>CM076576.1:239994773-240500238 GCA_034641835.2 Pinus albicaulis
ACTATAGGGTCATCCAATAATTTTAATATTGTAAATATAACTATTGATGTAAGAAATATTCCTTTGCTTGATAAAGTAAATTTACATATGCAAACAGGTCAATTGATAGTGAATGATTTGACCAAAACTAGTGCAATGGCTCTTTAAAGAAATTTGAGAACATGCTAGGGAATGTCATGAAAATAAAATTGGAAAGCCAACAGGAGCTTTGAAAACATAAATTAAGAACTTAAGAAGATAGTTTTAAAGATTGGAATAGATCAAATGACAGTCACATTGTGCAAAAGTTGCTACAAAGTGTAGAATCGAGATTTGTGTTGAAGAAAAAAGTTGAAGTTACTACGGGGGAGCATTCTATGTGACGAGGTGGCGAAGTGGAAAGTGAGAAAGATGGCCTTCTTGACAGCTCTTGCGAAGAGGAAGAAATTACTAAGTTAAAAGGCTGTGTTGTCATTACAAAATCAGTTGATTTTCATTCTTTTATTATTTTTCCATCGAAAATGATGATCGAGGTAGATATATCTCAATTGAACATTGAAAAATTTGAAGATGGCAAGAGAGATCTCAAGAGGCACAAAATGATATGGAGAACTTGATAACAAAGATAATGCAAGCCAAGGATGAGGAAATTAATAAATACGAAGACATACCAAACGAGTTGATACTGAATTAAAAGTCTAAAGGAAAAATTGGAAAATATATCTTTGATACGGGCTAAGGACATCATCTGGAATGATATAATTGAAGAGATGAAAGCATCTTGGGATCTATGACTATTGTATCGAGAAGAAAGAAGCCATTATCATAGATTTCAAGAGCGGGTATAGCGAATGAAGACTATTAACGAAGAAATTTGGGCAAGAAATTTATTGATTTCATTGATTGAAAATGATCAAAGTTAGAGAGAATCATATTAAAAGATAGAATTCTATATGCTATAGTTTAAACATTATTCAGGGAAGACCTGAGAGAAGAGTTGACGAGGGTAAGAAGTAGTAAACAAATTTGACAATAGCAGCAGAAAAAAAGAGCCAAGGCACGGTGCCATCATGTTGGGGCCTTGGAAATGATATTTTATCATGGGATTCTTATGAACCACTAATGAAGGTGGATAAAATATTGAGGAAGACTCAAATTTTGAAAGGGCAACAATGATTAACTTTTTACAAAGGCACTTTCAGCTATTATGCTTGGTGAAGACCTTTGTTTATAGAAGACCAACATTCCAGCAGAATCCTTTGCCTTCATTTATGGTATCTGAGCTCATTAAATCCACCTAAGACAAACATTGAAGTGTGGACATTAGGGAATTTTGAGATTCTAAAATGGGCCTCTAAGAAAATTGTACAACAAATGACTTTATAAAAACCAATAATATATATATATATAAAAAAAAAAAAAAAAAAAAAAAAAAAAAAAAAAAAAAAGTTCAAGATAATGTCAACCATGAGGGTAGTTACCATTTTTTAAAATAAAAGGGTAAAAATATTAAAAATAATAAAATAATAAAACTACTTTTTCAACTCGTATTTTCAACTTATCTCCCAAAATTTTATTCAAATTTTGAGTGGGACTTCGTTGGGTACAAATTTAATTCCTCATCAAGGAGCACCCATGTTACATACTTTGATAGACTTTCTTTACATGAAAAAAATGGAAATACATAAAAAAAACGTGATTACAATCACATTTTTATGTATTTCTCATTTTCATGTAGTAAGACCCATCAAAAGTATGCAACATGGGTACATCATGGATGTGAGTTAAATTTGCATCCAACTGATACTCCACTTCAGAATTTGAATGCTTTGGGAGATAAGTTGAAATAATGAGTTGAAAAAATAGAATTTTCATTTTTCCCTCTAAAATTTGATGATATGCATCCGTCTTAACGATTTTTCCACTATTATTTATAATTTTCATAGGAGGCCCATTTTAAGACCTCAAAATTCCCCTAATGAAAATGCAAGCATGGATGAGCAATTACACACAAGATCCCTCAACTTCAAGAAAGACAAATCGACCAAATCAAAAAAGAAAATACAACAGCGGCGGGGCCGGTTCACTATTCAAAAAAATAAATTAGGATTTAGGATTTTATTTTATCTCTTTTTAAGAGAATGTAATTGTAAAATACATTTTAATTGATATGTAATGAGTATTTTTGAGAAGTTAGGAGTAGTTTCGGTATTTACAATACTTTACATTGTATTTAAGAGAAAGAATTGAAGAAAAGGTTAGAGTTTTTGGTTTTGGACTCACCAAATTTTTACTCAATTTTCGGATGATTAATGAATGAAGATCAAGATTCTCGCATACGTTATTGATATGTTTCCGGTTTCCATTATGTATTTTCTTTCTATGAATAAAATGAAGTAATGAAATTTATGAAATTATCTTTTTACATATGTGAATAAGAGTTAAATATCCTTAATGGGCGCTCCTTCGTTCTATCTTGGGAGTGCCAAGTTTAAAGTGATAGGTTTTGTTTATTAGCATGTCGGTTTGGGCTTCCTTCCTTCTGTCTCTTGATCCTCCATTTAATATTAGCGGATAATGGCATTGTGAAGCATTTATTGCATACGATTCTTGAGGTTTAATAATAAATCTGCGAAGGTGATTAAGAAAAGACCATTTGATATAATATTCTGTGACATATTTATATAAATGTCTTAATATGAATTCACCCATGACGAGTTTTTTCCTTGGGATACAACATTTTTGGCAGGATTGCCAGGGGACAAAAGTGAAGTTCATTCCCTGGGTTTTTGTCATATTTCCTATGGTTGTTGGAGAGGAGAAAATATCGAATTTGTGTTTTTATTCCATGAATTACGGCTATAAAAGGCCACATACGAGTTAGATACCTCATGGCAATCTTTTCTATTTTGAAATGGGATCTGCAAATTGGTTTCTAGAAAAACTCGAAAACCCAAAGCGTTTTCTACACACGATCCTACTGCCCCTTTGCACAGCGGTGGTTACATAATCCTTCATCCCCAGGATGTTTCAGGAAATTCATTTTCTCGGAGACAGAATCCTTATCCCCACAGTCCATTTTCAAGAACCAAGGTTAGAAGAGTAATCTTTTAAGTCTAGTTTCATTCACATTGACAGATCAACCCAATCTGATTGTTGGTTCTTAAGCAGTGTTCATCAGCCTTCCATATTAGTTGTTTTGCCCCATTCATCCACACTGGCGGTTGGCATGAGCCCCACCTACTCGAAATTGGATTAATCAAGGCATAATGGCAGCCACCTTTCTTGATGAATAGGTATGCATTGTTAAATCTTCCACAACCTATGAATTCCATGCCCCATAATACCTCAGTTACTTCCTCATTTTATTGGTGAAGATGAAGTATTTATGAGAACAAAACTTTCCATTGTTTTACACTTTTCTTTGAGAATTTAAATGTGAACATCTTGATGTAGTGATGAGACTTTTTGATTCTGAATGGAAAGCGAGAAAATAGTTTTAAGTTTGCCAAATGGATAAATTAATAATTGGGAGGAATTGGCTTGGTCCCTTTAAATATGGGGTGAAAAAAAGAGATCATGGTTATTCATGCTTGAGTTTAATGCAATCGAAAAAGCCTAATGAAAACATGAATGAATTTTTTAAAGATTCAACAAATTTAATAATAGTTTTACCATAGAAATGAAACCTCCTCCTGGTGGGCAAGGGTTGTTTGTTGGAGATTTTGGTCAGTTTTAGTTTCACTTTAAGAGATAGGAGATCTCCTACTCTGAACAAATCAAAGCTGATTCTTTGGATACAGAAGCAAATTTGACTGGCAGGGAGAGAACACAAGAAAAGCGATGATTGGATTCAAAAAGAAAGGCAAGGCCAAGAGGAATCATCACGGGATGGAAAGTTGATGACATGGTAAAGGATTGTAATAATTTATGGAAAATAAATTAGTGAAGATGGAGCTAGATGGTAAAAAATACCAAAGACACACTTACACAAACAAACTAGAGAGTTTTCAATCCTCAATTTAGAAAGCAACCCTGCAAATTTTACGAGGAGAGGAAGAGAAGATCAAGACCAGAACTAGGCACCACTTGTACATAGAAACTAGAGCCTTCCATGATCCTAAACCAAGTTGATGAAAAGAAGTTGAAGATCGAGATATCATTTGTTTATATATGAAAGATGATGAGGAAGAAGAGAGGTATGCGAAGAAGAATGCAGAAGAGTAGAGATTATTTATTTGACCAAGAAGAGATGGATGAGTATTGTAAGAAATTCACGGATTCTGTCTGGAGAGTTGCGTAAGAAGTGTGATTTAAGATCAAGAAGAGATCAAGGACGCGGAGATGATAGAAAGAAAGAGGCAAGGAGTGAGTCCGCTATACGATGGCGACTCCAAAAACCAAATAACTCGATGCAAAACAATTAGATGAGAGAGCATCTATGAATCTCCGGTAGGTGGAGCGAAAGCAGTGAGACTTCCAAAATAAGTCTATTGATACTAATAATTTGGAGAAGGTTGTTACTATGCTGAACATATTGCTAATCTAAGCGAGAAATCAGAATAACACGAGAATATTATCAAATAAAATCAAACTTTCCTAGCTCCAAAGGTCAAAATCTAAGTACCCCTTCTTGAGCTAGCTAAATACCCAGGTTCTGAAAAGTAGATTAGGAAATTCATTAATCTCTCTGATCCGATGATATTGTTAAATCTTGTGAATTTGCAGAAGGAAAAAACATTCAGTCACTTTAGTCCACATGTGGAGGAGGTAGATTCTTCTGTTCCCCATTTATATATCACTACTTCTTCATGATTTCATTCTTCCAAATTGTATGTTGGACTGGTCCATCACATAATATCATGCCATTATACTGTAATGAAAAATTGGATTTCATTCATAAACCCTATAGAATCTATATTCATTTGATTCAAAGGGTGGAAGTGTGTTGGAGAAACTATCAGACTTGGTGTTGTCCACAGCTAGAATTCAACCAAAAGTATTATGATGGATGTAATTAGTTGCGGATATTGGCTAGATTTGGTATGCTTTGTTGAACCCAGGAAGGGAAACTGGAGGGATTTAAAGCTGGACTTCACATATTCTATTGTTCTGTGTTCAATGGGAAGAAGAAAGGTTATCTGAGAGAAACAATATTTTATTAAAAACTCTGCACAAAGAAAGATGCAGGAAATTCCCTAATAGTCAGAAGGAAGATCTTTCTTGTTTTATCTTTATGAAGATGAAAGTTTACTGAAATTTCCAGAGCTGACTCCTTGACAATTGTACATAATGAGTTGGAGTTCAAACAAATTTGAAGTGTTCTTTTGATGGTACCTATTCAAAGATGTACAAAGGAAATTTGGATTTTCTTGATATCTCTAGAAGGTAATCTTTACCTTTTTTATTTTAAACTGAATTTGAATCAAAAAATAATGGCAAAACGAATATGAGGCATTAATTTTAGGTCTTAAAACTACTAAACAAATAGGAATCATTGTATTTCCATTTTGGTGGTCCCCGAGTTGATTATAAGAGAGATTAAGAATCTTTTGTCAAACGAACATCCAAGGTTGAGATCATATAGGAATGAAGTATAGGACACGATTGAAAATATTTTAGGCTTTAGATAATTCACATTTAAGAGAAGAAAATAAAATGGTCGATTCAACGTAGTTGCAACTATTTTCAAACCCTCAAATCAGGAAATTTAGGTATGGGGTGGAGTTAGGCTCGAACCCTCCATTCGACAATGTTAAGAGGCATGGAGTTTTGAAGATGATGAGAAGATAAATGTTCAAACAATTATTGAAAATTTTGAGAAGAGATAATTAAAATGATCAAGAAATTCGACGGTAAAATCGAGAATGAAGACTTAGAAAAATCTTAAGCAATCAATAGGTGATCAAGAAAATAATCGATTGAAAGACAATATATTTCCTGAAGGGATTGGATTTGTACATGAAAGATTATTTTTGATTCAAATGATGTAACAAGGTTCATTAAATGCTATCAAGAGGAGTGATATGATTATCTAGAACTCAACATGACCCAAGGTTGTCAAGTTATTCAAAGTCCTAAGAATTAAATAAGTACATTCGATCTTTTCGACAATATATGGATGTATTTTGCATGGTCCTATGAAGATTTGAAAACATATGAACTGGATGTCTTCTTTAAAGATACAAGAAGGATAGGGTCAAGCCCTCACGAATGAAGGTAAATGAGATCGTCATTTTCTCCTTGCTCCAGACAGAAAGTGAAAAGTGTTGCAAGCAAAATTATAGTACACTCGGATAACTGAACTAGGTTTCTAACCCAGGCTCCTCGGGGAAAAAGAGTGGAGAGATAAATTTCTCCGTTGACTTCGGGATTTTTAAACGGGCATCACTTAAAGACAATTATTCTTTGCTAAAGGTGGAATACACAGTTTATAGAAAGTGACGGGAGCATATATATTTCCTATGGTTGATGGTTCTTTGTTCTATCCAAGTACATTGTGAAAAAGAAGATCGGAAGAAAACAACTTACCACACCTTGGGGAGCACGTTCATACATACCACGATGCCATTCGATCTTATGAATGCAGTGTCCTTTTCAAAGGAAATGGACATAGAATTCCAGACATTAGGATTTGTAGTCCATATATACGGGTAGGTATTCTTTTTTTCGGTTCGAATGGTAGACACTTGGAGCACAATTCTTGAAGGCTTTCTTGAAATGCGAAATTTTGAGTTTGTTATTGAATCCCAAATCTGTATTTCTTTGGAGGAAGGAAAGTTGTTAGGTCATATATAGTTTCAAATCGGGGAGTGAAAATTGATATAAAGTTGAAGCTATCAGAAAATTCCCTTGCCCGGGGTAAAAGGATATTCGAGTTTCTGAAAAATAAATTTCTAGAATATTTGTCCCAAATTATCTTTGAAATTATCCTTGAACATAACGGATATCTTGAAGAATGCTAAAGTAAAATGGACTAAGGATGCAGAATCCTTTCTTGGGATTAAAAAAGAGGCTCTTGAAGCTCATTTGATGGAGTCAGGATTATCAAAGCCTTTCAAATATTTTCATTTGCATCACCCCTCACCATTCTTTTGACACATTAATGTTTATTTAGCAGAAGAATGAAGGGAAAGAATATGCCTGTGGCATTTTTCAATAAAGTTACCAGGGATCTTTGAACTTAAATATAAAATTTTGAAAAAATACGGTGTATGCTTTATTTAAGCATTAAAAGCATTCATAACATCATGTTGTAGTCTTAGATGATTGTATATACCTTTCTGTTGTGAGTATCTTGATGATTCAAAGTGGCATGGAAGGTAAAAGAAATGGATAGCTAGATCGAAAGACCTTGACTTAGATATCAAATGCAAGTGGTCAAGGACAAGGTTTGTAAGTACATTTGACAAAGTCAAAGTTTCAAACACGAGGTGAATTTGATATGGCACCTTTAGATGAAGCCCTCCATTAAGCGGTCCAGGCGGTACAACGACAAAGTGCATGCAAGTTTATAAACTGTTCTAGTTGGTATAGGATAATTGTTCATTAATTATGTTTTCTTGCCTTATATGAACATAACAAAATATAGAGCTCTTAAGCTCAAAATATCATCCATGTCATAATTGTTCAAGTTATAATTGAAGGATCTGATGCATTTTGTTTGTGTGTTGTGAAGGTGAATCAATGTATGATTATAAAAATAATATCAGAAATCTATGTAGGTATTTATGTGGAAGTTCCTTCTAGAATTCTCAAATCAGGTTTCAGCTCTGTTTCTTGTATACAGACTATTAGAAGATGCAGAAATATAAATTCTTGCATAAAAGTAACTACAGTTAAATATCTATGCCTATATAGTGTTGTTGAAGAACCCTTTACGTTGATAGGATTAAATTTTGTGCAAATCAATCCACCATCAAGTGGGCAGTTCAAGTGGATTATAACTACCTACTTCTTTTCACAAAGTGGTGGAGGCAATACCTACCGAAGGAAAATGATCGGGTAGTAATGAATTTTTTGAAGAAAACATCTTGGGCAGTTTTAGGTGTCAATCAAGATTATGCTTGACAATGCCTAAAATTATTCAATTCATCAAGATTCATTAATTTTGTCAACTGCTATAATGCCATTCTATCTCATTCTATAGCATATCATCCTCAAGGGAATGGGCTAAATTTGAATCTTCTACAAGACATTGGTTAAGATCTTGAAGAAGACAATTAATGAAAATCAGAAAAATTGGGATTCAAAATTGACATTTGCTTTTTTTTTTTTTTGGAAATGATAAGAGTGACTACTAGAATATCTACAAGTAAGTCTCCTTATGAAATTTGGTTTATAGTGCTCAAGCACTGTTTCCTACTCGAGTTGGCTAGAGCAGTGATTTCTTTTCTTCAGAAGCACAAGAAGAACCTAATGTGTTGGTAAGAAGGATGAATAAAGTTATAGAATCAAGTGAGGAGAAACCGAGGAACAAGTGAAGAAAAATTGATCACACCTACGAAAAGATGAAGTCCATTTTTGATAGAAAAGCAAAAGAGATTCTTTTTCAATGGAGATTTTAGCGTATTAGATGGGATACGAGGAAGAGAGAAAAGAAAGCATCATGGTTGATCCCTTTTGTTGTATACAAGATTGTTGAGGCTAGATAAATCACCCACAGATATGGAGATCTTGTTGGAGAAGCAGTGGAACTACCTTGATGGTGCATTATCTCCAGATAACCATTTGCCATTAAGTTTGTAATTCCTAAATTATGAAAATGTTAGTTTCCTCATTGTTCATATTTCATCAAAAATATGGCTGACTCCATGCTCGAAGTGAGAGGCACTAATCTATAGTTCTTAGTATTTTTGTGGAAAAAAACACTATCCCAGTGGAGCTGAGATGTTGTGGCTCATTTGCAATGTCTTTTTATTTTCTTAATTTTTCAAATACAAAAAAAATGCAAAATGTATGTTAAAATTACAATTTTTCTCACACTTTAGCATAAAGATGTAATATTTTGTATAAGTTTAAAGTTCAAAACAATAAAGATTCATGAATATATTGTCCCAATGCTTAGTTAATAAAGCAAAGCGAGCAAGTTTGAGTGGGATTCGAAGATTTGTTCGACGGGAGATAAAGTGGAAACCCCGCGAGCACATACAGCACCACGGGTTAACGAAGGTGCCTCCACGGTTGACCCCGTTGGCATTGCAGAGGCCGATCGAATCTGCCGGTTAGGATTAAATGTGAAGGCATGACCCAAATAGCTCTCCGTACCTGCGGAGCCTCAGAAGTGACACTGGCAGTGGTTTGCAACAAGCTATCAGCCAGCTCATGGGCACCGTTTTAACGGTCTTTGGTGCGTCAACAACATTTAATTCATAAAATACTGCGCCACCTATTTAAATTGGTTCCTCTTTTCGAGGTTATTGTTGTTTCTTTTACTTGGCAGTTTTATTGGACCTACCTTCTTCCATTGTTGTCCTCCACCTTGTCATTGTTGCCATAGTAAGAAGAATTATGACGAGCATTCATCTCTTTCGCTCCATCCATTCATATTCCTCATGGACATTGAGAGGGATATTTGAGACCTTTGTCTACTCTGCAGATCCACCTCCAATTCTATCCAACAAGTCACATGCAAATAGAAAAAAACATGTCCAATTTTCTATGCCATGGCCAAAACATGTATACTGCATGTATTCCAAACACACCTTTTCAGAGTTTGTCACCTTGTACAAGTGGCATGCGGTATGTACCAGGAAAATGCTTTGTAATGAATTGTCCGAGAGAATGCCTTACAAGTATCAATACAGCCAATTCGTCAAACCACTACAATGTTACCCATAGTTAAGAATCTATGTCCAACTCACTGATGATTCATTGATAGCACATTATGATAGTCTTGTAGTCCAGGAATTCAATCAGTTTGTTTTTTTCTAGAAGCCATATACAGTAGGTTTGTGCGACAACAACAAATAATTCTCTATGGAATTTTTCAACATAGAAGTCCGACCAATGCTCAAATTGTATTTCAAAGGGTGGGGAAAGAATACAGACACAATTGACAAATCGGTTAAGGGAATGTTTGCCGTGATGATGAAGCCGGGGGTAGTCTTGGATATTCCTTCAAATTGGCGAAAGTTGTTCAATACTCAACTCATGGGCTACATCCTCCTTTGGGTCATTAGTTCCCTCTCTTTATCATTTACCTCTTTTTTATATCAAAATGTAGGAAAAAATCTTGCATTTGGGGTTAAATAACATGGATGTAAATAAAAAAGTTGATGAGTGTTTTTGCCCAGATGATGTAGTAAAAAGAGAAACAAAATGAGAGGGTATGTTTGATTTTTTCAAATCATTTTATAATCTCTTGCATATAAAATTATGAATGGGTTTTACGCACCATGCTTCTGCCAAAGGCTCAATAGTTCTTGCGGTTGGGAAGAAATTGGAAGTTTGGAATTGGTATGTTTTTGAAGATTATTCGAATTAGACTTTATGAATATTTGGGAGTAGAACCATATAGGCTTCTATATTTGTTACCTATGAGATGAGTTCATTGGCGGAAGTTTAAATGTTGACCAAATACATTTTATACCTATGAAAAATAGTCCTTATGTTTAAGCTACCTATATGCAACAGATCATTGCAGGTAACATAGGCAATGAAATTTGATAAAGTCAATATGATGTTAGATGGAATACTTCTTGTTAGGAGACAAATGGGCTTATGACCCCCATAAAGTGATTTCAAATAGGAGAAATTAAAATGGTTATTCAACATTTGTTCATGAAAGTAAGTGACATAGAAAAGCTAGCAATAAGGGTTTTGCGGGTTACGGTGGCTCAAATATAAACTCATCATATTTGAGAAATAGCCAAGAAGGAGTAAAGAAGAAGATGTTGATTGAAAGGAAGATGAAAAGTAGAGAGGCTGAAAAGAGAACAAGTTGATGAAGACTTAGTGCTCAGCTTTGGTTTCTCACTACAATTAGGAGATGAACAAGAATTTTGACCTCACCAAGAAGACATGGAGATGCTTTTCAAGGAGCAGTACCTTTGATTAAACAAGTATTTTCTCATATTGCTAAAAGAAATCAAATAACAGAAGGCTAGCATGGAGGCATGGTGATATCAAAACAACTCAGTCAAACAAGATTAACGGTGCCATGGATCTTGAAAAAGATAGGTTTAGTTTCCCCTTCTCATCCTTTGATATGAATATAGGAGTCATCCAATAATTTTCTGTCTTGCTCAAATGCTTGTTGATGTAGAAAAGATTCCTTTGCTTGATAAAGTAGGCCCATATGCAAACAAGTCAGCTGATAGTGAATGATATTACCAAAACTAATGCAATGGCTCTGACTAAAATTATGCAGGAAAGTCGTAACCAAACTGAAATTGGAGAAAGCCAACTCCAGCGGAGCACAGCCGGCTAAAATGAAGAACTTAGAAGATAATTCCTAAAGATTTAAGGTAGATCCAAATGTAGTCTGACCTTGAAAAATTTAACAGTAGAAAATGAAATTCTACGTGAAGGAAAAAGTTAGATTCTCACAATGGAGAACATTCTATATGGCAAGAAGTGGCGAAGTGGAAAGTGAAAAGTATTCTTGATGAAAATATGCGAAGAGGAAAATTTAAGTTAAAGAAACTATGATGTCATATACAATCTAGTTGATTCACCATTCCTACACTATTATTTTCCATCCCAGTATTAATCGACAACATATATCTCAATTGAACACTATACTGAATGTAGAAGTCAAGAGGGCACAAAATGATTTGAAGATTAACAAAAAAATGAAGCCAACGATGAAATTAATAAATAAGACGGTGCAAACAATTGATCAAATTAAAAATTAACAAGAAAAGATGAAGGCCATATCTATTCCATACTGAGACATCATTTGATGATATCATTGAAGAAGATGAAGTAAACGAGGATATCGACTGTATATCGAAGAAGCATTATCATAGATTTGAAGAAGCGAGTTATGAGACAAGCGGAAGACTATTAAACGAGCAATTTGGGAAAATAAATTTATTGATTTCATTGATTGAAGACTGATCAAAGTTAGGAGAATGAGATTAAAGATAAGTTCTATGGCATAGGGTAACAAATTGATTATTACAAAATGATTGCAAAGAAGACCACGGAGAGAAGAGGCAGAAGAGATTAAGGAAGCAATAAACAAATTTAATGATCATGCCAGCCAAAAGAGCAAGGGCGGATTGCCATCATGTGGGGCCTAGGAGGTTGTATTTATCTTCATGGGATTCATTATGAACCGATAGTGATATTAGAGAAAAAGAAAGGTGGATAACTTACTCATGAAGACTCAAATTTTGAAAGGCGATAAGTGAGTGCTTTCTTTCAGAGCACTCACTATTATGGTTGGTGAAAGATGTATTTATAGAGACCATTCAGAATCAACGCAGCTATATTGGAGGTGTCTGGGCTGATTAGATTCCTCAATAAGCATTCTGAATTTTGGAAGAGAGAAATGCGAGCCTGGATGGCCACATTCTACAAAGATCCATAACTTCAAAGGCAAGTACGGCGAATGAAGAGAAAATCTGATGGCAGGATTAGTTCATATTCAGCAAAATGATTAGGATTTAAGTTTTATCTCACAGAGAATGTAATTGTAATAAGACATTTGATTATAACATTAGGTAGCGTTTCGCAGTTAGAATTAGTTTCGGTAGATTACAGCTAGCACATTGTATTTAAAGAGAAAGAATTGAAAGGAAAGTTACGAGTTTTGGACCTTTGGAATGCCTGAATTTTGTACTCAATTTTCAAGCTGATTAATGAATGAATCAAGATTCTTACATCTGTTGATATTGATATGTTTTCAGTTTCTATTTAACATTTTCTTTCTATGAACTAATGATTCTGATCTCTTTTACATGTAGATAAAGAGTTAAATATCATATTAGTGATTACTTCATTTTAATATTCCTTATTCTTAAATTCTTGAAGTAAAGTGATGGAATTACGATTTGTGTATATGGTTTGGCTCACTTCTTCATGTTCTTATGATCACTCCATTTAATATCAACAAATTGTACATTGTGGCTTGTTACATTATCTCCAGTTGTAGGTTTAATAGCTAAATCTCTAAAGGAGTGATTCTGAAAAAAAAGACCATTTGATATAATACTTGGCTGTATTTACATAAATGTAGACATGATTCCCTTCCACGACCAAGAGATTTGTTTCTTAGATCTGACAAATAGCTAGATTTTTGAGGTGTAAGTAGTCAGATCTACATAAGGGCACTCAAATTCAAATAAAAATGTTTCGGGATCTTCGCTCTTCTAATCCATGGAAATTGGGAAGGACATGAGGTGATATTTCTGTTCTTAAAATTTGTATCCTCTCATCCAGCATATAAGAGAATCGATGAAGTTCAGGATCTTCTACCTCCCCCACTACCTCTTCCTCCATCTCTTCCTCCACCTCATCACCCTCACCCTCCTCCTCTTAAGGCATCTCCATACAGCTTCTCACTCTGCCTCTTGTACACCATTGTGATTGTGACTGTGCAGGTTCTAATTGTAGAGTTATTTGTTCTTCCTTTTGTTCTTCTATCAATGGGATGTGAATAAGTTTCTTCTTTTTTCTTCCTCACTAGGTATTTCTAACTCTTAGGCTTGAATATATTTCTCTGTAGAGCAAAGAAAGTTACTCCTTTTGTTGAGTCTAGGATCTTTTTCTTCTAAAAGACTATATAATGATGAAGTTGGAGAGATATACGGGTTTATTTCAGTCTTGGGCTTTGAAAGTCTATGTGTGAGGTGAAAAATGGAATTATGAGTTTGGAATGGTGGTGGCACTACGTGGTCTTAGTGGGGTGATGAGTATTATTGAAATCAAAACTTCCCCTCTAGCTATGAATCTACCTAGAGTCTCTTTCTCCACATACCCTTTTTTTTTTAATAAAAAAATGAACTTTAATTGCACCCACTGACAACGTGGAAAAATGTTTATTCAATTTAATGTCTTAAATTGCTATCATAAATTAATATTGAGGTTAGTAATTTGATGGTGTATAGTGCCTGTCTCTCTTAAATATACACACACACACATATATATATATATATATATATATTTATTATATATATATATATATATTACTTAGTTGTGTGTATTTTATATTTTTTGGGGTTTGTATCTATGCCTAAGTTTGGGAGTGAAATTAGTCCCAGAAATGAAACATAGCTAGATGAAATATTTAAATGCTATTAAAAAACCAAATATAAATGATTTTAATGATGAAAAACTAATTCTTAAAGAAGGAAAAAATGAAATGTTGTTTTTATTCTAAGAAAATAAATTGAATTACAAACTTCTTTTAATGGAATATGAAATCTAAAGGAGGAAGAAAGGAAATTTTCATTAAATAATAAATTACATAAAATAAATCAAACTTTAGATGATATTGAACCTCTAGGTTGACTGAAATATATGTGAAAAATATCCTAACTATTTTAAAAAGAGCATTATTCTATTCTAATTGCATTGCAAATGAAAAATATGAAATCTGGAAGCCTATATTATCATTGAAAACTTAGTTCTGAAAATAGAAATTTAGTCTATCTTAAAACTTGGTCTAATCTAACTTGCTAGTTTTAAATCTAAGAAAGTTTGAAAGACTCAGCTTTATCTAATTTTGTTCCATGGATTGAAAGCAAATTCTATTGCTAAGAACTTAAATGAAAATGTTAGTTGAAATCAAATAAATAAAGAATTTTTAAATAAATAATATTGTTCGCGCAAAATGCGCACTCTGAGTGGAAAATGATGTATGAGCTGAAACCTTCTTTCCAACCTCTACAACCCAATTTTCGTATCCATGGGTATGATGGTCCTAGGCATTGTATATTTACCTAGGGCCAAAACCATCGAAAAAATTGCATGAAATGAAAGCAAAGAATGAAACCAATAAAAAGAAATTATAGATATCTACTAGTTAGGACGACAGAAATGATCCACGGAGATACACATCACCATTAATTTCACAGAAGTTCTAGGATAAAACTAGCTCAAAACGAAATGCGAATGGTAAGTAGCAATGTTAAAATAGTAGAACATTTCTTAATTTAATTGTTTTTATTAATTTATACATGTTAATGAATTTACTATGGTTTACCCATTTTTACTATTTATTCAGGTATTAAATCCATTTGGAGGTTTCTGAGAAGCCGGGTTTACGGCCGATTACAAGGTTCATCGGTATGTTCGTGAAGATAAAATTTTGACCACAAAATCACACTTTTTTAATCTTTCTTTTTTGAGCCTTACATTATAAACACGAAAAAAGGAACCCCACACGAGTTCTCTTTTAGCTCTTTTCCATGCTCTAAACATGAAAATATTTTCGAGGCACTTGTCTTCTCGGAAACTCGTAAAAGGAGTGAAATATCTAATCGGTATAAGTTTAACCCTTTTCCAGACTGAGATAGATTGTGTTTAGAAACAACAAAACTCCTGAGTATCCGAACATGGATAAGGAGGTTCTCCTTAGGTATTATTTTGCTGCTTTGGATGCGAAGGGACTATTATGAATAAGAACATGGAGTTTAAACATCTATTTTCAAACTCTTTAAACATGAAAAGGATCAAGTTTTCATTGTTGTTAGACTCGTTAAACATCAAATGACGGACTTGTCCATCATGACAAGATCGAGTTCCCCTTTGGGCCTCTTTAAAGAATCAAATAGCGATGGGTTCCACGGAAGGTGGAAATATACATCGGCAAATACCCTCCTCCTCAATCCATTTAAAAAATAAACGAAGGTACTGGTGACGGCTTGGAAAGTGGAGAAGGGATACAAACACTTTATGAGCTGTAGGTTGCTCTTGGTATGACACTTATTCACTTCATATACGTAGGCTTTTGGGTTGGGTAATCTCTACTTTGATGGTCTATCATACCTATAGTCCTATCATACGTCCATCCTTCAGTTTGGTCAATCTTTGTAATTCATTTAGTGTCTTGATATGTTCAAGATAATTCACCTAGTTGTGCCATCATCCTTTGCAATACTCATAAACCTTCCATTTCAGCCGCCATCCACCAAGCATTGCTGCTTCATCGGTTACATTATGTCTCTAAAATCGTTCTCTTGTTTCATGTCATTGATGGGGGTCACATGAGGCCCTCCCTACGGCAGTCGCTTCTATGAAATCAACTCATCATCTAGGGAGTTGACTTAGAAACAACCTTTGAGTACCTTGGAGCTTGCCCAGATCAATGACGGGTTTCATAAACTCGGCGACAGTTGACATCCATGACCTTCGGCAAGAACTGTATGTTGTTCGACATCAAATCGTATTCACACCATGCGGGAATGTACGCGGTGAGAGCCATTATGGTCAATATGGTTGCTCTCATGCTCTGTTAACGACTTACATCATTAGGTAGTAATCGGACGTTGTCTTCTCATATTCGACATCAAAATCACATATTCGCATGGTTAGACTCATACTTAAGTCGAGTGAACGAGATAGAAGACCACTGGATCTAGTTTCATCCATTAGTTCACGATTTTAAAAGTAATAACAAATCATCCATACAATGGTCATTAAATAGATAGTCATCCTATCATGGGTCTATGTCTGTAGAAGAATTTTTGTTGTTATGATGATTATGTCTTGGTATAGGTATGCCTCCCTCAAAAATTCATGTCCAAGATGAAAATATATTATGATGTAATGTATTGTAATTGATGCGAGTCAACATCAAAAACAGATCCTACTCATCATCGTAAAGAAAATCAATCAACATTATCATTTTGACTTCATGCTTTGGGGGCGGAGTGTTATAGGTAAATTTGGGCATCATCTCCAAAACAAAGATATTAGCATTAGGGTCTATCATACTCTAAATTAGTTACTACATGCCTAAGCAAGTCATTCCATTGGTAGTTTCCTTCATGAAAGTTTCAACATGGGTCCTAGTTGAAGTGCTTATTGGAGCCATCAATCACTAAACAATGTTAACTACTTTGCAAAGCATATACTCCCATGCAATACGCATTGTAGAGGATCTAGGCCCACTTTAATGTGAGTTTCTCGGCCAGGAAGAATTTTCGTGGATTCAGGGAATATTCCCAACCTCTGATGGCTTAGAAGGTTTTCCAACTTTCACCTCATACGATAAGCAGATATGGACATGATGGGTAAAATTCAGCATAGCAACCTCCTATTCCCATGAATGAGAACACTCTTCATCCATTTTGGAAAATTCATTCAATGATTCATTTATGTCAATTACCTTCATCTACTTATAAATAGAGCAGTCGCAGGTACAAAATAGCAAGTTTGTATTAAGTAGAGTTATGTTGGTGAATCGCATCTTAGGAAGTCTTGTGCATCCTGTCAGCATATATTTGATTGATAATCTTTGGTGTGATGAGGATGGGATTGAAGCTAGAAGGGGTTGACTTGTGGAATCGATCCAAGCTGAGACTTTTAACTTCTCCTTCTACTTCCTTAATAAATGCATTTGTTCCTTTCCACAATGCATGTGTAGTGATGTTATATGTGGCATTTCTAAAATGTAATCGATTTAACATTTAACTTCAATAGATCATATTTCCTTTATGTTGTTTTGTCTTCTGTTTTCCATTGCAGGTACTAATCAAATGGGTTGAGTTCGATTGTAGAGGAGCGTAGGAAGGGAGGCGTAGGAAAGATGGATTACAAATGGAGTTTTCTTCCCTTATCTATTCATTTTAGAAAAAGGTCAAATATATTTCTTTACGTTTGTTCTAAGTGCCTGCCACACTTGGGAAAACATACTTTATCCATAGGTTTGATTTTAGTAAAACAATAGGACTATATACCTTGAGTTTATAATATTAGTGCTTGGGTTTAATATCATTCAAGTAGGTTCATAATCCTTGGGATTTTAGTATTAATCCCTTAACGGTTTATAATAGTAATCCCTTGGGTTTTTATAATATAAACTATAGTCGAAACCCATGGTGAATGTGTAATATCGTCACAATGGTCAACCATATTCCAATGTCACATTGTGACAAAGAATTAGTGTGTATTAATTAATTATTGTGTAGATCATTAATTATTAATTATTATTAATGTTAATTATCATTATGTAAAATAGATTAATTTGACTTATATCTTAGAATTTTGTGAGCCATTTTGACGGAGGATATTGTCTTTTCCGATTAATCACATCATTGACAGATTAATTCGAATTCGAACCATCAAAAGCGGTGACCAAATATATAATGTGATTAATTGAAAAATCTTTCGTTATTAAAATGAATTAATTATATATATATATATATATATATATATATATATATATATATATATATATATATATATATATATATATATATATATATATATATATATATATATATAAAATTAGAGATTATTAACTATTATTTTAATAATTATTATACTAAATTATTATTAGCTAATCATTTTATTATTTTTAGCATAAAAACTAATATAAATTATAAAATAAAATAAATAAAATAAAAATATTTATATATTTTTAAGAACAATATTAAAAATTAATTATTCTTAATAAAATAAATAATTTTTTTTTATATTTATAAAAATGAAATAAAAAAATTATTATTATTATTATTATTATTATATTTTCTCAATAACTTTGTATTGTAGATACAAATGAAGTTTTAGACATATATCAACTTCATTTTATAAAATGATTGTTATTATTACTAAATAATTATTATTTATAAAATTACTATTATTAATTAATGTTACTACTATAATTAATTAATATTATTATTAAATATTTTAATTATATTAAATAAAATTAAACATTAAATACTATTAATATAAATTTAAAATTAATAATAATAATAATAATGATATTTTTATTGTAATAACATTATTTTTATTAATATATAATTATTAATCATAGATATTTAATATACGGTGCTTTAGCTATTTTTAATAATGATTGTACTAGCACAACCACATTAAAAATGTTATTATGATTGTTCTCTCACAACCACATTAATTCACATATAACATAATATGTTATATGTAAATTATATAGTTTGAAATATTACACAAATATTAAATAAAACATTATCTGATAACTTGATATTATTTTAATATATAATATAATATTAATATAATAATTATAAATTTATAATAATATGGTTGTTATTATTTATGTATTTATTAATAATAAAAAATAGTTAATTATTTATAAAAATACACATGTAATTATTAATGGACGATATGCTAAGTATATCAGCCACATTGTAAATAATAGTTGTACTAGTCATACTAATGAGTAGTAGTGTTTATTTCAATGAAAGACAAATAAAATACACTATCAATTGATAATTTGGCTTCTGTTTTAAATGTATTTGATTTTGGCGGGGAAATTATCAACTACAAATATACAACCTTCCCCATCTTTATGATTAATTATTTGTATAGTAGAATCGATATTAAATTTTCCTGCGCATATAAAGTACATCTACAACTCAATAAATTTGAATATGTAAAAATTGTAATGTGTGATTCCATTTCCAACGACGACAAGTTACGTGGTAGGATTTCCTCGAGATGTCGGTTTGGTAAAATTTGAAGAATTTAACGTCCCTTAAAGGGGCGATTAAAGTAAATCAATGTACGCGTTATTGAAATCTCATTCTAAAGACAAACAGTCACAGTTGGAGAAAAATTATTTACGCTGTTCATATCTCATTACGTTTCAGGAATATGGATTTGGGGTTAGTCCTACTACTCAGAATATAGATACTAAAGTATGTAGATGTAGAGAGTATGGATTTAAGGGTTGTTGAGTTGTTAAGTGTCGATAGTAATCGCATCCCGATAGGTTTTTTATTATGAGGTTCTTCCCTCTTGACATTTCTTGTAGATTCGTGACCTAAAGCGAATATGCTTTCCGATGTCGTCATCCAATACTACGGTTGCTTATGTGATTTTATTCAAAGGGTTTGTGTTCTTGGTGATGGGAATTTCGGACAATTTTTTACACGGTCAAATGGAAATGAAATAGCGGAGCCTTGCATGTGAATAATCATTCTCTCCCACTCCTAACGGTCATAGAGGTGGAGTAATTTGCACTAATATGCTCATCCCACCCATTTTGTGCCATTGAAGAGATACCCATGAGCTGACATCAAATCAGATCCATGGATAGGGCGAGGAATTTGCATCCATCGTGTATTCTCATCTGATTCAAATAAAGGAGGCTAGGGAAATCATGGTCTACAACTTTGTACTAGGGTTTGAGCTTATTTCAAGGTTTTGCACACGGTTCTGTAAGTCTTCTTGACCTCTCAATGAAATGCTCATTTCTGGGAGAGGGGATCGAATACCGCCATAAACATTTTCAGAAAAAAACCTGAGATTCCTGTGAGATGAGCAAGAAAGAAGTCTGAGTTGCAGAGGTATTGGTAATGAGATAATGTCATTTCAATTAGAGGAGGAAAAAACGTGTTTGAGATAAAAAATGCTCATAAAATATGGAAATAAGTTTCCCACAAAATTTTTGCTTCCTTGAACTTATTAGGTTAAGACAACAAATAACTAATTTGCAAGGTAGTCATGCCCAAGTATGTGGAAACACATACATGCTATGTAATGCAAACACCTGTTCTATAGGGATGAAAGGTGCCGGTAAGGCAACAGAAGCCATGAATAATAATCACTGGAGCCAACGAAAGTAGTCTAAGGTAATGGAAAATATAAAAATGAGACAACACAAATTGATATGTGATAAGATGATATCGAGTTCCATTGATGATGCTCACAACGATAATTGACGAAGGAAGCAGGGGAGCTTAATAACACAAATTATAGATAGAGTGGAATAGATAATATAACACAGATTGTCATGATACCTAAAGTGCTGGAAGGAGAGCCCAAGGCATTGGAAGTTCGGCCGTGGATGACCTAGGGCGAGGTTGGAAGCATGTAACACTGTTTGAAAATCATATGAGGTCGTTGATGTGCAAGGACGATATAGTTTGTTCATATGAAGAACCATGCATGGATATAGGTGATGAGGGGTATGTGTAGGCAAAGTAGGTATTGAAAATACTGCATTCTATAAATAAATTTATTATTGATGTTCTTGTATTTTCAAAAAATAGAAGCAAAAACACGCCACAGAATTTCAATTCATCATTAATTTTAAAAATACTTTCAGTATAATTTATATCAAGTGTGAATTTGTTTAGGTAGTGATACCAGAATCGATCCTTCTCTAAAATCCCTCTACGGCATACATTTGAATCAATTTCCTTTAAAGTCAAGTGCATCTGTGCCTATAATGAATTCTCCTTTGATTCTTCTTTTAAAATTTTATTGTTCCTTTTCTGGAAGGAAAGTTTGGATTCATTTGAAGTAACAATATAATTCAGGGAGTATGACAATACTGCTAGTAACAAATGAAACAAGTGAATAATATCTTGGAAATTAATGTGATTATTGGTGAAATCTCCTAATGTGAAGATTTTAAAAGCTTCTCATTGCTTCTAGGCATACCACAGTGACATCTTTACAAAATCGAACTCACAACTTACCATTTCTTCCTTTCTCGTTGAATTTGATTGGATGAAAAAGAAAAAGACAACATTAATTCAGGATTATAAAATAGGAATATAAAGGTTGGTGGATAGTTGATTTATATTCCAACTGGGATATTTATAACTGAAGGAGTTATCCATTACTTGACAAACATTATGTCGCCGAAACCACTAAAAATCAGGCAAAATTATTAATTTATTTATTACACCAACAATTTAAAGGGATTAGTTAAATAAAAAGTATTAGAAATGATACACTAGCTGAACTCGTGAAAAAATACTCATTAGGGAAGGTGAATTATTCATTGGATTTTAGAGATCTTCCATATAGTAGCTACAAGTTGTTCCATCAGCTAATGTCTACTCGTCATTTGATAGCTTGAATATGGACACCATGGGCAAACGAACTCTTATCCTCTATTCCCATGAACAAACTTCATCCATTTTTGCAGTTAATCATTCAATATTCATTGCTTTTGAAACTACCTTTATCTACACTTATAAATGAAACGACAGTCACTGTTGCACAAAAGAACTTATAATTTGTATTAGGTAAAGTTATGGCAACGGATACATCTCTTAATTGACAACATACAATATTTATGTTCTTCGGATTGATAATACTAATGCGATGAGGATCAATTTGAAAAATGGAAAGTTCAAACATCATCGATCATTAGGTTTAACAACTTCTCTTTCTACTTCTAATAAATACATTTACTGCTTTCACAATATATTATGGAAATGATGTATATAATAGCGTATACAATTCTCAATGGTTAATTTGTTTAGCAGATGAATTATTTGAGATTATGCAGATATGAAAACTTAGTGGAAAAGGAAATGCCTTCACTAATTGTTAGATACCTGCGGCTATTTTTGGCCTTGAAGTCTATTTTTAGACGCCCATGGATCATGTTCTATAGTTCGCAGGATACTGTTGTGGATGGTTGGTCAAGTCGGAAAAAACGGATGGACTTCTATTTTTATACATATTAGGCGGTCTATTTCGTTGGGTCTAAAATAGATATGTCGAATATTATTAGCTCTTAATAATATTTGGACTATAAACATTATCTTTATTCTCTTGGAATTGCCAGTTAAATTACACAAATGTAGCGAACGTGAAGGGATACGCAATATTCTGAGGGTTATATGAACTATTGCATGGATGCCAGTTAGAGACTCGTATGGCGGAGTTTGGTGGAGTTGATTGAGGAAGTTAATGCAGTTGTATTCGGTGCAGATCTAAACATAGTTGAGCTATTTTATCTAGTTTAAGCGATTGATACAATTAGTGAAGTGTTTATGAATTAATTTAATGGTCATTACTTTAATTTATAAACTCATTAATCAGCTAAAGATATGATTAGCCGATTACAGATGATTTTGATCCAGGACAGTCTAGAAATGGGTGAAAAACTGATGTGACTATACTATTCTATTTACAACACCGCAATTGATTATGACCCATGAGGATTAGCGATTACATCCAGGTGGTTCAAGTTATTTAACAATAATCCTACAACATTGATTCTAGCATTAGAATTTGGATATGGTCATGAAGATTGGAGCATGTGTTTTGCTGAGTCTAATGATTAGTGTGTGAAAAGCAATTGAGTTATCTTTAGAACTTGTAGACTTTGTACAATGATTGTTACTTGATCTCCATACCGACATATAATATACATATAGTTGGGTTTTTCAGCACCATTTCCCATGAAATATGTTCATATGTGTGATTGTTTTATGGTTTAAATGTGTGCATGCAATTGATTTATTCGCATGTGATGATGTCATTAGAAAAGAGAAAAGGGTGCAGCAATGTGCATGAAGTTAAATAGTGTGTGATAAGGAGAATCTAGGTGAATAATATATCAGTTATTCAAATTTCTACATATAATTATCGAGGCTGATATTGATCATTTGAACAGTGCAAACGTGAAGCGGTTGAGTTTGGTAGGTGCAATTAGAATTTAGTAGTGTTTTCTTGGTGTCAAAGTTGAGATGTATTTCAAAACGGATTGCGATTGGAGTATCCTCCTTGAGGTAAAGTCAGAACATATTGCATGGAAGGATAGGATGGAGGCGGTCTTTGGATGGCGGTTGAAGGAGTTCTAGATAAATTCAAACCTACTTCTAGACGATCTTTGTAGCACTTGGCCGCATGGAGAAAAAGAAAATGTAAGTGTTGAAGGATTTTGATGGAAGGTGTGAAGGATCACATAGTATCGCCTTCATGGTAAGGCTTCTCCATTCTTGATGTGGAAATATTTGTGGTTATTCCAACAAAGACGTCAGAGGAAGTTATTTCAGGGATAAACTCAGGAACATAAAAATGGAGAAAAGCGACGGTATGCCCAAGTACCTCCAGAGACTGCATCCATCAGGGAACAGGCCCAGGAAGTGAGGTAGATATTGATGATGAGGAATTGGTGAGCTTGGCTCTCCTTGGGCTTTCGAAGGTGCAGCATTCCTATGGGACTTTATTGATAGTGGAGAAATTTCCAGATGGGAGCAGCAGTGGGATCATCACAAGAGGAGATAAAGGCAAGTACCGAGGATGGATCATGAGAACTCGACAGATGGTACACCCTGGTTACTGGCACTAAAGAGGAAAGAGCAAGAAAACTCTCAATTGGAACAGAAGAAAGTAAATGAGACAACAATAAAGTGAAGTCACTGTACTCACCAACACATGTCCGCCTGTTGTCCCTGAAGAAAATAAAAGCAGAACTGCTGGATCTCTGTTGGAGAATTTCGCCCTCTGATTTAGATGATTTTAAAATGATCGCATGTAGTCTCAAGTGTGATGGGACTGATGTGGTTTCTTGACGGTGAATTGTATGCTACATGACGGGAGATGAGATTTTTTCTTGATGGATGAGAAGATCTGCAGTGCACATCGAGATGGCGATGAATCTGATGCGACTGGTGTCAAGTGCCATTTGTTTGAGGAAAGTCTGACAGCCCGCCCGTATTGAAGGAAGTGATGCATGTTCAAGATTGAAGAAGAATCTTATCTTTGCAATGGCAGTGTAGAAGATAAAGGATATATTCTTGGCTCTTCATGAGGAAAGAGCACTCTTACCTCTTGATAAAAGATATGGAGTAGGACCGGAGGACAGGGCTTAGGACAGAACCTTTATGTTCAGGTAGATGGCCTACGCTGAAATGGGCTGTGAGGCCAAAGCTGAAGGAGTGGTGAGTTGGGATGATGGCGGGTTATCATGAGTGGAGCCACCTTCACCATGGAACTTTGAAGATGCTGCAATGAGATTTCTCAAGACTTCCTAAGGGGTACTCTTATATGGTGAACAATTCGATCTTGAGTTGTTACCTTGGGAAAATTTATGAAAAGTACACTACGGAAGGATAGTCGCGCCAACGATGCTGAAATTTAAAGCGAGGCATTAGGTGGACACTATAATTAAGCAATGACAAAGCACATGTACTATGTATTTGTTGATGATTTTTGGGAAGTGTTGGATCTTGCTTCAATGCACCAGAAGAAGAAGCAGAATACCCTCAAAGTGCAGCCGGGATTCGAACTGTGGTTGAGAAGAATCGAGAGCTGGTGAAGGCTCTTAGGAGAGAAAATGGTGGTCAATTCATCTACAGCGATTCAAGGGACTTTTCCCCAGTATAAGGAATTCAAAGGCTCATAGCACCTCATAACCCACAGCAGATAGGGTTAGGTAGAAGAACAAAATTATAGGTAGATTGTTTATGAGGAAGTGATGTTACTGATGGGGTATTCCATGCTTGAAGTACAAGCGTGCAATGCTAGGTATATGCTGTAGAACCGTTGTCTCAAGTGCAGCGTTACCGAGGAGGTGTTTCTGGTAAGAGGCATTATTTCCATTGGGGATTTTTGGTTCACTGTTTACATTCATGTGAAGGATGCGGGGAAGAAGCTAGGCGGCTGGGAGTTAGATATTGTGAATTTACGCTGATACACCCCACAACTATCACAGTAATGTATTTACTAGACATGCTGTTGTTGTGTGACGAGGATATAAATTTCTGAGGAAAACAGAGGTGTTTGCTTGAGAGGAACCACACTTGCATGCGGAATGGAGCTATTAGTTCCTAAGGATGAGCTGAGGGGATGTGGGTCAGCTACAGAGGAGGTTCATGGGTGGAAGGGCCACTCAAGCGTACCAGCATGTCGCGGGCGCCTCCCTGAAGAGCTGGCGCAGTAGCTCGAATCTGGAAGAAGGTTGTAGGGCACCTACACAGCCACATCGCCAGACAACAAGCGGTCCCTTTTCTTGCGTGCTGTGCTACCTTGGCTCTTATGAGCAAGTGTATGCCAGTAGAGCCATCCTCTTTGAGGAAGCGCGGGATCCATGATGAATGCCACTGGTGAAGGTATGATTCGGTGCTAGAAGCGATTGCATGGGATGACAATCCCGAGCCCGGAAAATGATGGCGTTGGGTTCGATGGATCTACAAAGTGAAGGCGTACGCGGGAGTGTCAGAGAAGTACAAGCAAGATTTATTTTGAGGCTTTCCTGGATTGAGGGGATGGAACAGAGCCTTTACTGTCGTAAATTCTTCCATCTGAGACGTTCTCTCGTGGATGGGGCACATTCATCGGATGGATGTGAGATTCGTTCCTCAATGGAGTCATTGAGGAGGTATACATGAAGCGGCCCGAAGGTTTCAAGATATTCATGGCCAATTGTAACAATAGAGGCTCGAAGGCGTTGTATGGGATTGAAACAAGCACCTAGATGCTTATTTACCACCGGATAAGTTATTCCCTTGGACTTGATTCTCCAAGAGTAGAAGCTGAGATCGAACCTATGCCAGGATTGTGGTGGAGGGTAAGTTCTTGATCATTGTACTTTATGTAGATGTTCACGATTTTGGCAGTGATGACGCATTCTCTCCTTCAAGGATGATCTGAAGTTTGAATGAAGGACTGGGCCTCCTTACATTGACTCACAGGTTGGAAATTCTTGATGCGGTGATGTTGTTTGTTTCTCAAGGCAAAGTATGCAGGAGATACTAGAAGGTTCAACATTTGCTTGTTCTGAAGCCTGATACTCTATTTCTAAAGGTGAGTGGAGGAAGGAGGATGCTACTTGAAGTGAGTGGATGCCATTGTTTATCGGCAGTTGGTGGGGTGCTTATGTCCCAGGTCGTACACGACCATACATGCTATCTTTATCATTAACTTTCACAAAGTATGGTTAAATACCAAGCTCTATTGGAGCTGACAATCATTATGTGAGATATCTCGGAGGCACATCGGGATATGGATTATGGGCCTGTGATCCGTGGGTAGTACATTGTGGCTCTGGATCTGGATGGCGAGGCCAAACGGACGAAGAGCACATCAGGATTTTCGATATCGGGTTGGCAGTTTCTTAGTGCAGTAGGGAAGGCAGTCAAGTGGCACAGTTCAATAGGGCAGTATATGGCGACAGTTTGGAGGCTGTCATTCTCTTGGAATGAGGAAGATCACAGTGGGTTGACTGATTCACTTGGATCTGTGATTTATTAACATTAATTAGAGTTGTCAGAACTCTTAGTTAATCCGGTATTTCATGATAGATCACAAACACAATGACATCAGTATCATCATATGGAGATTGTATGTAGGAAGATCTATTTTCATACATTCCACGGAGGATGGGGATGCGTGTATTGTGAAAGGCAGCTCACAGGAGAAAATTCAGATACCACGAAAGGAGGCAAGATAGGTGAGATAATCCTTATCTTGTCCCAGAGGAGATGTTAGGGTGCAACAAGATGGGAAACAGTACAGGAAAGAAGTTGCCTTCCTTCAAGTAGGCACTTGAATATTTTTAGCATAAGTCTATTTTGAACATGTCTATTTTAGACATATGGATCATGTTCTATGAGTTGCGAGGATCTTGTTGTGGATGGTTGGTCAAGTGAAAGGAAAAACATATGGACTTCTATTTTAGACACTGTGTGGAATCTATTTCTAGATTTGAGTCTAAAAAATAGATATAATAAATATTAACTCTTAATAATATTTGGGTATAAACATTATCTTATTCTCTTAGACATGAGTTAAGTCACACGAGATGTAGCTGGTGGCTATAAGGAATTACGTTATTTTGAGGGGTTAGCATGGAGGCTATTGCATGGATACTTGATTAGAATAACATGGCGGGGTTGGTGGGTGGAACAGAAGTTGTGGAGTTAATATTCAGTTTAATAATCTAAACATAGTTGGGCTGTATCTAGTTTAAGCGAGTTATTCAATTGACAGGAGTGGTGTAGTCTAATTATTAATAATTCACTAATTTATAAAATCATTAATCAACTAAAGAATATCAGTTAAATTCGGTGCATAGAAAGGACAGTTTTAGTGGAGACAGAGTGCGAAATAGGTAGAAGAACAATGCCAGATAATCAATTGTGACTATCTTGTTGCCTTTACAGCAACACACGGTGATTAGGCCATAAGTTGCGTAGTAAAAGCCGGAGTAGTTCAAGTTATTTTAATGAGCCATCGATACGTATTGATTACGCATTAGAGGCTAGCTATAAATTGGCGAGAGGGTGGAGCACGTGTTTTATTAGAGTCTAGCTTGATTAGCGTGTAGCAGGTCGAGTTGTCTTTGAGAACCTTGAGCTTGTACAATGATTGTTACATGATCTCATGACATATATCATATAGATAGTTGGGGTTTTCGGCTTTAAAGCTTTCCATGAAATGCATTTTCATATGTGTGATTGTTTATGGTTTTAATGTGCATGCAATTGATTTTATTTCCGCATGTGATGATCAATGAGTAGAAGAGATTATGTATTATTGCATGAAGTTAAAATGAGTGGTAATGATCGGGAAGTCTATGAATAATATGAGTTATTAAAATTTCTACATAGATCATATTGCCTTTATGTTGTTTCTGTCTTGTTTTGCCATTGCGGTACCAATCAAGTGATTCATTTCTATTGAAATTGTGAAGGAGGCAAGGAAAGCGAGCGGTGCAAGTAGGGTTTTCTTTCCCTTATCTATTCATTTTAAGGAAAAGATCGGATATATTTCTTTTCACATTGTTCTAAGTGCACCACCACTTAGGAAAACATACTTATCTAGTAGGTTTGATTTCATTAAAACAATAGGTTTATACATGAGTTTATAATATCAATCCCTTAGGTTTAATATCATTCCATTGGGTTCATAATCCCTTAGGATTTTAGTATTAATCCTTAGGTTTATAATATTAATCCTTTGGAGTTTATTATTCCCTTGGGTTTATAATATCAACCATGATCAACCATGGTAGATCGCAACCATGGTCAGCCACTTAGTCGACCATAGTTCCAGCGTCACATTGTGACCAGAATTAGTGTCAGTAATGTAATTATCATTATGTAAAAATTAATTAATTTATTGCCTTGCTATCTTAGACCTTTGTGATCCATTTTGATAATGTGTAACATTGTCAATCATTGAGAGGTGGTCAATGTTTCAAACCATGTGTCGACCAAATATCAATAATGTGATTAATTTGAAAGAAAAATCTCAATATTAAAATGAATTATATATATATATATATATAATGAAGTTATTAACTGTATTTAATAATTATTATTATAAATAATTATTAACTAACCATTTTTATTATTTTTAAGAGAAATTATTTTAACATAAAATTATAAAATAAAAAACATTTATATTTTTAAAAGAAAACAATATTAAAAAATTAATTATTCTTTTAATAAAACAAGTAATTATTTTCTACATTTTTATAAAAAATGAAAGAATAAATTATTATTATTATTATTACTATATTTATCATCCGGCTTTGTATCGGCCACATTTACTAAAATAATTATTATTATTACTAAATAATTATTGTTAATTAATATTACCTATTATTAGTTAATATTATTATTAAATATTTTAATTATATTAAATAATTTAAAATTAAATAATATAAAATAAAATTAAACATTAAATACTAATTAATATAGATTTAAATATATATATATATATATATATATATATATATATATATATATATATATATATATATATATATATATATATATATATATATATATATATATATTTTTTTTTTTACAAAGCAGGTAGGTTATATTAGATATTTGGCCAAAATGCATTTTCACGATTAATAAGTGAATAGAAAGCCTTGGACTTTTCTTCAATAAACATTCAAAGGCCCACAAAATTTGAAACCCATTTCTTACTAGAAACTAAGTATCTCAGATTATTTTTCCTATCTTTATATATACAAAACAATACATTTTAGTATAATGCGGTAACGAATCTATTTTGGTATGAGTCCCACTCCTCATTCCATCTTTCAGAGAGCCAATAGGATAGCTTGCTGCTCTTGTTAACTGAAATTGACGTCTTTATTATTTCCCAAAACATGAAGGAAATTTACAATCTGAAGAAATTTCACAGTGCTGATTCTTGAAACCCTGCTGCAATCTAAAGAATCTGAGAGAATCCCTCCAATAAGACTTTAATAATGGTAGAATCTCTATAATATTTATACATTAGATAATGGCCTTGGCTTGTAGACGCCAGAAAAAGTGCACCAGGCTTCGGCTTGGATGCTGATGGATTATTTAATCCCAAAAGCAAAGTGGTGTAATGCACATACATCCTTGTTCTTTATAACTCCTCCTGCCTAGCCAATCCCAGAGTTCTTTATTTGCTCCATCGAAGAATAGGGTATCTCTGGATTTCTAATAGAAAATGAATCATTCATTCTCCTTCTCACAAATTCCATTCTTTATATCCTTATGTGCCTTGTTTCTCCGGAAAGTGGGAGTATGGCCTTGATCTAAGTCTGTGAATTCGTTCTGGATTAAATGAGTACTCTCCCAGGCTTTCTTTTCCATGAAATTTCTCTTGATGATGGTATTCTGGAGTTCTTTCATCTAGGAGCTCTTTATTTCCTGAAGCCAAATTTTCCATTGATATGACATATTTTGGCAAGGAAAATTATTAACGTTAACTTTTTTGTTTTCGGAGTGTTGGATAAAATTTTAGCAGTTTTCAAATAAAAGTCGAGGAGATAGTCATTTAGTAGGTGACACTCTTTTTCAGCAATGAGATCACACTGATTTTCTTGAATATTTCGAGTCCTAACAATGTATTCTCTTTCACTATCACAACACATAAATGGCAGGCAGGGATAGCAAAAGATAACTTTTCTTATTCAACACAATAGCTATAAGAATTCCTTTGTGGCATAACGGCCAGAGAAGAGTCCTTTGGCCAGTCTTTGTATTTAAAAGACAACACTACCTGAAAACGAGTCTGGAGGACATGTAGGCGCTCTTGTAGAGTTTTATATCCTGTACTCTTGTATACGGTATTTTGGGCGGCCTAGCTGGGCGTCCTTCTCCCCAGCGCCTTGAGGTGCTGACTCCTTAAACGTGAGGAGGAGGTTGTGTTCTTAGTTCAGCTCGGAGAACGAGTCGTAGGTTCCAACGTAACCGGTTGTGACCCACAGCAGAAAATGTCCCATAGTGTAAGCCAACTCCATCAACCACAGATGCTCAGCAGTGGCTTGAAGCTGTGAAGTGCATCATGTCATTGTCATCCCATATCTTAGTTCCTTACCTTTTTCATTCTTTTTAGGAGTGTCAATTAAACACGCTGTTTAATTGAGGCTTACTTTGTAGGATTCAAATTCTGCGATCCGGTGGTAGGCGGTAATTTATCAGACATCTTTTCAACGTCCCAAGTGAAATTACTTCCTCATAAAGCTCTTTGCTGGCACAGGTGAGGACAATTATTCTCGGAAAATCTTGGCTCCTATGACTGTGTTTAATTTGAGATCACTGAGAATTTCAGAGGCCTCATTCATTGGAAACTTCATCTTTATCAGCTTACCAAAGTTTTCCTTTCATTGTGATTTCCACCTTTCAAAGAATTTGCGTGAAGGAAAGCTTCATTTTCTTGATGATGCCAATAGGAGCTAAAATTCTATTGGAAAATTTGAAATATGGGGAGACTGCGAGAATGGATTTGATGAGAGCAGTTTTCAGCGAGATTTAACCATGAGAATCCCCATGCTTGAATTTTTTCCTTGAATTTATCCACGGAGGTCAGTCTATATTTGTAAAAAGCCAATTTATGGAAGATAGGAAGGCCCGGATAGGTAAGGGGACCAGCGGGGAGGCGGAAAAGCCGGGGATTACGGGATCGCCGGAGAGAATGGAGGTAGAGATATTCCAACGAGAAAACATTGCATTTCCCTTTGTTTAAACATTTGCACAGCAGCTTCCACGATGTCATCCCAAAACTTCCTTGAACCTTAAAGGCGGAACGGACGGAGGCGGCCCCCGCCCTAACAAGAGGGTATCCTCGCCAAACGATTAACAGTTTACATTTTTACCCTACGGCAATGTTGAGCCCAGGATCTCTTGATCAACCGGTTCCCGATCTGGGCCTAGAGAGAGCTCAGATAGAAACATGGAGGACAAGAGAGCCCCACCGGAAAGGGGCAACCATGCTAAGCCTCTTGAAGCTTTGAAAAGTCGATTGCTCCTCCGTTCTGGGGGTGATCCGGGGATCGACTATACAAGCTCAAATCAGATGGTAAAGCTCATTCCCAAAGCCAAATTTATGCAAGACTTCCCAAATAAAACTAAGTCTAACACGATGTAAAAGCATTTGCCAAGTCTATTTTTAATTACCATACCTTTCTCTTTTCATTGTTGGCTCGGAATGGATCGCCTCTTGAACTAGGATGAAATTGTCGGCAAGTTGTCTCCCACGAACAAACCCGCCTTGATTCTCCGGGGCTGATGTGGGGAGGATGCTGCCTGATCTGTTGTGATCACGCGCTGATTATTTATATCAATGTTACAAGAGAGATGGGGAAGGAACGGTGAGAAACCCTTAGCACCCTTTTCATGGGAATGAGGGCAAAGGCAGTTGGAACGGTGATACCCCCTATTTTTGGCATGATTTTGAGATTTCAACATCATTTGTGAGTCTTTCTCACAATGCGCAACGGGTTTGGAGGAATCTTACGGTGTAATGTCAGGGCTTTGGGCGTTGTGGGGCTCCATATTGGTGAGCATCTTTTTGAAATTTCTCTTACTGTGATCTTGGCTTCAGGGTGTTGATTCATTAAAGGGGAGATCTTAGGAGGAACCACCTCCGAAATTTGGAGTTTAAGTTGTCCTTACCTTCACTGCTCTGATTTTTAAAGTGATTGAAAATTTCTTTCTTGATGCTCACAATCCTTGAGTTAGGAGTTTCCTTCTTCAATTTTAACGATAGGACAGAGCTCTTTCTAGGCTTGAGGCTTGTTTGTGGAAGAATTAGGTTTGTCTCCTTTCAGCCATAAACTCCTAGACTTTTTTGTCTCCAATGCTCTTCCTCAGAAAGGCAAGCTTTATGGAAAATTTGTTGTAACTCAACGCCCATCTAGCTTCCCTTTAACTTTAGTGATTTCTACATCTTCACTGGGCATGATCTTTGAGCAAATTTTGTCTTAGACTGCTTCCTCTCTATTGCGGGGGTTGGGGAGGGATTTGGCCCATGATTTAAGAACAACTTTCGGTATTCTAGAGAGAAAAAAAAAACTTCTTCCTAGATGAAGAAAGGTGAACCCTTCATAGGCAATTTCCAACATCTTTGAACCAAATTGAAAACTTAGGTTCCTTGACCCGAAAGGTGGATTGAATGCGAAGGTATGGGGCCTAGATCATGTGATCCGGGAATGCGAGCTTAATGGGCTTATGATCGAAACAACTGCAAGGAAGGATATGCAATGCGGATTCTAAGCCCGGTAAGAGGGAAGAGCTGCGCAAACATCTATCAAGTCTTGCACAACCCAATGTGACGAGGACCTATTCTTTTATTGGACCGGATGTACTTACATTTTAGGAGAGATATCGAGCGAATCCACGGTCTACACGCCAGATCCTCCACCTCCCTTGCTAGGTCAACATGATAGTCCCTCGTCGCTTTTCCTCCTGCTAGCAAAGTGAGACTTAAATCTCTACCGCAACAATGATGTTTTCCAAATTCTCTGACTCAGATAATTGTACCGTGGGAGTCCCAGATCCTTTTCTCCCCTATATTTGTTGGGGCATAGACATTAAAGAAGAATGTCTCCCTCGAGTCCGAGTTGTAATTATAGCCAGGTGGAGTGTGGATCTCGGCGACTGACATATACTTGGAAAGATTCAGAGGGCGAGCTAGAGCTCCCGGTCTGAGGCTTGCTTGACCTCTACCTCCCATCAAAATTTTTCCAACGTTGGAGAAACTCATTGCCCTCCATTTTGGTCTCTTTAGTCAGAAGAATATGGGAGTTTATCTTCTTACTCAAGGCTTCTTGTTGCTTCTTCTTCCTTTACTCCCGTTCCTCTTGCAATTCAGGAGACAATCTTCATCGTTTATTTTTATGATGATGTGCCCCCTTGGAGCCTGTGCTTGATTTTTAGACATCTTCGGATTTTTACTTGAGGAGTTTCTCCACGGTGGTGACTACCTGGCTTGTCTTTGTAGGTTTCCCAATCTCTCTTTTCTCTAGAAGATTTGCGGCCTTGATGATCTTGACCAATGTCTGCGTATCTCCTTTTCTCCTTCCTCCTCACGACTCCTCAGGAGTCTTGTTCCTCGGAGACTTCTGTTTTTTTTCCTTATTTCTTGACAGCAGCACTTTCTTCGGGTCTTGATCTTCTTGGCAGTCCTTTTTCGAGATTTTATCTTTTCCTATCCTCTTCACCGTGGAACCTGCAAAACCCAAGATCTCATACACATTTCTTGACATTTTGGCGAAGGTCCATTTTTAGGCGAGCTATTTGGGGCCTTGGCCATTTGGGGCCCCATATTTCTTATGAGAGAATTCTTTGGCCTCTGGCAATTCAACGTCGTCCCTTCCATTTCTACGCTTCCCTTTGTTCGGACACCCTCTAGGAAAATGTCAGATTGTCTGCAGCTACTGACATTTGAAAGGGTAGCAAGTAGTCCGTATTTACATCGTCAATTTTAACATTTATTTTGTCTAGCCAGTCCACCTCCTAATTCTCCCTCGACACATATTCGAGCACGGTCTATCTTGGTCATTGTTATTTTCTTTGTCAATGAACTTTCCCAGAGGCATTGCCTATGTGCTTAAGGGAATCCCGGTTCAACAATCACCTTTGAGATTTGGGCAGACCCGGAGGTACATCGGGACATCCACGGCGGGATCGAAGTCGAAGTTCATTTATTGAGATAGAGACCACAGGGTCCCATGAAATGGGAGCCCATTCTTGAAGATCAAGTCTTTGTCCTCCTTAGATATTTGAACTCAAACGGGAAGTAGCCCCTCTTCCCCGGGAAGTATAGTGACTGTTCTTGATCAGCAGGATCCAGTTCTTGACACGGTTCTTTGTTGATATTGGCGAGGCCAAGGCCACGTAGATTGACCCACCGAGCTCGATGCACTGGGGGACAAAGCGACCTCGATCGGGCCCTGGAGGAAAGGTTTACCTCGGGAACATGACAAGCTTTTGACAAACTTGACGACTTCATAATTCTTCTTGCTCAAACCCAAAGAAGCTAACAATGAAATGAAACCTTCTGTGGTAGAGGAGAAGGAGCTGCAGAGACGAGGCCGAGCCACGTATCCATGAATTACGAGCGAGCCTGAATCCCCGATCAGTACTGACATACACAGCTTTCTTGTTATGCAACGAGCGGGAGAATTGAAGCATCTCGAGTAGAAAAATTTGGAATGGATCCAATCAGATCAATGAGCTGAGGCCCTAGGCAAAAAGACGGGCAGGGGCTTGAGTCCAAAGCCCCAGTCCGGAAGAGTGGATCCAAGCCGAAGTCCGAAGGGGGAGGGCGTCGGAAGGCAGACGGTTGGGCGTGAGTCCCTGGTACAGACGAGAAAGGAAAAAAGCGGATCCAATCGAGATCGAAGAGGAAAGGGCGATGCGGCCCGGGATGGAGAGCGGGGGGGGGGGACGGCGGGAGGGCTGTGCCCGAGACTCACAGTGCCTTGGTAATGGGGGGGCCTTGATAGGAAGACGGCCCGATCGGGTTTGGTGATCCCTCGGATACAATTATTAGGATTTAAAACTATTAATTATAATAATAATGATATTTTATTGTAATAATATGTACATTATTATATATTTATTAATGATAGATATTTAATGTGATTGTGCTAGCACAAACACATTATAGTTAGACCCCTCACAACACCTTAATTCACATATAACATTAATATATTATATGTAAATTATATTATAGTTTGAAATATTACTACTAATGTAATTAATAAGATATTATACAACTCTTAATATTATTTACAATATATAATATAATATTAATATAATAATTAAGTTTAAAATTTTATAATAATATAGTTGTTATTTTTATATATTTATTAATAATTAGAAATAATTAGTCTTTAACAAAATACATAATAATTATTAATGCAGTTCTGATGTACTAGTATATCAACCACATTAGTAAATGTAGTTGTAGATATGTTTCATATGTGCTTATCGGGGTATATCAACCATTAGTAAATTTGGTTGTGCTAGTCATACTAATGGGCTAGTAGTGTTTTTTTCATTTATTAGAAAGAACAAAGAAAAATACATTATCAATAATTGATAGTGTGTGGACATCTTCCCAACCATACTTTTTGTTTATCAATATTTCTCGAGCTATGGCTCCGGTAATGAGCAGTATACTTGATTGGTTAACAAGTACAAAATCAATGGGTGGCATGCTATATAAAATCAAATTGGTGGCATAAAATACTATGACTCCGCAAATATTAATTACCTACGTTTTTTTAATGTCCATTGCAAATATGTCTATTGTCAACTCACATAAAAAGAAAAGTACATCCAACTAATATGCATGGCTGAAAATAACCGGCCTACCAATAGGCCATAAATACACATGGTTGTATATGCCTAATAGTATATTTTGGTAAGGGAAATTATCCCAACTACAAACATATACAGCCCATGCGCAAGTTAATTGTTGTAAAGTAGAATCAGATATTAACTTTTCTTTGCACCTTCAAGTACATCTACAACTCAAAAAATTTGTATATGTAAAAAATTGTAATGTGTGACTCCATTTCCAACGGCATTGAAGTTACGTGGTAGAGGTTTCTCGAGAGATAAACGGTTTGGTAGTTGAAAAAAATTTAACGTCCCTTGAGGGCGATCGGAGTAAATCAATGTACATGTGTGTGTGGGAATCTTGATAAAGACTACGACATTAAGTTGTAGAAAATCTTATTTATGTGTTCCTTATCTCGTAGTTCAAGGAATATGGATTCGGGTTGGTACCGTATACGGTGTAGATACAAAACAATATAGTAAGTATGGATTTAAGAAATTTCTTGGGTGGAGTCCAATGGAAGTAGTAATTAAGTTGATAGGAATTTTTTATTATGAGTTCTTCCCTCATGACAACATGTCAGATTAGTCGGCCTATGACAAATATTTTCCCAATGTCGTCGTCCAATATGTTGCTTATGTGATTTTATACAAAAGGGTTGTGTTGTTGGTGATGGGAATTTATACAATTTCACTGATAATTAAATGAAATAAACGAGGCTAATGAATGTGATCTCCCACTCCTAACGGTCCTACGGGAGAGGTCATTTAAACTGCACTAATGCCTTTGTCCTATTTATTCCATTAAAGAGATCTACATTGACTTATCAAATTAGATCCATGGATAAGTTTGACGGTATGATAGCGTGTATTCTCTAGCAATTAAAATAAAGCCCGAGGAAATTGTGGTCTACGACTTTTTCTAAGGGTTTTGGGCTTCTTTTCAGGGTTTGACATAGTTCCTATAATTCTTCTTCAACCTCTCAACGAAACCCTCTAACTCGGAGAGGGGATCGGTCACGGCAATAAACATTTAAAAAAACCACAAATTCCTTGCGGACAAGCAAGTGGGAAATCTGTGATTGCAACAAGAGGCTGAACCGAGATAGCGTCATTTCAACTAGAGGAGGAGAAAATGTGTTGCGGGAATAAAAAAAGATTGCAAAAAATGGAAATGAGGTTCCCACAAAATTTTTAGCTCACCGACTTATCGAGTTAAGACAACAAATGCTTTAATTTTGAGTGAAGTAAACACTTTCCATCTTTATATATAGCTAAGATCACGATCTATCATAATTTATTTCCTTGAGGAGACCAAAATGAGTGAAAATATCCTCAAAGAAATGAAATACAACATTTTTCATTAGCAAAGAGAGTGCTTGCAGCCTCTGCCCATTTAAGTGACATAATCAGTGCAAACTGAATGTACCTCTTTTTGTCAGTGGTAGTTGATTGAATTTTGAAATCAAGGCCCATTTTCAAATGGTTGATGTGTACCTAGGTTGTAAGGGCATTTCCTTATGTAGGAGCAGGTTTCACCATTCTTTGATGGTTGTCACACCTTTTGACACTTCTCACTTAATCTTTAAAGATGAATTGTAAATATCCTAAATGAAGGATTTTATAGGTAGATCCTCTTGTCAATGATGTCCACCAAAGGTTCATTGTGGCATGCCTTCATAATTTCAAGCATTTCATCTTCTCAGGCATACATACATTGATGAGATATGGACCTATTTTATATAATTCATCATTAGCCCATGAGTATAATGCACTTGTTTGACTTATTCCTCTTTTCTCTCTAGGAAACAAAGTATGCTAGTAATTTTCCTATAGCTAAGTAGTTAGCATCTATCAGCAATATGGAGATTTAGTAGATATTGCAAGAGATATTCATCAGGAAAATTATCTTCTCTCGAGTATCATTATTGTTGTTTTGAATTCTACATAAGAAATCGACAATTATGCTTTTTCTTCCGGAGTCAATCTAGAGTAATTTGATGTTAAATTCTTGAAGGAGTAATAACCATCTTTTGTGATTATGCTATTAGCGATAGTTACATTCATTAAATACCTAATTGTAGAATGGTCTATATGAATAAAGTTTTCATAGTCGGTGATGTAGTGTCTAAATTTGTTAATAGCATGAACAACAACTAGAAACTCTTTTTACATTTATAGTGTCAATTTAACTCGAGCGGGAGTCAAATTTTTACTTGTGTAATAGATGGCATAGGGGATCAAATCCTTTTTTGACTCCTAATACAACTCCAGTACATATCCAAACATCACATTGGAAATGTAAATATGAGTTTTTTTTTAATTTGGACCTCTTAAGGTGGGTGCTTGAATGTTTTCTTTTAAAATTCTACAAATCCCAATTTGCTGTCAGGATTCCTTTAAATTCACAATCTTTGGTAGGTTTGAAGAGTGGAATTGCTATTTTGGTGAATTTTCTCAAATCTTGCAATTACACCTATAATCCTAAATTTCAACATCCTTTTGACAACTTGATTGTCTGTTGGAGATGACTTACAAATTGGTTGATCACTTTAATTCCATCCTTTGAAATGTGATGTCCTAAAACAATTCCTTTAAGTAAACATCATGAGATCATTTCTGACTTAATGAAACTTTTGCTTCTTTGCATATTTCTAGAACCTTTCCAAAGTTTTCCAGAGCCTCTTCAAATAACATCTCCATAAAAGCTGTAAAATCATCCATATATACTTCCCACACAATCATGTATTAGATCCATTTCCTATCACATACTGGAATCTTCTAGGGTTGGATCCCGAGTCCGACCCGGGTTTGGAGGTGGAGTTTTCCAACAAACTTGCTCTATTAGCCCTTTCGTGGCGGCCACCTTGCGGAGCTTAGGAAGTCTCACCCAAAGAGAAGTATGAGTCTTTAGGAGGCAAGTTTCTACACCACGAGAGGCAAGTAAGTCAGCGAGTTAGCGTTTCTAGCTTATCAGTTTTATTACTTGATTCTAGTTACGGGTTTATATCACGGAGCTCATGTATCACCTGCTACCTTCGCATCCCCGTTCATAGCTTTTTAATCTACCGTGCAAAAACTATAATCGCATTAATCAAAAAATCATAGGTTACGTATGTAATAACAAGGATATTCTTTCATTTATACATGAGATCTATTATGAGTTCGCCTAATTATTTATAGTCCAAAATTGCAAGAGATTACTATCGGTCATAGATCCAACGATTATCAACAATAATACATAAAAACAGAGATAATGCGAATGCTCTAACTAGATTAGCATATATTAGCATCAAACTAATACAATCCAACACTAGCAACACGCACCTGACCATCGAGTCTTTAACAAGTGAGGATCTCCGTGCACACAACTAGCAAGTCCTTACCTAACGCTTAAGCAGTCCCAACAATTCACAATTGTCATCGATCTCTATTCCTTCTGCCTATGACTCAAAGAGGTTCATCTATTTATGCGGTGCTTTATGCATCCTAATGATCCCGAAAAGCGAGTAGTTTGGACTCAGTCTACCTTGACTGTTTACAATGCATTAGGGGCTTTGACCCACTCCAAAACCCCTGTGTTAGACTAATTATGACCAAAATATACAAAACTTATACAAAATCGCAGCTTTTTAGGGGACCCTGTTCCAACAGTCCCCCAACACAATCTTGTGACTCATCCCGAGTCACTGAGATGGTGGGTTCTCCACTTGTACTTGTAACAATTTGATCACTATGGCTAATGGAGGTAGCACACCTTCACTCTGAGAAACGACATTCTATGCAATGTCGACCAACGTTTATGAAATCGGGCCTTCCATCACGACGGTGACACTCTCCAGAGTTTGGTTCAACTGCTTAACTGCGACATCCACATCTTGTGAAAACTTGAGGGCATTATTCTTTTGTCGAAGTTCATAAATATCAGCTTGGAGGGCGTGACTGGTGCGCAGCTGTGTTAAACATTGAGAAAGGACTAAAGTGGGCAGGGTGGCTTCTAACTTCTCGAACTCTTCTTATTTCTACTGCAGGTCTTGATTGATGCTACGTAGGAGTGAGTCACATTGTACCTTGGTCCATAGCTGCGTGGTCATTTCTAATAATTGGGCACCCTGTGCGATTTTACCTGTAATGGTGTTCGTAGCCTTAGTGACCAGCGCAGTGCGCTGGGCCCATACCTCCGGAGGTGTTTCAGGTTGCAACTTAGTCTGGAGGTCGGAGATCTGTTGCTCCATTTGTGCTTGGACCATCTGAAATTCCTCGCGGGAGGCCTTCAATGTTGCGACCAACCATTCAACCTTCTCCTGAGGGGTGGCGGTGGCCGAGATCTCTGCGGTAACATCTGCGCAAAGTTGATGAATCACGTTTTCGAGCTCCGCATGCTTCGCGGTGGTCTGAAATCTATCTGTCTTCGACTGTAGTGCCCAAAGCTTAGCCTGTATTGTGTTGACCACAGATTTCTGCCACTCCTCTAAGGCTACCCATCTATCCTCCATAGCCAAAATGACCGCATCAGTGATTTGTTCAAGGTCTCCATCAGTCAATGTGACTGTCTCGTCACGTGCCGTCTATTAGGAGTGCTACTTCTTGCAGCATGTTTTGACAGGTATGATTGTTCTCTTCATGCCGCGGAGGGAGGCTGGTCCTCTGACATTCATTCCTTCTATTCCTAGGGCTGGCTGCGAATCTACCTGAATCTCCACCTCGACGTCCTTCTCAAAGGTTTGCGTCTACTGCGCATCCTTTTGTGCGGTCGTGGTTATGTCTTGTCTGGTACTCTTGGTCACACCTCTAGTATCCGGGATGATTACGGAGGGGTTAAATTTTGATGTGCTGGTCCCTTTGACGCCCTTCATGCCAGTTTTGAAGCCGATCTTCCAGTTAGGAGGCCAGAGCGCAATGAGGTTTTCAATTTCTGCATCCCCCACCATATAGGGGAGTGAAGTCCAGGCTTTATCCATGTGTGCTTTGATCTGGATGTTGTGCATAGTGATATGAAATGCTGCAATGTCCTTGTATTTGTCATACATGGTAGGAGAAAACCATGGTTGGGAGTTAATGGCTATGGCCAAGTTACTCTGAAATAGGACCCAGAAAACTTGGTTGTCCTCGAGACGTTACAGGTCCTTAGAATCCCACAATTGTGCACAACGAGCCCCTTCACACATGTCCGGGGTAAGTTTAGGAAGGACTAACTCCGTAGGGGCTTCCCAAGCAACCAATGCTATGAGGAATAGTAACCAGGAATAACAAAAGGCGCGACATTGCTCCTAGGACTCGCGAACATTAGTCAGAAACTCATCAAACAAATATCAGGCCCAGTTAAAACATACCCCTTTTCCACATTGTCATGCTAACTGAATTATGTAGGCTGGGATAGAGGAGACCTGACATTTTCTCATCATTTTTCACGCCAACAACATCGTGCCCAGCTGCGTGCCTTGGTCACTGATAGACTTGATTATAAAAGCCCGAGTATTGTGCTCCACATGGTAGGTCTTGCGCACATACTCAGCCAATTCCGCCTCATACTTTTTACCCACGCGCTCCAGAGGGTTGGGGCTGTGCATGGGAAGGCCAGTAATTTTGTGCACCAGTTAACGTCGATGGGGATCCTGTCCCAGATCCATAGGCATCCATCATGAATTAGGGCAAGCAACTGTTGGGTTATTCAGTCCGTCACATTGTAGTGACCGAAGTGAGGCATCCTTAGCAAGTTCAGGAGCCCAGACCTGACCAATCCACGCACCCAATGCTGAGGAACAATTTTGATCCCATTGTCTTCCTGAATCGTGTCAAGGTATAATTCAGGCGCCAGCTCAGGGAAGGCTTCCAGAATGGTCAAGTCATGATCTTCAAATTTGATCTCGTGCAGCCTTCCAACCGGGTCACCAATGATATGGACTTCTCCCAGGGTCAGCGACATCTGCAAATAAGTGATCAGGTCATCAAGGTTCTTTGGCGTGCGCGTCGAGGTTATGCGCGGCCAGATGAAAGGAGGTAACCAGTTGATTGGTCTAGTAGGCTGGGCCTCCTCCTAAACAACTCGCGCTTGGGGTGCCGCCTTCGGGGATGTTACCTTTTGCAGGGAAGCACGAGGTTTCCCCTTAACCCATTTCGCGGGTTTCGGGGGTTTCCCGGAGTCTTCTACTTTTTCCTTTCCCTTCTTTATGATTGGGGTGGAGAAAAATTATTCCGCCTCAGACTCAATTTCTACCACTTCCTTAGTGCCCTATTCCGCTGAGATGATTGGTTTCAAGGGTTCAGTAGTACTCGTAGCCGACATCCTAGCACGAAAGACAAACTCAGAATTGCTACTGTCCAAGGGGGAATATTTCTCAAACAAGAAAGAGATGCTAGAGGCACATAAATTCTTACATCACAAATTCGTTCAGGACAAATATGCCAAGTACAAGATATTCAAGCGATACGTAACCCTTATCTACTCTAACCCACCTATTTTATAGCTTTGGCGATCACCCAACGCTAGGGTAGATTTCACGTGGAACTTACCATCAAGTAAACGGTAAAAAATATCTAGAAATCGCTGCATTAAATGTCAGCCACCCATCCCATCCAATGATAATTTTTCCTTTTTACCCGATTTGATTGTTCCAATGGCTAGTTTTCGCACCTTGGGTGTGCTCAACGTACCACTGCGCCCCCAGCACTCTGGCTATCGCCTGAGCTTTTTCCTTCCAAAGGTAATTCTACGTCGCCATAGCCCAGCCCGCAAGATTTTTTGTGCCATTGTCTTGCTTGTGTAGTGACCTCCTTCTATGCCTTCGTGAACGTCTGCCACGATAGCATGCCCTTCGTGCTCCAGAACGTATCTGCACCAGACTTCACTAGTGACTAGTTTATATAAAGGACCTGTGGTAATGGTAAAATCTGCCGATCGGGTAACCAACTCCTTCTTTTGTCGTATCGAACATCTTGTAGATGCCATGCCTGTAGTTAAGAGCCGAATGATATCAATGAAGTGCGCATCAATGAACCTAATGGCGAACCACTGTGCATCAGGCAATCCTTCCCTATAGTTAGTGGGTTCCCCGCCCATCCCAAGTCGGGACTAGTGATCCATCCCAATGTTCAACTTTGCTGGCTTGACCATGATTTCAAAATCGTATTCCTGAAACATCAACATCCACCTACGGAGTCCCCCCCCCACCACAATATTATTCACCAGGGACTTTAAAACCGAATGACTTGTAAATATCTTAAAGTGTCTTGCCAACAGATAGTGCCAAAAATTCTGTACTGCATGGACGAGGGCCAACCCTTACTTCTTCATGGTGGCATAATTGTTCTTCGCACTCAGGAGTTCACGACTAGCAAATGCGACTGGGTGATCAATGTCTTCGGCGCTAGGCCGTGTAGGGACCGTTCCCAGGACAATCCCCAACGTGTCATCTTGTACATGACATTCCTTCGCCCTATTAGGAAAATTAATAATAAGTGTAGATATCATTCCTTCCCGAAGTAGTTCAAAGCTCTTCTGGCACTCGTCATCCCAAAAGAATGGAACATATTTCTTAAGCAGTTTGTCCAGAGGTGCGGTGGTCAATGCGTATCTCAGAATGAATCTTCTGTAATAGTCCGTATGTCCAAAGATCGAACACAGTTGTTTCTGATGCTTTGGCACGTCCTCAGTCTGTAGTGGAGGTCCCGCAACTGCACGCTCCCCCTCGAGAATAAATACATTGCACGGATCCTCATTGCAGTATTTTATACTACTGGAGTCATAAAAGTGGGGCAGTTATCTTACCTCTAAAGATATGCAGTGGAAGTCCCTTGTAATTCGCAGGCAGCGCAACGTAGAGACATCATGCAACCGATTTTTCCAATTTTCCATTTCCTCATCGGAGTCGGTGAAGCATTCTCTATCTCTTTCCCAGTAAAGCATACCATTGGCCATAGGATTGACCCAGTATTCATCCCTTGTAGTTAGCTTATAGATATGATCCACCTCTTCTTCCTCACACACTGAATCTGTATACCTTTCTCCTTCCGCGGGATCTAGCGGCACTATCACCTGTGTGCCTTCACTTTCAAATACCATGCTCCTCCTTTTTAAGTTGATAATACCGCCCATATCTATGGCCCAGTCTAATCCTAGGAGCACAGGATAGGGGTACGCATCTTCTACAAACTGAATGACCTCAAAATCAGCCTGAGCGTTGACCCCCGCAATATCTACCACGATATTTGGTAATCTTCCTAAAGGTATGATCTTCTGCTGATTAGCCATGCGTAGCTAGATAGTGGACCATTCCAACTTAGGTTCTCCCATTTGCTATCAGGTTTGCTTAGGTAGTATGTTTGCATCTGAGCCTAGGTCGAGAATAACCTGATCCATCTCATAGTCACCAATCTGCGCGGTTAACCGCATCTCCCTGCCAATGCGTCTTATGATTATAGAGTTTGTGTACATCCTTAATTTCCATGGCTGGGGTTGTCTTTTCTATGCAGCTATCTGTCAAAGCTTGGAGGTTTTCTAAAACCCTTTGGTTGTGCAGGAGCTTCATACATGCCTGCAAGAATGGTTTAACCTCATCATCTGCCTTGAGGTTTGCAGGGACCTGAGGAGTAGGTACCTCAGCTTTAGCAAAATCTTGGCGAGCTGCGAAAAATGTTTCTTTCTCTTCCCGTAAGTCCAACCCTTCTTATTTAACAACCACTTTTTAGATGAGAGGCTCTGCCTTAGATTTTTCCGCAGCTCCTCCAGTGGTCATGCCGTTGCATGTGATAACATTAACACTTGGCCCTTCATCTTGAGGTTCCGCCTTGACCCTTTTTACATTCTATGTAGGTGTCTGCTGCTTCTCCTATATTTTGGCCATCAGAATTGGGAAATCTTCGATCACATGATCCAACTATCTACAGTATCTGCAGGACTGTCTTTCGGGGTTTACGATGTCCCTTGCAAAGTGCCCTATTTATCTGCAGTTATAGCAAACCATTTGTCCCCTCCCCCTACTTGTGCTTCCAGCTCGGCCCCCTCCCTTTCCCCTGGCTAGAGAACCACCTATACCCAAGGGGGATCTTAGTGATGATGGATCCACCTGTACACTATATATATTTCCTCGATATCTCATTAGATCGTATGTTTGGTAGTTATGTTCATCATGGCTTACACATTTGCAAAATCTGCACCATTGTTGCTTTATTTCTGGGACATAGGCGGCAAGACGGGGGTATTGGTTGGTATCGTGCAGCCTCACAACACGACAATCATCGCACCAAAGCACCGAACTGGGTCCTACAGTTTCCCTAGGTCGCAACGGACTGGATCCCCCGACCTATATGTAGTCTGCTAGCATAGGGAAGTTACCCTTGGTGTGTCCATTCACCCTGCATCGTATGCACCATCTTTCAGGGCTAGCCTCCATTCCTCGCTCCTTCCACAGATTCTGGATCTCCATATGCATTGCTTATAGCTAGCCTTGTATCTGTTGTACTCCTAACTGGGTATCATCTCTTGGCGCAACTTTTAGCTTCATCACAATTTCCAAGGCCTCTTCTTGCGATTCAATGGCTTGATGTCCCATTGGTACACGCAGGTGGGGCAACAACATAGCGATGAACCACTCCGTGTGTTTTCTGTGATCGTACATAAATCCTCCTTCTCTAATTACCTTTTTTAACTGTTGGTTGGCCTCCCATACGGACTCAGATGATCCTTGCTTGAAATCGTTCAGGTTGTTCACTATCTGTGAGTAGGACTTAGGCTTCTTGAACTATTTCTTTAAGGCATTCTTAATCTCCTCGATGGTGGCATTCACATGTTGGTCGATGTATCCCATATACTAGTCCAAAGCCCTTCCCTCAAAGGCCAAGGATAGTTGTGCCCTCTTTATCACATTGCTGGCTAAGTTCTATGTAGTCCATACCGATCCTGCGATGAACCAGAACCGGTCCATATCTTCATCCCCTGCACCCTTGAAGGTGGGTAGCTTCATGTGTGAGGCCATATCGTCTTCTAGTGGTGTGTAATATCCCAAAATAGGACTACTCAGCAATGCATGCTAAAATAACACAGTTTTTAGAAATATGTGCAATGAAATGTAAATGAAACTCATGGATCCCTTAGATCTGATATTATAGCAAATAGATCTGAAAGGAATTCAGAAACAAATCACTATTTCATAGTTAAACAGGCCTCCCAAACCATAAATAGCTGAAAATCATGCAAAAATAGAGTCTGCAACCATGTATGAAAGCTCGAATACCATGACAGTGTTATTTTATTACCTTTGCAACAGTAGTATGTTGTACATCAGATCTAGAGAAAGCCTGTTGACAAAAATTTAGATCTACAACAGATCCATGCACTATACAAGCTCTTTTATCAATCCCCCTTGGGGTTTTCATCAATACACCATGTACAAAATGTAGATCTAAGTTTTAAGATTGCAGATCTATGGAATTATTCAGATCTGGAAAGTGGATCTAATTTGATATAACAAGATAAAGGATCTCCTCTAGCAAATCTCCAAAGTGAAGGACAGATCCCCATCACACAACAAAACATCTCTCCAAATGGTGCACTGAATCACCCTGTAACAGCTCCTTCAGAAATAACGCAAATCTGGACTCTCTCTGCGCTATAGGGGATACAATTTTGTTGGCCTGCAACCAAGATATGGAAATATAGCTCAAAACCTTCAATACTGTCCTCTCAATGGATTAGAAGACTCCTCCATTGAAAATAAGTATTGAGATGGCCTAGATCTGAAGATCTAGCCTCCACTTGCTGCAACATTCTGAAACAGTCAAACCCTCAACAAGATCTGCACTCTCAAAGGAAGGTGAAGCTTGGCCTCAAGCCAGATAGTGGAAAATATGGTGCAAGGCTCCTCCAAGAGCTACTCAATGGAAGAGAAGGAATTCCTGAACAGGAAGACCTTGTGCTAAACAACACTCTATCTCAGCTAAACAACTAGAGAAAGAAGTATGTTTAAACAAACCATAAAATCATAAAATCATAATCATAAGCTAATCCCATATGGCTGCCATCCTCCTCCTTATAAAAAATGTGAGCCTCCTCACCTTTGATCCCACTCATTAGGGTTTCCATATTCATGCAATGAATCTCCCTCCAAAACTGTGCTGTCCCTTCATCAATACCACTCCTCCATAACAGCGCTGGTGGACTTGGTCAATCTTGACTGGATCTCCATGCAATGCCTTCTTCCACACACAAGGTGGATTTATTCCAATTGTTTAATTAGATCTATATCCCCACTAGGTTATCTTCATTAGTGTTTCACATCCTCCACATTAGCTTAGTTGACTTGGTCAAACTTTGACTTTGTCCACATGCATTAGGCTCTTGTTCACACATGAAGGTGTTTTATCCAGCTATGAATATGATTCCTTTCCAATTTAAGAGGGATTTTATTGCTACTAAAGATATTTATGGGTCTCCCTACCCATTTTATTCCTCTATCTAAGAGAAAAACATAATTTTAATATTCCCTTAGCTGCATGCTAAGTTAGGAATATTACATGGTGGCGGAGGTGAATTCTACCCCTATGAGGTTTCGATGGTGGCGTAGACAGAGATTTATGCACAACATAATTTCTTACTGGATTATAGACAGATCGATCCCCTTCTTGATTGGTTCTGTAGTATTTACCACTGCGCGTTGTACCCTCACTTTGATCGGAGCTCATTCACTCTGTATGACTACACAGGATACTCTTTTCGCACAATAAGATCTTAATCAGTAATGGAAGAGTTTTTAGAAACTTACCTTGGAAACCCTTGAAGAATCTTCGTTCCGCCTCGGAGTAGGACACAACTTTATCAATCGTAAATTCTGTCACAAACCCTCCTATCACTTTGTCTACCCAATGATATACCGTGCGAGTGATGGTGTTATCAATATTTTCTAACTGTTGAGTCAGCTCTAAGGTCCACTGTGTAATCCGTTCATCCTTCCAACACTTCTGGAACTCCATGAGCCTTGCAAGCCACTCTTGAAGCTCGGTTGCAAATGTCACAAAGAAAATCTTGTAGATCTCTGTGAAAACGTACTTATTCTTCCACTTTTCCACTGTCAACCTTGTGCTGCGTTTCTCTTTTATCGAAAATTCCTGAATATGTTTTTCGAAGCACTCCTCAATTTATTTCTTCTTAGGTTTCCAATACTCTCTTGGAATTATCCGATCTCTCTCAAAATTCTCCCGGTCCCGGCAACGGAACCATTTGTTGGCCCGAGGGGTCCTGACCCAGGTTCAGAGGTTAAGGTTTGCCAAAAAACCCCTATACTGCTGGCCCTTTCGACAGTGACCTGCTTGCGCAGGCCAAAGTCTCACCCGAAGCAGTATAGGAGGGTGCTGGAACCAAGTTTCCACACCCTAAGAGAGAGCAGGTAAGTCAAAAAGGGCTACGTTCCCAACTTAACAGCTTCAGATCTAATTACAGACTTATATCGCAGAGCTTATATCTACTAACTATATTCGCATCCATGTGCGCAACACTGATATTTCAGTATAACAACTCTAATCACAGTAATCAACAGATCATAGGTTAATTTAACAGGAGCAAGGATATTCTTGCAGCTATAAAATAGATCTATTCGCAAGTCAATAGTCCACAGTTACCAAAGTTACTATCAATCATAGATTAGATCAACACCTTCGCATCAGTAATATCACGAGTAAGATCATAAATGCATAAACAATAGATAATAGGAATACTCCGTATTATAGCAATGAATAGTCAACCATAGATCCAACAGTTTGCATCAACAATAATACATAAACTCAGATAACGCAAAGATACTCTAACCAGATTTGCATATATTAACATCCAAAACCCAATACAATCCAACACAGCCTGCACACACAGCTAGCAGGGTCCGCACATAGCAGGACTGAGGATCTCCGTGCACACAACCAGTAGGAGTCCTTACCCTAGAAACCCAAACAGATCTAACACTTCGCAACTATCATCAATCTCTATTCTCTTCCCTACCTATGAATAAAAAACGTTCATCTATTTATACCGATTTAGCCTATGCATCCAATGGTCCGCAAACCGTGGTTTGTGGACTCTTGGTCTACCCTTGACCCATTAAAATGCATTAGGGGCTTTGACCCACCCCAAAACCCCTGCATTAGACTAATTAAGACCAAAATATACAAAACTTATACAAAATCGTAGCTTTTTAGGGGACCCTATTCCAACAAATATGGTACGTTTGTTTCAGGTCTTTAGCTTTAAAGGAACCAATCATTATTCCTCTTCTCGTAAGGAATGTCCTATCCCTGATATTTAGATTGTCGATAATTCACCTTACCATACCAATATATGGTAATATTTTGGGCCGTGTTGCAATTCAATGTAGAAAGGAATTAGCTATGTCTCCAACTGTAGGTTTGAAAGAGTTTGGGGCATCAACAATTGCCTTTCTTTGGATTTTGCAAGGTTTTTCATCTTCAAGTAGCTTATACATGGATTCCCGTAAAGAGGATATGCTTTCAGGTCCACAATTAATATATGTAAACAGAGGCAACATCTCTGTTCTCTCGGATGTAGTAGGCGCAGGGTTAACAAGAGCCATATGCTTCTTTGTTTCTTCAGAGCTTTAGACATCTCTGGAGAATTATTCTTATATGGGCTAGCCTAAAAATAAATGAGAAAATATAAGAGAAAAGAGGGAGATTTTTAATTTTATAATATGCACAAATATCATAACAATAGAAACATTCAAACGGATGAGACTTCACACGTTGATAGGATACGAATTGAATGCCTATTACAGGAGAATGATTATGGAGGTATGGGCGAGCAAACCGTTAATTTATGACATTAATAAATGATATGGGTTATCGTGCCCATGTAATCATTCCTGAATTAAAACCAGAACTGTCGCATTGCAGTATAGCTCGTGCGCAATATCTTCATTAAATACTGATCAGATTGGCTCTTTTTCTGATTGCAATATCACAATCGCAATATCGGTGAAAGTTGGTGGAGTGAAAAATGCGTGAGTTAATAAGAATGCAATGCACGCTGTGAGATATGCAATATCGCATCAACGAATATGATCGTAGGAAAAAGAATGATTTAAGCTTGTGGGAGTGTGATGCAATATGCTATATCTCATCGGGGAATATGAGGGGTAACAATAAGACCATCAAGATTGAAAATGTGATTTGAAAAATGCAATAGCTTACGTGGCAGAAGTAGGTCCCGTGGGCATTCCCTATAGAGTTTACTTGAAAATATGGCCTTTTCCATTTTAAAATCATTTTTTTCTTATATACATTGGATCACAAAATGCTTCAAGTGATTTTTAGGAATTATATATGCCTTGCTATGGTTTTGCGATTGTGATAAGGAGATTTACCTCTGCTTAAGTACTTTGAAAATCCAAACTTTAATGTTTCATCCCTTTTTGATGACTATGTCTATCAATAGAAATAATCTAAGGGATTTATTTGTTTTAACTCTAAAAATTAAAAAGGGTCCCCATTATTTTCTAAGGTAACTATTGCTTAAAATAATGGGGGTTGTTTATTTACACAACATGATGTTAATGGATCTCAAGGCACAACAATACAATCTGTATGGTGTGATTGAATGAGTTAAAAACCTATTGCCAAGAGCGAGGACACTGTCCATTGATGTATGCAAGCTCCAAGGTACTGAATAAATAGTTTCTAAGCCAACTTCCTAAATAATGAGCCGATGTCGACAGGAAGTGACCCATTGCAAGAGGGCCTTGATGTATCCCCCACCAATGACACGAAACTGGTATCAAGATTTGAAACAGAATGATGTTGATGTGGAACTGGTTCAAGAATGACATACATGAATGTAGGCTTAAGAGTATCATATTAGACATCAACTAAAGGACTTATTTTGAACACATCGACGACACTGAATGGAGTTGGAAACATTGACCCAAATTTGAAAATAGAGGCTTTGAAAGGGTGTGATGAACCAAAAGAAAAGAATATTTCCCAACCCAACAACCATGGAGATAAAGTGGAAGAGTATCGTATTCAAGAGCGACTCGTTGCCATTAATAGGTGGAGTATCCCATTTTCCCAGTTTCCCCAACCATTTATGGCCAGCACCTCTTTATTTTTAACAATATTAAAGAGGATAAGATACACTTGATCTGTAATTCCATCCTCCAGATGAACTCCTATGAGTATCTTTAATGAACCCTGAGAAGGAGTGGTTCGATCTCGTCATGTTTGACGATTCCATCGCTATTTGATGTTTTTACAAGTCCAACAAAGGTATAACTGGACTCATTTTTCATGTTTAGAGAGTTTGAAAAGTGGCGAAAAAAAAAAAAATCCAAAGCTTCCTCTTCGTAAATAGTCTCTTGAGTCCGAAAAGGAAGAAAAAAATACTCAGGAGAATCTCTTGGTCATGTTCGACTAAGGAATTCCATTTTTGTAAATAATTTATCTCAGTCCGGAAAGGGGTTAAAATTATATTGATTAGATGTATTTTCATTTACTTTAATGAATTCGAAAAGGTAAGTTCTCAAAAATATTTTTATATTTTGGGAGTCTAAAAAGAGTTGAAAGAGGACTCTAGGGGGTTCATTTTTCATAGGTTTACAGAGCCCAAAAAGGTGATAAAGATATGCTCTTTGGTCAAAATGATCTGTCAGACATCATCGAAATCTGCTAAATAGTTTTCAAATTTCTCAAAACACCACCAAAAGATTAAAAATACATGTTTGATGATGAAATTGAATCACATTTAGCTGAAAATACTTAAATATTAACATTATAATAATGAAAATGACCATAAAATAGGAAAAAGGTAATCCATTTTTACCATTTCACATTTTACCTCTTGGAGAGTGATTTCTGAGTGTTTTTGCCCTCAATCTTCTGCAGTTGATTGCAACTAATCCAGTGGATCATTTCGAGTTTTTTCAAATCTAGGTAGGAGCTATGGCCATTTTGCAACTAATCCTCTTTCTTTTCATGCATCCGTTTTGTCATTTCATGCATGTTTTCCAGTTTTGAGGGCCCTAGGGTTCTAATTTCTCTCCCTAGGTCCAACGTACCCCCATTAAGTCGAAAGGAGCATTGGATAGGGAGAAAATGCACTAGGTAGGGCATTGCAAGCATTGTATTCCCATAGGGGGGTGCATTGAGCGCAATTCCAAAGTTTTTTTTTTTTTTTTTCCTTCAAAATATTTTCAGTTTTTTACATGAAAATTGTCCTAATGATTCTTCTCATGATGTTTCAGGTGTATATTGAAATAAAATGGAATTGATATGGAGGGAAAGAGAACATGAAGAGCAAGATTTAACTGCAGCTAATGATCCTGCCACTATCCGACGTTGAGAGATTTTGGACTCTTGAAATTCTTTCGGCTTCCTGGTATGAGGCAAAAGATGCAATTATTGAGGTATCTTGTCCGTGCATGGGATGTTCAGGAACAAGCAATAAGAGTTGGTGCACATATGCTTGAAATACATGTAGAGGATATATACTTCTTGAAAGGTCTATTAAGGCAAGGTTCCCCCATTTCCTTATATAGTTCGAGGAGTGGTGGAGAGACAATCAAGGATTACATCAATGCACATTTTAGGCCGAGATCCAAACCAAATAAATGTGGGAAGATTGACATCAAGTTTGTGGTACATTTTCCTCTAAGAACGATCATGTTTATCATTTGTAGATTGGCCGGTAGTGCAACTATACCGATGGCCAATAATTCACATATAAAATACTCTCTAGAATGTCTAGAACCGACAATATTCAATTGGAGTGAGGGAGTACTAGTAAAAATGAAGGCATAGCTGACCAAATTAAAAGAAGGACGGTTAAAGAACTCTGGCTATGGTTTAATCCCAATTTATTTCGCTTTATAATGTATTCCATTGCTCAGGCCACAACATATTCCACTCGATCCCGTAGAGCCGAGATTCCCACATATGAGAAGGTGGGTGGATCTCATGTCTAGACACGCAGGTCCGTAATCAATGAGTTTCACACTAGTCTTCTTCATATGGTTTCACATGAAACTCATTATGATAGAGGAATATCCATATGTAGACATAGATTTTCATAGAAACCTAGAGCTCATGATTCCTGATGGTGAGCGATAGGGTGCCATAGGTAAAAAAATAACATTTTGATTGTTTTTTGATTTTAAGTTTTACAATTTTTTTTTGTGATTTTTCAATGTAGTCGAGACTAAATTTTTTATTTGTACACATGTAGACATTGGTCCCATTCAACCTATGGGTTATTATTATCTTCATCACGCAGGAGACCTACAGTAGGCACCAGTGGTAGTACAAGTTGTTGTAGCAGGATGAGAAGTACTACAAGATATCAATGTGGTCGAGACCCTTACAAAGGCTGATGACCAAATGGAGGGGTTGACCCATGACATACTAGGGTCGACGAGGTTCCTATGAGGCTGTAACGACATACTATTTGCATGCCTGGTTGTATCTTTTGGCTATTGTGCAAGATGGCTCGCGTAGTGGTGTGCTACCATGAGCACTATGATTAATATACTAGGAGGCTTATAACCATATTTTTACTGCATGTATATGACAGGTTGTGTGGCCATATGTGTCTCGGGCACAAATTTTGTAAAACAAAAATTTAATATATATATATATATATATATATCTTTGGTGTTTCTTATGGTTTTATTATCTCTTTCAATGTATGTGATGTGTATTGAATTTATTTTTCATGTGTCACAAATGTCTATCTAAAACATGATTATCTCATGCATCTGTCAATGTATTTAGATTCCTAGAAATATGGTGATATTGCATGAAATCAAAATATCTTTCTAGAAGGCGAACCCTCAAGAACATACAAAGCATATTTGGACTTCTAACTGAACATACATTAGTCAACTATAGTACTAAAAGTTATGAGTCAAATATTATAACTATACAATGGATACCATGAGAAATAAAATCAGACAATAATTTGATCATTACGCTATACTCAATGATGTTATATGTAGAGTGACTGATACAAATCATTTGTAAAGTCATTAAGCCGCCATTCAGAGAATATATAGCCCAAGTTGTGGAAGAAAGGTTCTAAATACTACGACTAGAGCCATCAGCTTAACCAACATATTGTTCGAGGGATGCCAACATCTGAAAACCAAATGTAAACAAAATTAGCAGAAGGAAAATCTTAAGGGAAAACACTGCAAACACACTCAACATGTCTATATATAGTATATACGTAATGCACTATGAAGAAAAAAAACTCAAGCATAGTATTTCTTAAGGTACAACCCATTTCTAGGCTATACTAGGGGAAATCTATCGAAATATACAAGCTCATAGGCCCATTTAGAAAGGAAACACTTGATAATTTATGGACCTAGCCACATTGGCTTGAACTCCCCCGATCCTATTTTATCATATCCTTGATCGTATAACAAGACATGGTCTCCTTCCTATAAGACACGAGGCTTGACACTATTTTCATATTGTGCATTGATACATTTCTTATGGGATTCATTAGCCATAGCGGCATCACGTTGGGTTTCATCTAAGCACGTTAGATGCACAGGAGCTTCACTGCTGGAGCAATACCATAGCACATGGGTTCATATTGGGGATATATAACGAGGAAAAAATAATATAATATATTGGGGGATATATAAGGGATAAAGGGTTTTTATATTGGCAGGTATAAAAAATGGAGCTCAAAGTTAATGAAAAAATATAAAGGGATATACAAAATGTTAATAAAAAAATGGATACCTACAATATATAGTGAAAGTAGGAGATTTTTAAATTGGGAAGGTGTATTGGGTTTATATTGGTAGGGGGTTAAATAATGTGATTTTTAGAGGTATTTTCCAATATGTACTCAAATTAAGGGTATTTTTTAATATGTTATGATCACACGTGATATGTTAGAGGTTTATTGAGTGAAGCCCCCATGGTTAGATGTAAGAGATGTTCCTCTTCCGCATAAGTGGAAGGGAGGAGTTCGACAACAAGTTTGAGAGATGGAATTTCACTTTCAATTGGAAGGATTGCTTCCAGACCATAAACCAATAGGAATAGTGTGAACTGGGTAGCAGTCCTAACGGAGGTTCGATATGCCCACAAGGTTGCATATGGAATAAGATTCTATTTCGATTTGTGGACCCCTATCATATTTTGACACATTGTTTTGAGAAGTTTATTGATTGCCTCAAATTTCCCATTCGCTTGAGAGTAGTAGGGAGTGGAACTTTCCTAAGAGAGTCCCATCTTGGAAGTAATTTCGGACATCATCTGATCATGAAAATGTTTTCCATGTGTTATCTCTAAATTGGTACTGATGGGCTTCTCCACCATACAACTTAGAGTAACTCTTTCAAACCAACTTTTGACTGAGGATTAGCCTCTTCAGCTTGAGAGGGCTCTCTCAACTTATCAAAGGATTTACTCAATCAAGTCTTAAAAAGAATGACTAACTCTATGAGTGTCTTAGTGTATTTGATTTCAGGTGAAAAATGGGAAAGATTCAACTACCATTGGGCTCATGGAGTCAATAAAATGAATTCAATGACGAGCATTTATACTTATGGAAATTGAGGCTTTTTCTGTTTCAATGATGGAACAACATTAACACATGGGAATAATTAATAACTCAATGCTAAAAGGAAGTCAGAGCATGCATAACATTAATTTTGAGTAATTTAACATCAATACTACTAGAAGCAAGATATAAAAGAAACACATAAACTCATTGAAGCATCTAAAGAATCTTAGGTTAAGTAGGAAATAGTCATTTTCTATATATTACTGATATGCAAAATTTACCAAAGTAGAAGTGTCAAAAGCATTATCCAACCCTTTCTCATTCAATTTATTGTCTATAAATAAACCCTTTTTTCATACATAGGATCTGCCCAGCTGGCTAGATCATCGAACCATGACTTTGACTCCTAATCATACCTGAAAACTACATTTCTGGAACATAAAAGGACACCTAGTCATCTAAGACATACTTTCCTAATAGGAATCTATTTACATTTATTTCATCCACTTCTCTAATAGTGGGAGAGTTACATAGATAAAGATGAGATGCTTGAGTAGCATTTCCCCATGACCAAGACATGAATGTACCCCCAAGAATTTAGGAGCAACTGTCCTATTTTAGGAAAGGATTAACATTATCTAGAACTTTGTCTTCATGCTGATTTATATGAATGACACACATGCCAAGTAATGGATGTCTACTGGGATGGCCCCTTGTCTGTTTGGATGCCTCTAGGTGGTTGGCTAGCCTTCCATATGCCATTCAAACCTTCAAAAACTCTTTAAAAATACCTCGCTGCAAAAAATAGTACCTTTAGGCAGTTTCATAACGAAATTTCGTAGCGTGCCCATTTCTTCCCTTTAACCTTCTCTTCTACCACCTCTGCTGGTAAAAAAATGTTTTTCAGGTAAAAATAACTAAATACGATCAAACTCCCTCCTTTGATCTCCATAAAACTGATCTTTTTGATAAAAAACATTCTTTAGAAATTTTGTGGCAAATTTCGGCCCTCAAGCCTGGAGCTCGCTACGAAACTACCTAATGTCGCTGAAACTGCAGATTTTGTAGTTTTCTTCAAAAATTAACCTTCTAACCCAAAATTGATGTCGCCTGTAAGCTGTAAACTTAAACAAAATTTCTTTGGATCAACTTCTTAGTCCTTGGGTGCTTCATCTTCATTAACAATAGGTTGTACCTCAAGTTCATCTACCAATCTCATTTTCGGTCCTCTTTTCTTCAATTCTTCTTGAATCATGTCCATTTGGTCTTCCAACTCTTTGACCTGTACTTTGAGCCTTTTCCTCTCAGACTGTAACTACAAATTTCTTTTCCTTGTGTTTTTTACCACCCTCCTGAAGGGAAGGCTTCTCTTCAACATATTTTTGGCCTTTGAAAAAGTCTTGTCATACTTATCCAACTACTCCTTCATTTCTTTCTCAAAATCAACCATTAGTTGTCTGTCCACCTTGGCTTCTTTTAATTCCATCTTCACTTCAAATACCTCTTCCCTGGCCTCTCTTAATTGTTCTTGGAGAGTTTGTACTTCAGTCTTTTATTCAACATGTTCTTTCCCTTTTCTTTGTACAAAAACTTCTTCTCCTACTGGGGATAGATCTATGATGTTCTCTGGCTGCTTCCCTTCACTGAAATTTTCTTCTCCTTTTCTTTCCATGGCATCCTTTGTAATCTGTGACTTGGTCATTGGCTTCCTTGGCTGGAAAATGAAGCCATCATACTCTCTTGCAAAATCCAACTTCTTGACAGATTTACCTTTCTTCAATTTTCTTCTATCTCCTTCAATGTCTTCTGCCTGTACAATTGGTGATTCTTCAATATATATTTCCTGGAGGATGTCTTCCAGGTTTCCCTTGGAAAATTTTTGGCTTCTTGTTACCCTCCTGCTGCTTTGTTTATTAACTCTTTGTTTTTGTATTGCATGTAATGGCTGAGGGATATTAGTCTCTTGCAAAGGTTCAACTTCAATGTACATTGGTTCTACTGGAGGTTTGTGTCCTTCTTCATCAATCTCTTCTATTACAGCTGGTGATGGAGTATTTTTTGGTTTGGAATCTTTCTCTAGAGTCACTGCATCTACTTCATATCCACTCATAAAAATAAAAGAGGCCCAATCTCTATTTAACCTTTTCAATTCCTCCAATACTAACAATTTGATGTGAAAGACTGATGTTTCACTACCCTCTGCCTTGACCTGGACTTTATCTAACATATTTCCCAAACTTCTGTATAAAAAGAAAGGTAGGTCAAGTGGTTTCTTACCAAAAAAATTCAGAAGGAGTCTAAAATGATAATAATAAACCATGTGGAATCTCCCTTCGCAGGTAAAGTATTTTTGGACCACCAACAACAATTTTGCATAATTCTCTTTCATATAACCCCTAGGGATGCCATTTGTCATGTTAGCTCCTCTGTGCTCTTGTTTGAGAAATTCTTCACAGAATTTCATTCTGAATTTTGTGCCTTTGAACTATTATTCACCACCTCTAGGTGTTTATGTAGCTTGGGAGATAGCATTTGGTGACACTGTGAGGTTCAAAACTCCAACCTTTGAGGATGTCCCTGTAAAATTTGTTGCAAAGTATTTGGATACCTGACATGGAAACCTTGCAGTTTTTGACAAAATTGTAGGCAACCTACCTTCTTGAAATCCTCCATAGCACTGGGATCTTCATTTAACAACTTCAAATCCATAGGTTCATACCTTACGCAATAACCACCCTTGTTTTCTTTCCTCTTCGATGCCATTGATCCTTTATACTTCTCGTTGCTTCCTTGCTTATGACACCTACAGAATCAAAACTGTACAAAAAAATAATTTGCATGGTGAACCAACTCTCGAATAGTGACACTGAGATGCTTTACATGCAAGAATTGGAAAATGAATGACAAAGAGCAGCTTGGGGGCAAAGTTTAAAAATTAATTTGACAACTCGAGGGGAAAAGATGACACATGTGACCATAAGAGGCAATGATTACAAAATATATGACCTTGCATGCTTGGGAATTATGATAACTAACTCGCATGACCTCACCTTTGTATCCATCCATCAAAATTTGACATCTGACACCGCTTTGTCAATATATGCAGGAAAAAAACCCAATTTCGTAGCAAAAACAGTTAAAATACTGACAGATTCTCTACGGAACTGTCAGCCAGTTTCATAGCAAAATCTGTCGATTTTCCATATAATTCGCTATGAAACTGTGTAAAAATGACAAGTGGAATATATTTTTGATTTAAAAGAGTGGAAATGAAACTAAATGATATGAGGTGGACTTGACTGATATGACAAGGCTCGAGGTGGGTTTAGACTTAGGGTAAACATCACCACATGTAATCTTTTTTCAAAAATTTCATGAAAATGACTATGAGACAATATTAACCTAGGTGAATGACAAGTAAAACCTATCAATGAAAGTGTTAAAACTAATGAGTGATAACACCATGGTCCGTGACTACAGCATGTGGAACACCAAACCGTGTGATGACATGGTTGAAGAAAAAGAGAGTAGTTGTTTCTCTAGTATTATTATATATAGGCATCGCCTCGACCCACTTGGTAAAAAAGTCAACTACTACAATGATATAGCCATGCCCCCCAACCGAGTGAGGGTTACATGTCATGAAATCAATTCCACATTTCACAAATGATCCAACGATGATAACAAGATGTAGAGGAGCGGGTAGAGCATGAGCCTTACACTCATATATCTGGCATGCATGACACTTCTAGAAGGCGATGATATAGTTGTGAAACATATTAGGCCATAAGTAACCAACACGCACGATATTCTGTACGATAGCATAACCAAACATATGACCCCCACATGCTCAATAATGGCATTCATTTAAGACTTTCTCGGCCTCCTCATGAGTGACGCACCTTAGAAATACCGTATCGATACCACGATGATAAAGGGTGTCGCCGACGATAATGTAATATTTGGCTTGATATCAGATACGTTGCTGGTAAGGGTGAGAGGTATCAGACCAAAACGTCTGAGTTTGGAGATATATGATAATGTCTCCATACCATGGATCAAATGAAAAAATTAGGAAAAATTCCTTTTCTGGAATATAATCATCATATGTTGTCTCAGTTTTAGCATAGGAAGGTCTTAAATGAGCTAAAAAAAAACTAAGGATTTCTTCGACATGGATTTGATGAATTCCAAATAGAAATCCTATAGGATGACGATCCACTTGGAGTACTTTCCCCTAGCAATTGGAATGATAAGATGTACGTCATGGGGTTGTAGTCAGAAACAACCATAGTTTTACAGAGAAATATGTAATGGTGGAATATTTGGACAACTTGGACAAATTCCAAAGCTAACTTTTCAACATGATTATACTTGACTTCGATATTATTGTGATTTTGGGTCAAGTAATAAATAGGATGTTTAGTCCATACATCATCTTCCTAGACCAATACCATACCAATGGTATTTACCGCAACAATGATGTATAAGAAATAATCACATTGGTAGTCTGGGGGATATTATAACGATGCCCGAATCAAAACATATTTCAAGGCATGGAATGCTTTCTGAGTAGTGTTGTCCCAATGGAAGGGAACCCCATTCTTTAACAAGCACATAAATCCTTTGTTCAACTCGGTGTAGTTGGGAATGAACCTCCGAAGAAATTTAGCCTTCCTTTGGAGTCATTGAAGCTGGAGAAGGGAAGAAGGAGCAGGCAGATCGATTATTACTTGGAATTTCAATGGGTTGATACAAACTCCATGTTTTGATACCACGAAAATGAGAAGTCGACTGGAACTTACAAAAAAAACACACTTGTGCTTATTGAGTCGAATATTATAATGTCTACATTGTAAAAATATGGCCCTCATATGCATCAGCTGATCAAACCAATGTTTTGAATGAGTAGGAAAGTCGTCCAAATATGGTTGCAAAATATGTTTGATGTCGTGGAAAGCATAATTCATTTCCCTCTGAAACATAGCCCCAAAATTCTTTAATTTGAAAGGGAGTTTCTGATACAAAAATGTGCCCCAGAGACAAATGAATGCAGTTTTATGTTGGTCCACTGGGAGATTGTTTATTTTATTATAATCGAAGAAATCGTCCATAAACGAAAATATCTCACAATTGACACAATCATCAAAAATCTGGTCGATGAACGGGGTGGGATAATTGTCCTTCGAAAAAATATGATTGATGTCCTGATAATCGACACACACATGATTTTTTCCCTGTTTCTTCATGATAGGAACAATGCTAGACACCCAATCAGTCAAAGGTGCTGGGAAGATGAAATCGATGCGTAGAATTTTTTCAACTTCAGTTGTAATAGTGACAACCTTCTTGGGATGGACCGAACAGAGGCAATACCAAACCAATTTAGCATAAGGGTACGCCTTAATTTCATGAACAATGATGTTCAGATCGATGTCTATCATTTATTCATTATACCAGTAAAAAAAATCTAAACTCCTAGAATAGGGTTTTTTAAATATTGATCTCATTGAGAGAACAAGATGCACCGATAGGTATATTTTCGACACTTTCAGGTTTGATCGAAATGTCGAGGGTGATAATCTCTTCAATGTTCATCAACTTCTTGTTAGAATCAATGTCATGGATAGATACAAAATTCACAGACAACTCAACGAGATTGGGTCGACACAATTTGATTAGATTATCCTCAAGGGAATTTGGAAATGAGGAATGATGATGATGATTGCCCCACAATGCATAATCTGACATCATGATTTCCATGATGCTCTCATCGATAGGGAATTTATGAGAGAAACAGTCAAAGGATGAGCCGAAATATAAAGAATGATCAACCAAATTAATCGATGAGGAAAGGGTAGAGTGTGCTACATAGGTCAAATAAATGGCTTCATAGTTGAGCTCAATGGGACTGAGCAACATACGACCACCAACAGTGTCAATATTGGATTCATTTGGTAGTATCCTAGGATCAATTGGAATAGTACAAGAATATATCATATTGATATAGGAAACTAAAGTGGAACTGTTAGAAAGGGAAGGAGGAGGGAGAAAAAATGTTCCCATGAGAGAGGAATCCTTAAGCAGTCCAACCCTGACATGCTGATATGGGTGTGGGGTTTCCCCCATGAGAGTGGTGCTTCCAGTAACTTGAGAACTAGAGGCAAATAAAGTGAATTTATCAATGGCTACTGTTGGAGCGGGGTCTGTTGGGGTAAATTTTGATCAAGTTTTGTATATATTTTTGGTTATGCGCACTGCGCGGAGGAGTCAGGGACTTTGGGGCAGGTCAAAGTCCCTATTTTATGTAAATGGGTTTTAAGGGAAAATTGTGGGCCTCAAACCATGGTTTGAGACCATAGCATCTGCGTGCTAGATGGATAAAAATATAGATAGAACGAGTCTATTAAAGTAGTTCAGTTCAATAAGAATCTCATGCTTATGTAGATGAACATTTTGTAAGGTTTTCAGTCTAAGTCTGGGTTGGGTAGAAAGGCTTCTGCTGGCTGTGTGCACAGAAGAGTAATTCTAAGAGAAGTCTGAATGTATTGAAATATTTAATCCATTAATACAAGACTATTTTTGGCAGATTCAAATGTGTTATGTGTTTGATGTCCTAGTTATCTGATTACTATGAATCTGATTTTGTTTATTGCTTTAAGATCGATTTAATTCTGTTTATTATCAAATGAATCTGCGCAAATAGATCCTATATTTTATGCATGAATATCAATTTTTGATTAAGTATATGTTAGATAAATCGATCTGATTAAGTGTATCTGTTACTAAGCGCGTATATACACACACTGTATCTGCGAAGCCCTGTTATTTGTTTATGTGACGAAGTTGATCTGATAGTTGGTTGATTTGTTAGTAAACGCTTCTGCTTTTAATATGAAAAATAAGTTCTGTTATAAATCTGTTTAGGGCCACCACATAAATTTCTTCCCTAGAGTGCGGAAACCTGGTTCCAACACCCCTCCATACTGCTTCGGGTGAGACTTTGATCTACGCGAGTAGGTCACTGCCGAAAGGGATAGTATTTGGAGGGTTTGTGGTTGCTCAATAAATACGAACCTGGGTCTAGACCCCTCAAGCCAAAAAATGGTTCTGTTGCCGAAACTGGGATAATTTTGAGGGAGAATTGATGTATTGACATCCTACACAAAATGAATTGCAAGATTGGTTGGATAGAAATATCTGTGAATTTGTGATCCAAGAGAATAGAAGTTATAAAAGATCTGCTGAAGATTAGGTTCAAAAGTAAATTTATACAGAAGTTCATGAAATATTCTTTGCATCCTTTGCAACTGAGCTGCATAAGTGGTTGTCGCCATTGACTGAATTTAATACCTATGCAAAGGACGACGCAGTCACTCAATGGACTGGAGAATTGTTACAGCAGTTATTAAAGACAAGAAACATGATCACCCGCGCGATAGATCATTAGATCGATCATGTATTGGGAGGATTTGTAACTGAGTTTTCCATTGATCAATTCATATCTTATTCAGAAGCATAAAGAATATTCTTCAAGGGTCCCACAGGTAAGTTCCTGCGCTCTTTGAAGTTGTAGATTAAGATGTTATTGTGTGAACAAGGTTCTCTGTGTGAGTATATTGTGTGAATGTCATGAAGAGGCACGACTACACGTAGTGGAAGAATTTACCACGTGGAACTAGAAGAAGGGTTTATTCACAGTCCTCTCAAGGGTAGATTTGATAGTGACGATGAGTTAGAAACTAGTAGCTCTAGTGAATCTGTGCACTCTGAAGAATAGGAAGTTTCCCAAGAAGAAGTCTCAGAGATATGAATCATCAAGGAGTATTGACCATAGTTCAAATACCATCCACTCCACTTCCACACTCATCTCAGAAGTCATCCAATCCACCTCCCCCTCCACCTCACCCAGGCGCACATATGGCCGCATCTGTGAAGCTACCTAATTTAAGAGGTATTGGAAATGAAGATACAGAGAAAATTTGGTTTGTCACTAATGTTGTATGGAGAGCACAACACGTTAATAGCGATGATGTTAAGAAAGCACAGTTAGCCACTGCTTTTGAAGATCGTGCGCTGGATTAGTATATAAGATATGTATCAGCAAACCCTAATGTGACTATGAATGATCTGAAGGATGCCTTAAAATAATAATTAAAAAAGCCTAAGTCATATGCGTAGTGTGTTACAGATTTGAAAGAGATTCATCAGGAGGTGAATGAATCTGTCAGGGATGTAGATCAAAGATTGAAGTACACTATCATAGATGGTGGATTCACTATCAATGATACCCAACACAAGGAATGGTTCATCACTATGTTGCTCCCGCATCTGCGCCAACCATTGAGTCAAAAAAATATTGCTACACAAGATGAGGATGTAGAAATTGCGATGAAACTAGAAGTTGTGCTGGTGCTTGCTGTGGTTGGAACTCAATAGATTCAGATTTAGTTAGAAGCAATGAATTTGGAGATTCAGAATTTGCGCAGAGATAAGGGCAAGTAGGTATCTGCAGAGGTATGGTGCATACGATGTAAAGTTGTTGGGCATCATAAATATCAATGCCCATTATTCAATGATTATCTACACACTGGAGGACCAAGCCCATTGAGGAGCGCGATGGGACCAAGTGGGATGCCTCCAGTATGGTGCATGATCTGTGAGACTACAGGTCTCCATACGGCCTATTTCTATCCAAGGATCAGAAAATACATGCTCGAGCTGAAGAAACTATTTTTTAGATTCTGTTCGTCACTGGGACATGATGAAAATTAGCGTCGAAGTTTTTATTTGATGATTGACAAATCTAAGATATATAGAATGCAGGCCAAACCTACCTCACCAGCGTCCTCTTCTGGGTGCAGGGGATTCAAGAATAGAGGAAGAGGAAGAGGAGGAGGATCAACTGGTTGAGGAAGGGGACAAGTTATTTTCTATAATTATGGAGATGTTGGTCACTATACATGCGACTGTTCGAACCCTACACGACAATCATGCATGTACTGTAGGGAGTTTGATCATGTAATAGAATATTGTCCTATTTTAATTGTTAAGATCATAGGAGAAAACACTTAGACTCTGACGTAGAATATTGAGATGGTCAGGGCGGAGCTTCACTAAGAAGATCCTAGCATGAATGTTGTCACTAGGAGTGTTACAACCACGGATGAGAATAAAGGAAAGAAGACAGATGTTGATCTTTGGATCCGTAAGGCACCTGAGAAAAAGGGTGGATTTGATTTACAGTGTGAAAAAAGAAACTTGTGTCGAAGCAGGGAAGGGGTTTGCAAAAGAAAACACATCGACATTAGGAAGTCCTATGAATGAGGCAGGCCTAAACGAAGAAATAAATCCATTCTTACAAGATTGTATTAAGTTACTGTGCAATAAGAAAGCAGTAGAAAATATTCAAGAATTGATAGATAACTGTGCAGAAAAGGAACAATCTCATATGGAACAGAAAGATGTCAACAAGATCTATAAGAAAAATCACAAGAGAACTCGACGAGACATGTTTTTGACTGCTCAGATCGGTGCTTATGAGATGGATAAGGTCATTATGGATCTAGGGTATGATGCAAATGTCTTACCTAAGAAAATTTGGCAACGCATGGGAGAACCTAAGCTGTAATGGTTTACTATCCAACCGCACATAGAAAACCAACAGAAAATCATTCCATTAGGAAGACTGTCACAAGTGCTAGTAAATATTGAAGGAGTTAAGGTGCTTGCAAATTTCGAAGTCATATAGATCTTGGATGATACTGACCCTTATCCTGCACTGTTGGGGTTGGATTGGGCTATTGATATGGATGGCATCATAAATATGAAGAGAAGAAGAATGGAATTTGAAAACAATGGGACTAGAGTCATAATTCCCTTAGATCCTACAGAAGGTAAAAGATACACAGAACCTGTGCACGTTGATGATGATATTGACGAGATCTACAAGCTGACTGCACGAGATGATGATTGGATGAATCCAATAGCTAATGGTAGCTTAATTGGGAAAAGGAAAACTCCTTCTTCTTAGATTCAGATGAAGAATTGGAGAACTGGAAGAACCAGTTACATGAAGTATCTGTGCTGCGCTACAATCGAGTGACAATATCTCTTCACTACATATCATCAGAGATACGAGAATTTCCGTATTATGATGGTTTAACTAATGTGTGAACATATTTTTAGGAGAAATTGAAATAACTATCCTAGAAGGATAGAGATTCCATGCATTTGATATAGCATTGCGTGCTACTCTAGCACGATGGTGGGAGACTCACAAAGGAAACATGGGCAATTGGGAAGAATGTGCTTGAATGATGAGATTGCGCTTTGAATGTACAACTACTAGAATGGAAGAATTTTATTCTGGAAAGAGTGATCCACACAGACATATAGTAAAATGGACTAAAGTATGGGGCACAGAGCCACGACCGAAAGGGGTGCACATGTTCATTCACACATTGGGGAAGGTGCCTACTGATTGGTACCTGGAGACGGAGTTGTGGCGAGGAACCAATGAATGGTCTACGCTAACTAAAAGTTTCATTTTGGCATTCAGCTTTGAGAGTGGATTTTATTGTTTGGGAAAAGCGCTATAAGGGATCCAAGAAGTTATCTTTGATACTTCAAAGCCAACAATATATCGTGCTTCACCATCATGGGATGCGTAAATGAGGGATATTGTCAATTGCAGAAATCTGAAAGTAGAAGAAATGGAATAAGGTCCAAGGAATATCACAATTCCTAAATCTAAGGTATAACGTGAAGTTGTTGGGCCTTCAATTACCTTGCCGGACATTACGAAGCCTTTGAAGATTCGACAATTCAACATTGGGTCTGAACAACAACCGAAGTTGGCAAAGATTGGAGATTATTGGGATGATGACACAATGGGAAAGGTTGTTGAGATGCTGACAGAGTGTCAAGACTTGTTTCCTACAAAGTTCTCTGAGTTTAAAGGGATATTTGGAGAGCTTGGATTCATGAAGATCACTTTGAAACCTGATGCGTGACCTATGAAGTAGCGCCCATATAGATTGAATCCAAAGTATAAGCAGAAAGTTAGGGAAGAGTTAGATAAAATGGTTGCTACAGTCATTATAGAGCCAGTGGAAGAGTCTAATTGGGTGAGCTCTATGGTAGTGCATGATAAGAAAAAAAAAGGAGAGATAAGGGTTTGTGTGGACCTATGCAAACTGAATGATGCCTGCGTACATTATCCATTCGCAAATCTGTTTTCTGATGAGATCCTTGAGAATGTAGGAGGACAAGAGGGTTATTCATTCATAGATGGTTTCTTAGGTTATCATCAGATCAGGATTGTGCCAGAGGATAGAAGTAAGACAACCTTTCCAACAAAATGGGGATGTTTTCAGTATACAGTCATGCCATTTGGATTGAAGAATGCACCTGCTATCTTCTCACACGTGGTAGTATCTGCATTCAAGGAGTATATCCACAAGTTCCTAGAAGTATACTTTGATGATTGGATTGTCTTTGGGTTGTTGAAAAAGCATGTCTCAGGTCTATGCCTAATGTTGGATACCTGTAGAAAGCATCATATCTCACTAAACTTGAAGAAGTGCATATTTTGTGTGCCATTTGGGATACTGTTGGGTCACATTGTCTGCCAGAAAGGGTTGATGGTAGACCCCGCGAAGATCACAGTGATTGTTAATCTGGAAGTGCCTATGAATTTCAAACAACTGCGCTCAATATTGGGGCATGTTGGATATTATCAGAAATTAATTCAAGGTTATGCACTGATAACTGCACCCATGGAGAAATTACTAAATAAGGATGTGACGTTCTGTTGGTACGAGGAATGTGAGAAGAGATTTGAACTATTGAAGGAGAAGATGGTCATTGTGCCCATATTGATCTTTCCAGATTGGTCAAAGGTGTTTCATGTGCATGTGGATGCCTCCTGCATCACGCTTGAAACTATCTTAGCACATCCAGGAGCTGGAGAGATTGATCATCCTATTTCCTATGCAAGTCGAAATATATCAAGCACATAAATAAATTTATCAACAACAGGGAGAGAAGGATTGACGATGGTGTACGCACTGCAGAAATTCCTCCACTATATGTTAGGGGGACATTTCAAGATGTTTACTGACCACTCTGCTTTGAAGTAACTAGTCAATAAGCCTGTGTTGGGAGGGAAGATCTACAGGTGGATGTTGTTGTTTTAGGAATATGATGTTGAAGTTATTGTGAAGCCCGGGAGACTAAATGTGTGCCAGACCATCTGTCACACATTAAGAATGGAGAAGAGCTGACAGGTTTGGAGGATGGTTTACGCGATGCATATTTATTTGTGATCAAGATAGTTGATGATATTTTCCCAGATATCATTCATTTCTTGACTACTGGAAGTGCACCTGAGGAGTATAAATTGCAGAAAAAGAGAGAATTTGTGGTGTGTGCAACTAAATTTACTATCATTACTGGTCAGTTATATAAGATGGATGCAGATGAAGTTTTTCGAAGATATTTCTTGGAATTTGAGAGACGAGACATCTTAGCTGAAGATCATGGAGGGGTTTCCGGAGGTCACTATGCAAGAAAGGAAACTGCATAGAAGATTTTGCGAGCTAGTTTATGGTGACCCACGTTGCACAATGATGCATATGCACACTATCGTGCATGTGATGTATGCCAGAGGACATGAAATCCATCACACAGAGATGTGATTCCATTGCATCCATAGATGGCGCTGCAAGTGTTTGATAAATGGGTCATATATTTTGTTGGACCTATTGAACCTCTAGGGAAGAAGACAAGTGTGTATTACATAATCACTGCGATGGACTATGTAACCCGCTGGGCTAAAGGTAAGCTAGTGAGGATTTTAGTGTGGACACAATTGCACACTTCATTTTTCAAAACATATTGAATCAATTTGGATGCCCTAATATTTTGATGAGTGATCAAGGTACACACTTTGTCATTAGAGAAATTTTGAGGTCTAAAATGGGCCTCCTAAGAAAAATGTACAACCAAAATAAACTTTATAAGAACCAATAGGATTTAAGATGATGATTTCAAGCATGGCGGATGATTCACCATTTTTGGGGTAAAAAAGTAAAAAGATTAAAAAATAATAAAATAATAAAACTACTTTTTCAACTTGTAAGTTCAACTTATCTCCCTAAGGTTTTACTCAAATTTTGAGTGGGAGTACTTGTTGGATGCAAAATTTAATTCCTCATCCAAGGAGTACCCATGTTTCATACTTTCGGTGGACCCTTCTACACGAAAAATGAGAAATACATGAAAAAATGTGATTTCCTTCACGTTTATCATGTATTTCTCATTTTTCATGTAGTAGGGTTTATCGAAAGTATGCAACATGGGTACCCTTTGGATGAGGAATCAAATTATTCATCCACTGAGTGTTCCCACTCGAAATTTGAGTAAACCTATAGGGGGATAAGTTGAAAATATGAGTTGAAAAAGTAGTTTTTTCTTTTTTCCCTCTAAAATTTGATGATGCAATCAAATATTATTTTATTATTTCCACTATTATTTTATAATTTCTTTAGGAGACCCATTTTAGACCTCAAAATTCCCCTAATGGAATGAAAATATTGAAGCGCTGATAGAAGAATTCTGAATTCATCATCAAAAGAGCACTCCATATCACCCATAGGTGAATGGTACGGTAGAAGTTTTCAATAAAATATTAGAGACTTTGCTTACTAAGATTTGCAATGCTAACCAGAATGATTCTGATGTGTGCATACCTTCGGTTCTTTGGGCATATCATACTACATGCAAGAAGCTAATGGGAAAGACACTGTTCAAGATGGTATATGGGCAGGAAGCTGTGATTCCTATGGAGTACATTGTTCCCAGTCTGTGCATTGCAACATGTACAAATATGGAAGAAGAGGATATTATGGAGGAATGGTTGTCACAGCTGGTCGCGCTCGAAGAGGATCGATTTATTACAAATTTCCATCAGCCACTCTCTACAGTCTTACCTTCGACAGGGGAGAGCCACTTAATTTAGATCCCCAAGCCAACTATCTGCATAGAATCGTCGATTTTGTGAGCCTAGCTCCATGCCTGTGGAGAAATAAATGTATATTTGGCTGTGCTGTCCACAGGTAAGATTCATATGGTCCACAACAAGATGGTGGATGAGATCTAGTTCCTTGAAGCTCGAGCCTACTGCACTGCCACTGAGGCAAGCAACACGCGCTCAATCTCCAATAGAAGCAACAATTAGCAGAAGAAGCATGCCACGTGATAGAGGCCCGGTGCATTGCCTTAGAAGCTAAAATTGACCAAGTTTATAGTGATGTGCCAATAGTCCTGGCCTCAGCCGCCCCAACAAAAAAGTTGGAAGGGCTAGCTGCTGCACGGAAGGCCTCGTGGGAGGAAATTGAAACTGTCTGAGCGGAGTTTTAGCATTAGATAGTAGATCTGCATATGAAGCTATAGCCAGAGACCCAACTTGAAGTTAGAGCTCAACATGCTGCAAAGGTAAAAACAAAAAGAGACAACATTACCGTGACAGTCACATAATGCGGCCAACTATTAGATGAAGATATGGGTGTCTAGACTTCGGTCCAAAAATGACCCAATGGTGCAACAAATACGCAATGAATTGTGCATCAAGGAGCTTCAGTTTTCAAATATTAGGATGGCAGTGCCCGCCCTCATGATTTCACAATGCCTCACCCTCCTACAAGAGGCCAGGTTATTCGGACGGAGATCAAGGACTTGCATCACCGAGAGTACTTACTGGAAACATGGATGCAACTATGGGTCGAGGAGGCTCTACAGCTATCTCAGAAATTAGATGGAGAATTGAAGACCCTTCAGCAGACACAATGTAGTATTGACTTTGCAGTTGAAGGAACAACAACGGAGAAGTTGGTAAATGAAGTGCAGGGAGTTGTTGTGCAGAGTGTTGAGGGGGTTTTTCAACTGAAGACTTCTGTTTCCATGCTCAAAGAAAAAATGAAGGAGCCCACCCCACAGTGACTTGGGATGAGTCACGAGTTTGTGTTGGGGGCTTGTTGGAGTGGAGTTCGCTGGGGTAAATTTTGATCAAGTTTTGTATATATTTTTGGTTATGCGCGTTTTCCGGAAGAGTCAAAGGGGATTTGGGGCAGGTCAAAGTCCTTTTTTTATGTAGATGGGTTTTAAGGGAAAATTATGGGCCTCAAACCATGGTTTGAGACCATAGTATATGCGTGCTAGATGGATACAAATATAGTTATATTGAGTCTAGTAAATTAGTTCAGTTCAGTAAGAATATCATGCTTACGTTGATGAACATTTTGTAAGGCTTTCAGTCTAAGACTGGGTTGGGTAGAAAGGCACCTGCTAGCTATGTGCAAAGAGAGACCTAGTCCTGGCTGTGTGAAAACTCCATTGACTGTGTGCACGGAAGGGTAGTTGTAAGGGAAGTCTGAATGTATTGAACTGTTGAATCCATTAAAACAAGACTGTTTTTGGCGGAATCAAATGTGTTCTGTGTTTTATGTCCTATTTATCTGATTACTACAAATCTGATTATGTTTATTTCTTTGATATTGCTTTACTTATTTTTATTATCAAATGCATCTGCCTAAATAGATCCTATATTTTATGCATGAATATCAGTTTATGACTAAGTATATGTTAGATGAATCGATCTGCTTAAGTGTATCTATTACTATGCATGAATATACACACACTATATCTGTGAAGACCTGTTATATGTTTATGCGATGAACTTGAACTGATAGTTGGTTGATATGTTTGTTCGCAATTCTGCTTTTAATCTACAAAATAAGTTATGTTATAAGTTTGTTTATGTACAACACATCAATTTCTTCCTCAGGGTGTGGGAACCTGGTTCCAACACCCCCCCCCCCCCCCCATACTTCTTCAGGTGAGACTTTGATCTGCGCGAGCAAGGAATTACTGAAAGAGCCAGTAGTTGGAGGGTTTATTGGTTGTGCAATAAATCTGAACCTGGGTCAGGACCCCTCAAGCTAACAACTACTATACCGCCTTTATGAGGAAAATTGATCATTCAAAAATATGTCGGAACAACAACAACCATAACATAAACCCACGTACAACCCAATAGAATATTATAATCTAATGGTCCATTGATGACTTCAAATTATACTGATATGGTCTTGCCACCTAATTATACTTGTAGAGAATTCAAAATGCCAGAAGGTTTATAGATTCTTCCATCAAAATATTTTAGAGTGGTTAGTGGTTGACTTAGCTGTGGAGAACCAATAGAATTCTAGCAAGACATGGACATAATACAGGTTGAGGCTCCCTCGTCCTCAATGGAACAATGGATGTTCTTACCGTGAATGAAAACCTGGAACATGAAAGATAATTGAGCCATAAGTAGAGGTGAATAGTTCTCATGGTTAAAAAATACTAGGTTAGAATCCAAAGGATCCATACATCCAATTATCGATAGCAAAGCCTTCTTTTGGGCGGGGAAATTTTGCAACACCTCAAGAGTCGACATAAATAAAGGAGCCTGAGCTAGATCCTCAACTATGTTATAATTATAAGCAGCTCTTGTGTGAGGGTTGAATGTAGTTTTATGGATAACACCTTTAAGAGGATTAATTTTTAACTCAATAGGTATGGTAGCTGGAGTAGTATCCGATGAAGATGCAATCGAACTAGCAGGTTTATCAGTAGCCTAACAATTCAAAGGATTCACATTGTTGTAGTATTTATTTCGGGTGGCCAATATAACGTAATTTTTGGGCTTAGTAGAGGAAAGCATCAAAATCAAGTTAGAGGAAGCGAGATCCCAAGCAACCACATTGGTCTCCTGATTTGGAAACAAATCTGTCAACACATCGGGTGTAGTGGATGATTTAATAAATTGATTCAATTTTTCCCGGTGTAGATAATCATGAGTGAAATTATCCTCATTACAAATCAAACATGGGTAATGAGGTTTCCTCTTTTCTTCAAAAGATTCATTATTTTGTTTGTCCTACAGAGGGTTATCTTTCTTCTTTTTACCTTTTCTTTTATTCTTACTTTCTGGTTGCTGAGATTTACCTTTGGAAGATTTGACGACATTGATATTAGAAGTAGAAGTCACAGAGAAACTGCAACAAGAGTCATACTAGATGGTTTAATCATCGACTGTTGGTTGGCAGAACCAATCACGCCATTGGCAGTGTTGTAGCACAATTTGACTCAAATAAAAGTCAAGAGAGGTTCTGAGTAATTCAAGGTTGCTGAGGAACAATTGTTACCAATTTAAGAAGAATTGGAACATGTTCAAGAATATAAACACAAGCTCAACATATGTTTCTCAATGATTCTCATTGTCTCATGTCTTGGATGTGTTTCATGGCTCCATGTGTCAGCAAATTAAAAGGTACAAGCATGAAATTTTGAGTCTTCATGGAGGTGGAAAAAGTCCAAGGTAGGGAGATGCTTCATTGAAGAAATTTTAGTTGCCTAAAAATACAAATTGATCCAACCCTATCCAACAAGCTCTATGTTGCATTAAATTTCCTAAGAACGATACTTATTAACGAAGTTAGAGAAAATATTATGCCTTATCATATTTTGGGGAATGATGTTCTGCAACATATCAATGAAAGGATGCCATCAAGACAACATTACTACTTGGAGCTGTTGATAATGTCATTGGTGGAATTTCCATTTCAGGGAAAAGAGGGAATGCCAAGATAGTAATGGCACGTGGATTACATGCTATACTTCCACCTATTGAAGTTGTTGAGGGATCTATAGCCAAATCTGACTCATTGTGTCCAGAAGAATGAGATGAAGGACTAGAGTACTGACTAAAGTATAATGCTAATGGTACATTGATAACAAATATAATAAAAGCTCCATTTTTGTAGTTGTTATTCTTTGGTAATACAGATACCACTTGGGGTAACAAAGGATAGGCTTTTAGGTTCAATGGATGTAGAGGAGTAAGTCAAATATGGAACAACGATATTCCATCTAGGTCTTCTTGCTAATGCTCACAGAGGAGTCCTATATGTTCACGAGATAAATCTCCTTGATGAAGGTATAAGAAATTTGCTTCTAAATGTTCTCACAGAAGGAGTTAATGTTGTGGAAAGAGAGGAAATCAGTTTCTGACATCCCTACAAGCCACTTCTAATTGATGCGTGCAATCCTGAGGAAGGATCTGTACGAGAACATCTACTTCATCGCATTGCAATCAACCTCAGTGCTGATGTTCCCATGGAATTTGATGACCGTGTGTCATCAGTTGATCTTGTAATCCAATTCCTAGAAAATTCCAAGCAAGTATTTCAGTCATTTGAAGAAGGAACCGATTCAGCAAAGAGACAAATCATTTTTGCAAGGGAATATCTAAAGGAAGTGAGAATTAGTAGGGATCAACTAAATTATCTTGTTATGGAAGCCTCATGTGGTGGTTGTTAGGGTCACAGAGCTAAATTGTATGCTTCTAAAGTTTCAAGATCATTCGCTACTCTTGAGGGTCGTGATAAAGTTGGGGTTGATGACCTCAAGAAAGCAGTAGAGCTAGTGATTATACCTCATTCCACAATTAATAAAAATCCACCGTAGAAACAGAACAAACCTCCTCCACCGCCACCACAAAATCAGGATCCTGCAGAAATTTGAAGATATAAGAACACAGAGAAGAAAATCTATGAGTAACCACATATGATATGTGGGAGATCATTTTTTCACATGAATTTAAAATTTAAAAGAGTTGAGCAAGTATGTTGATGTGAATGAGAAGTCGAATTTCAGAAAATGAAAACATTCCAAGCACAAGAATCCCGGGCTCAATTGCGGGCAAACAGAGAAAATTTTAGAAATACGCGACATGGGTTTTTTGCAAAGTGACCCCAATTGACTTTATCGCAAGAATTGTCCAAAAATCCAACTTTATCGCAAGAATTTTCCAAAAATCCAAATCCGTTTAAGAGATTTCAACAATTATTCAAATGTCTGTTTTCCAAAAACGTCCTTTAAAACTGGGTTTTACTCATTCTATTGGAATTCATTTTGCATTATTATTAAGTTTCTTAAGAGAACATGAAGTGGAAGTGTTGTTTCTAGTGGAAATCGGTGCATCAAAGGTTTGCGGAAGCACGAAAGGAAGGAAATTTATCACAATGGGTGGTCCCACAAAGAAGTTTTTCTCAAACTACTCATCCAAAAATCAATGACTGATATTCATTACAGCACTACCCTCATCATTTCCATAAACCGCCAGAGGTGGTCCCGTAGGTGGTTTTGGGTTTTGAGAAACCATTAATTTTTTATATCATAAATTAAATACAAAGTACGGGACCCAGATCTATGTATTTTCCACGTCAGCATTAGTACCATATGAAACATGTAAAAATTTGAAGAATTTTTGTTTAATTTCTCTTATTAATTAAAAGAGAAAGGCACCTTTGAGTATGCTTGACCATATTTGTAAAGGGTTGGGTTCACAAAAGCTAGCTTCTTTATCAGATAAATATCTTCAATAGAGTAATAATTTTGTAGCTGTTAGAATTTTAGAAAGTCAGTTCTTCAACTGATTTTGTTTTAACAGTTAATTAGTTAGGCTGAGAAGGGAGAATAAAAGGGGAGAACAAATCTCATTGTAGGTTTGGAGTTTTGGACCTCTAGAGGACTATAAATTTTGTACCGGATTTTTTGAAAGTTAATGAAAGAAGATCAAGTTTCTTGCACATGTTGATGTTGATGCATTTTTTGAGTTTCGACATATGTTTTTCTTCTCTAAATGAGGTGAAGTAATCTAGCTGCGGGTCTCTTTTTACAGTTTGTAAGTAAGAGTTAAATGTCCTTAATGTGCGCTCCTTCACTCTAACTGTTTTCTCTCTATAAAGTTCTTTATGAGATTTAAAGTGATAGATTGTGTTATCCAACATATCATTTTAAGTTTCCATTCCATTTTCTTCCTTCCATTTCAAGTAATATTAGCAGATAATGGCATTGTGAAATCTTTCATTATATCAGATCATTGAGGGTTATAAATAATTAATTTCCAAATGTGATTGATAAAAACCCATCTGATATCTTAAATTTGTGACATATTTTTAAAAATGTCTTGAGCACGAATTCCTTATCACAGCCAAGGGATTGTTTCTTGAGATACAACATTTTTTGGCACCGTTTCCGGGGAACGAAGAAGCGAAATTAATTTCCATAGGTTTTCTTTCTATTTCCTCTGGTTGTTCAGTGAGGAGGAAATATTCGGTTGTGTTTACTCTTTAAAGAATTCTAGCTTTCAAAAGGCCACACACGAGGACAAATACCTCGCAGCAGAAGGTCCTTACTTTGTCAGATCCAGGAAAATTGGTTTCCAAAAAGGCTCAGAAACCAAAAACCCCTTCGACACCTGATCCTACATTGTCTGCTTTTGGTAGCAGGTCTCGTAATCCCTTATTCTTGATGGTGAACAAGATTTAGATTTAAACTTTGGTTTTTTATCATTCACCTGGTGACTCCACTGATGAAGGTTTCATTAGATGAAGAATTTTTCTGACAAGAAAATGAGAAAGCATCATGGAAAAAACATGTATCAGAGTGTTGAGTTGCTGAATTCAGAATCTCCACAGTGTGCATTTTTGCGTTGACGTTTCGGGTCTAGAACAAAACCCATCATCAAGACAAATCCTGTATCAGAGTTTATTTTTGTGTCGACGTTTAGGGTCTAGAACAAGACCCATCATCAGGAAATATGTATCAGAGTTTCAGTTTTTTAAATGAGGTTCTATTTTTTACTATTAATTTAGTGGTCTATTTTCCCTTATATATCAAGAAGATTGTTTCCTGCTTTATATTCTCAGAATATTGTAAAGCCCGAAAAGTACATTCTTTATTGGAAAAATATGATTTTTCTTCTGCTTGTATTATTGATTTTGACACAACTTTATCTCCTAAATATGAGAGGAGAGATGACTGTTGCATTACAATTCCTAAAGATAATCAGTCACAGTCCGGGCATAAAGGTGATGATTCATCATCTTTGGATGATAATATTTTTCCTCACAAGAAATTAACTGTTTTTCAACTCAAAAACAAATAAATCTTTAAACCCCTGAAGCTGCCCACAATTCTTAATCAGTATCCTTCAAAAGGATTCAAATTTTTGCCAAGTTTTTCTGGAGAGGAGGATATTTCAGCTGAACAACATATCTTAGAATTTGAGTACTTTCTGGAAAAATTTCAAATTATTTATGAAGACGTGGCTTTAAGGATGTTTTTTCATTCATTAAAGCATGGTGCTTAGCAATGGTTCTAGTGTTTGGAAGCAAGTTCAATTAGTTCATGGCAAGGTTTTCAAGATATCTTTCTTAGATATTGGGGCGAGCGTAAGTCATATGAAAAACACCTTTTGGAATTATATTTTATCCAGAGGTAGAGCAATGAATCAATTACTAATTTTAATAGGAGGTTTCAAAAAAAAAATATTTAGCATGCCAAAAGAAATTCGACCTCCTGAAGCAGCAACTATGGTTTACTATTTGAGGTCTCTTTCCATTGTCTTGGATTTTTATCTCAAGGAGAGAAAGCCTTGCACTCTGAAGCTGATGTTTCTTTATGCACAGGAAATCGAAGATAATGTGTGGGCTTGTAGAAATTATTCCTGTCATGTTGAAACAACAAGTTTTGTTGAAGGAAAGAGGGCCTGTCAAGAAAACGTTGGAATTTCTTTACAAGAGAATGTAAATTCAGAGGTGAACAAGGATTTTCAAAAGGTGTCAGGGAATTCCTGTATTGTTGAAACACAAGAATCTAAGAATTCTGAAGATTCTAGTCAAAAATTCGCTGCAACAACTGAACTACACGATGAAAGCCTGGAAGATCATTACAATTTTCATAATTTTAATGATTTTGTGAAGAGAGGGGAAACTAGTGGAGCTTCTCAGATATGTTTGCAGGAGGAAGATTTTTGTCAAGAATTGGAATTATATGAAGAACATTAGCATTATGGGGAAAAAACCTTGGATTTCTCTTTTCAGCCTAAATTCCTACCTACAAAAAATGGAAATCAAGTTCCTCACACACAATTCCAAATTGAGGAGTCAAACAATGAAGGAAGCTGCCCTGTTTAAAGAAATCTACATCAGCAAAATGTTCAAGAAAAGGAGGCAGTCGAAGTTCTGTCTCATCAATTCTATGATCTAGTGGCTGAGTATATGACAAATTTCTTCGATAAGCAACAAGATTTTATGCAAGGGTATGTACAAAGTTTTGTATATGGAAAATTTTCATGGTACATTCCTGTTTTGATTTTTAAATTTCAGCAGTATGAAGGTATTAAATCTAACAATCAGATGTTGGGTTGGTGCCATTGGAACGATGACTTCACCTGATTAAGCTCAGCCATGTATATATATATATATATATATATAAAGGAGTTGTACATAAATAAGCTCAAGAGTTGAGCATTTTCAGCTGTAGTATTGCTAGTTCGGTATTTTTAGTTTAAAGAATAAAGGAAGAAGTTAAAATTGTGGCAGATTTCAGGGATATTTCAAATTGAGATCAACTTCCATTTTGTTTTGACTCCATTCCCAATAAAATCTACTAGTATACAAGTTCTCCTTGACTCCATGCCCAATAAAGGCTACTGATCTACAAATTATCAGCACTTTGCTACCAAAGTGTTGTCCCCAACTGGAGCCAGATGTTGTAGCACAATTGTGACTCAGCTAAAAGTAAAGAGAGGTTCTGAGCAATTCAAGGTTGTTGAGGAACAATTATTACCAATTTAAGAAGAACTAGAACATGTTCAAGAAGATAACCACAAGCTCAACATATGTTGCTCAACAATTTTCCTCGTCTCATGTCTTGGATGTGTTTCATGGCTCCATATGTTAGCAAATTAAAAGGTACAAGCATGAAAGTTTGAGTCCTCATGGAGGTGGAAAAAGTCTGAGGTAGGGAGATGCTTCATTGAAGAAATTTTAGTTGCCTAAAAATAAAAATTTCCTAGTTGAGGACGGGTTACCTCCTCTTTAGTCACAAATTGATCCAGCCCTATCCAACAAGCTCTATGTTGCCTTGCATTTCATAAGAACGATAATTATTAACGAAGTTAGAGGAAATATTATGCCTTATCATATTTTGGGGAATGATGTTCTGCAACATATCAATGAAAGGATGCCATCAAGACAACATTACTACTTGGAGTTGTTGATAATGCCATTGGTGGCATTTCCATTTCAGGGAAAAGAGGGAATTCCAAGACAGTAATGGCACATGGATTACATGCTATAATTCCACCTATTGAAGTTGTTGCGGGATCTATAGCCAGCTTTGACTCATTGTGTCCTGAATAATGGGATGAAGAACTAGAGAACCGACTAAAGTATAATGCTAATGGTACATTGAAAACAAATATAATAAAAGCTCCATTTGTGCAGTTGTTATTCTTTGGTAATACAGATACCACTTGGGGTAACAGAGGATAGGCTTTTAGTTTTAGTGGATGTAGAGGAGTCAGTCAAATATGGAACAACGGTATTCCAGCCAGGTCTTCTTGTTGATGCTCACATAGGATTCCTATATGTTCACAAGATAAATCTCCTTAATGAAGGTATAAGCAATTTTCTTCTAAATGTTCTCACAGAAGGAGTTAATGTTGTGGAAAGAGAGGGAATCAGTTTCCGACATCCCTGCAAGCCACTTCTAATTTCTGTGTACAATCCCGAGGAAGGCTCTGTATGAGAACATATACTTCATCGCATTGCAATCAACCTCAGCACTGATGTTCCCATGGAATTTGATGACCGTGTGTCAGTAGTTGATCTTGCAATCCAATTCCAGGAAAATTCCAAGCAAGTATTTCAGTCAATTGAAGAAGGAATTGATTCAGAAAAGACACAGATCATTTTTTCAAGGGAATATCTAAAGGAATTGAGCATTAGTAGGGATCAACTAAATTATATTTTTATGGAAGCCTTACATGGTGGTTGTTAGGGTCACAGAGCTGAACTGTATGCTTCTAAAGTTGCAAGATCATTGGCTGCTCTTGAGGGTCATGATAAAGTTGGGGTTGATAACCTTAAGAAAGCAGTAGAGCTGGTGATTATAACTTGTTCCATAGTTAATAAAAATCCACCATAGAAACAGAACTAGCCTCCTCCACCGCCACCACAAAATCAAGATCCTACAAAAATTTGAAGATATGAGAACACGACGAAGAAAATCTATGAGTAACAACATATGATCTGTGGGAGATCATTTTTGCACATGCATTTAAAATTTAAAAGAGTTGAGAAAGTATGTTGATGTGAATGAGAAGTCGAAGTTCAGTAAACATAGACATTCCCAGCACAAGAATCTCGGGCTCAATTGCGGGCAAACGAAGAAAAATTTCAGAAATCCGCGACATGGGTTTTTTGCAAAGTGACCCCAATTGACTTTATCATGGAAATTGTACAAAAATCCAAATCCGTTTAAGATATTTCAACAATTCTTCAAATGTCATTTTTTCCAGAAACGTCCTTTAAAATTGGGTTTGACTCATTCTATTGGAATTCGTTTTTCATTATTATTAAGTTTCTTAAGAGAACATGAACTGGAAGTGTTGTTTCTAATTGAAATTGGTGCATCAAAGGTTTGCGGAAGCACGAAAGGAAGGAAATTTATCACAATGGGTGGTCCTGCAAAGTAGTTTTTCTCAAACTTCTCATCCAAAAATCAACCACTGATATTCATTATAGCACCACCCTCATCATTTCCATAAACCGCGAGAGGTGGTCCCGTAGGTGGTTTTGGGTTTTGAGAAACCATTATTTTTTTATATCATAAATTAAATACAAAGTACGGGACCCAAATCTATGTATTGTCCACGTTAGCATTAGTACCACATGAAACATGTAAAAATTCAAAGACTTTTTGTTTAATTTGTCTTATTAATTGAAAGAGAAAGGCACCCGTGAGTATGTTTGACCATATTTATAAAGGGTTGGGGTTCAAAAAAGCTAGTTTCTTTATCAGATAAATATTTTGAATAGAGAAATAATTTTGTAACTGTGAGAATTTTAGAAAGTCAGTTCTTTAACTAATTTTGTTTTAACAGTTAATTAGTTAGGCTGAGAAGGGAGAATAAAAGGGGAGAAAAAAATCTCATTATAGGTTCAGAGTTTTGGACCTCTAGAGGATGGTAAATTTTATACTCAATTTTCTGAAAGTTGATGAAAGAAGGTCAAGTTTCTTGCACATATTGATGTTGATGCATTTTTCCAGTTTCGACATATGTTTTTCTTCTGTGAATGAGGTGAAGTAATGTAGCTGCGGGTCTCTTTTTACATTTTGTAAGTAAGAGTTAAATTTCCTTAATGTCAACTCCTTCACTCTAACTATTTTCTCTCTATAAAGTTCTTTTTGAGATTTAAAGTGATAGATTCTCTTATCTAGCATATCATTTTAAGTTTCCATTCCATTTTCTCCCTTCCATTTCAAGTAATATCAACAAATAATGGCATTGTGAAATCTTTCATTATATCAGATCATTGAGGGTTATAAATAATTAATTTCCAAAGGTGCTTAAAAAAGACCATATGATATCTTAAATTTGTGACATATTTTTAAAAATGTCTTGAGCACGGATTCCTTATCACAGCCAAGGGATTGTTTCTTGAGATACAATAAGTGGCATGCGATTCTTTATTAGGCAGTTGAGGAATAATACTGAAAGGTCGCAGATAATTTGGTATTTTATCATAAAGGGTGCCATATTGGGTGTAGATGAGATCCAAATATTGGGAACGAGAAATTACCTGTTCTTCGGTCAGGACTCTGCCCTTGGCTACGTCATTTGTGATTGATGGCAACAGAGACTTAATGAACCATTCAACTAACAATTGTTAAGGAACAAAAGTCTTAATCAAATGAAAACGACATCGCCACTCATGAATGTGATCAGAGATGTGAGTGGCATTATCTTGGTTGAAATTGGTTAAAAGTTCAGTTCTAGTCTCATATTTGATGGGTAATTGGAAATGTGTTAGGAATGTAGTAGCCAAGGCGCTAAAATTATCAAACGAAGTGCGGGGTAATTCAATATACCATTTTGATGTCGTACTAGTGAGTGTATGCTGGAAAAGACGTAATAAAATAGAATCATCATTAAGAGAGTTCAAAGAACACCACAAATGATAAGTCATCACATGCGTGGATAAGTATTCTATAGGATTTCCATTGAATTTAGGGATATCACTGGGAAATTTTGCAAGAATAACCGACCACTAAGGAGAATGAGTTATAGGATCATTGGTGAGCTTGGTCAAATCTAACAATTCAAGAGTTTCTACAAATGGAAACTTCCTGTTGAGGTGCAGTGGATGGTATCTTGGGTAAGATGGGATAGCCTAAGAAATATGTATTTGTGTCCCGGAATAGGGAGGATTTTGATAACCAGGATACAAATAACCTGGCTACCCAACGCCGAGATAACCTTGTAAAGGGGGAAATGACTAGGTTTGGATTTATTGACCATAAGGAATTTGAGGGATACCTTGATACGATGGATACTGTTTCCTTGTGGGATTTTGCATCATCCCAACATAAGGAGGTTTAGGTTGTGCCTGTGTCATACCATATACATTATGAAAAATTTGAGGAATGTCCTGACCAAGTGGTTGTGACTGTAAATTACCTTGAAAAGTTTAGGTATATATGGCTTAAGCGGCGTCAGATACTGTCAGAATAGATTGAGTTGAATATGGAGCCTGTAAAGGTTGGATTACATTCACTTGAGCTTGAACAAGTTGAGATATAGGTTGTTGAACAACGATTTGTGATGCAGGTGGAAAATATGAAGCCATAACCGAACCAGGTTATACTGGAATGGTAGCTTTCCAAAGATTAGTAGCCATTCTCGAAAGTGGAGGACTCAAATGAGGCTGAGTGCTAACTTGAGGAGATGGAAATATTCCTGCAACATGTTGGCCCCTACCGCAAGAGGAGGATAAGATGGAGGAAACTGCCCCCAAGAAGAGGGTCCCCAATAGGAGGTGAATTGGGCTATTGTAGGTGTCCATACCCACTAACATAAGGACCAACCTACTGTTGAAATATAGGAGTAGAAAAACGAGGAAGAGCAAACTGTGTAGCACTTGTTAAAGAAGTGCCAGATGGCATTCCAGATGTAGAAGACATCGGAGAGGTCCATGGACTGGATGCTATGCCAGAAAAGGTACCAAACAATGGTTGATAACTAGGCGAGACGAATGGGCCACCTTTCAAATGTGTCTATGGCGATGTTACAAAAATAAATGAAGTTGCAACTTACGTTATCTCAGGAAAAGTAGATGCAGGCTGAGAAACCATAACGGATTCAATCATGGTTAAATGTCCTAAAGAATATTGTTGCGAGAAATTAAAGGGTGATTTTAAAGGAAAAGAATTAGACAAAGGAGCTTAGGATGGATTACGAGTATAAGGAAAAATATGGGTGTGATAAAGACGAGTTCCTCTCAAATGAACAAGAGAGGAGGGTTGAGACTCTTCCCATGGAATCTCTTCGATACTCACAAGACTAGGTGGAAGTGGATCACTATCAGGTCCAAGATATATGGTTTTTGGATGAGTTTGAGATAGAGGAAGAGAATAGAAAGGTCCTGAAGTAATAGGTGGAGATAAATGAGGTGCCTCAGGTTGTATAACTTATAGAAAATCCATGTATATTCAAACTGCTAATTTTAATATGCTAAAACAATAGACTTGAATATACTCTACCAATTACAAAAACCAATTACAATCACGAAATCACAAAGCATACAAGAGAAATAATTTCAATCACACATTACAAAAAAATATGATAAAATATTTCATTAGTCATAAAATATGAGAATATTACAGTGTTTTTCTCTAACTAGAGAAACCTCTGCACTATCTCTATATGTTTCACTACTTCCTAGACAAGCCTAGGCCAATACTTAACCAATTTTCTACCTGCCTCAATCCCTATTTCCTTGCTCTATTTACTTGGGTAATTAACCCCTATTAATTAGGGGAATTCCCAATTAGAATTTCACTATACATCTAGGGCCTTCCTCTGACTGCATGTACCACCTGTATAACTTGGATGATTATACAACTGATAGTACAATGCCCTTGAACTCCAATCTCAACTGGGTCTTTCTATGATCTAACATGCATGAGTAACTTATAGATGATTTATCAGTTATCTGATTGATCACTACATGTGGTTCAAGTTCAAGTTCCACACTTTGACCTCTCACTAGTTCCTCCAATAGTTGGAACTAGTTAAATTGACTTTAACTCATATAAACTGAGATAATTAATTACAACTCAAAATAAAATCAACTAGGGCTCCTATTTTGTAGGATTCACTCTACATAACTCAAGTTAGACCCTCAACTCGAATTAATTGGACCAACTTAGTCAAACTAACTTAGTTAACTCATACAAGTTGTAATGAGATGTAGAATTACATTTTTATTCTAATTTAATTCAAGGAAAAAATTAAATTAGAATTTTTATTGGTGCCATTTTCAGCATAAACTCAGGTTGTGCTATATTTGATTCAATATATTCGGTTCAATAACCTCAGGTAATGAGATTTCAGGTACTTTTGTTTCAACTTTGTTAGAATCACCAACTAATGGAGAATTAATATCGAGTTACGTACTCACGAGAAAAGATGATTATAGTGGATCTATCTCAAGTGGAGGACCAGAAGTAATAGTTCCTAAAGTACTATATTCGGTAGTGTGCGTCTTTTTTTTCTTCTGAAGATGGCCAGGAGTTTCCTCAAGTGGAAGAGGAGGCTTATTTTTCAAGCTACGCGAATGATGGAGTGTAGGGTTATGTTCTTCCACGTTGGTTTAATAAATATTAAAAAATAAAAGAAAAAATAAATCAAAGAGGGTAAACTAGGCATATAGGTTTACCAAGGAACTATGAAATGAAATATACAACCTTGGATAACAAATTATTTACGTACGGGCATGCAATCTCACTGAATGTTGTGTTCGGTGTATCACAGTATACAAGGCGGTTGAATCAGTTACCTATGGTGAGGATAACAAGCGATGGTGAACTTCCAAAATATACTTGACGATACGTGGAAGAGCAGTCTTTGGTAGTGTTTTCTAATGCATAATTGTACGATGAGAGCGTTCCCATATATTTTTCATGCGTGGAGCACCATCCAATATACTCGGAAGTATGTGGAGAATGGTCTGATACACTTACATATGTGGAACGAGATATCACCCTCAGAATGCAACGCTAGAAAAACCGACAACTCTTACATTTATAGATGTCGTAACACGTCTCTAGCATAGACCTCTAGATGTTTGTGTTAATGTTTCAAATTCTCCTTAAGATTGATTCAGTAAATTTTAAAGTTGATATTGAATTAAGTTTTAGTTTTCAAGGCTCACCACGAGTTTCATCTGAATATCCGAAAAATGCAATCTACCATGATAAAATGAAATTGTTATTTTCAATGACAATATATGTATGGGGGTGAAGAGGACAAAGAATATGCAACACACAAAATTCAACAAAAAATATTGTTAATCAATTTCCTTAATGCAACTGTTCCTAATTCCAATTTCACACACAAAACCCTAGATGCAATGCATGATGCATAAAATTTTTATTTTCAATTCCACTTTATTTTCAGATGAAAAATAATATATTTTTTTAATCAATTATAAAATAAACTATTCAGAATGATGATAGAAACACCAATTGCTTCAAGCAATCAAACTATCAAGAAATTAGTTTTCTAATGACCTATTTGACAAGAACAAAGGAAAGCCTAAATAAATTCTTATCAAAGGCTCCCAAAACAAAAAACAGACAAGATGAAGGCTTCCAAGAGACCAAGACACACTTAGGGACACAAGGAGGACCAACTGGGACCAAGTTAATCAAAGAGAAAATCATAAATTTTTTTATTTTTTATTTTCAAGAAAAAGGGTCAGCGCAGGTGCAGATAGGCTACCAGTGCTTTGCAACGTAGGTGCAGAGAAGGCCAGAGAGCACTCCAATGCTCTGTCTCTAGACCAGGGGGAGCACTGATCAAGGTAAAGTCCAAGTTTCAACACAAAAAATGAGATGAAGCTCGGTGAAAAGTCTTCCTAGGCTCAATTCATACTAAGTGAGTCAATGAAGGTATTTCGAAGAGGTGAAACAAGTGCTAAGGACAAGGAAACCATTGAGGGGAAGAATTGATCCCCAATGGATTCACCAATTTTTTATGCATAACTTACGAATGCGGACAAAAGTATCTTCCCTAGACCTAATGGACTGGTTTAGAACAAAAAAAAAATCAAAGAGTATAAATTTCTTGTTAGAGAAATTGAAGAATGGGAAGAAACTCACTTGGAATCCATTGCAAGCTTAATTCTCCTATCGGCTGGTAAGCTCCAATCATAGCTTCGATTGCTATAATTAGAACCTTCATATACAATCACAACAAGAAAAATATCTACAAAATCTATGTAGCATTATCCTATCACTCTATTCAATTGATCAACAAAGCAATGAAACATATGAATGTAAACATAACATAACATATATAGGAAAATAATATATTCTGTGTATTAATATGAAAAGGAGAGAGTTTATAACTAAGAACATCAACTGATCTTGTAGATATCTCCCCAAGTTGACTTGTCCTTCCTTGTCACAAAGCATGCCTCAATGTCACCCTAATGCATGAAGATGATGACTCTCTTGAATTCAAGGCAACAACATGATGGCATGATAGGTCTCCAAAATCCAACCCTGATGTTGTAGATGGATGTAAATTTATAAGAGAGGGTGGTGGTTTAGGAATTCTTATGCATTTACAAATTTAGGCTTGAGATCCACTCTTGATGGGAGGATGAGCTCAAGGGATAAGGGGTGAAATATCCAAGTTAGGATTAGATATTATTTGAAGTTCATATCTAAGGTACATGGTTGAAACAACTCCTGGAAGCTTCTGGAAGAGGAAGCTCAAGATTCTTTTTATTTTTCCTGAATTTCTAAAATCAACACACCCCTAAAAAGGGACAATCTGCTGCTGATCAATATAGGTGCAGAATGGAGCAACTTGCTACTGCATGCAGCTCCCTAAAGGAATAGGGTGCATTAGGCCTTAAAAAAAATTGTTTTGAAGTAGTCAAACCCAGAAACTCAGGGATTTGGAAGAGTCATTCTTAGGGCTTTGTGTAGGGATGATGACAAGGTGTTCATGGATGTTGATTGATCCAATTTGCAGGCCTATTGACTAGATGCGAAAAAATTGCCTATAACACTGTTGTTTCTCCACAACACGAGGAATGGGTTCCTCTTTTGAATTGGTTGTTGTGTTGCCCACCTCATCTCTCCAAATATCGGACTCTGCTGGAATTTTGTTTTCCTCTCTGTACTGGTCTATGGGGTGTGGTATCCTCATACATTCTTTATTTGGTTATGATATCATAAAGGTCGGGTTATTTTCAAAGATGCCTTAAGTCTTATGGGCTCATTTTATCCTTATTTTTCGCGAAAACTTCTTTTTTGGGATGTAGGGTTGGAAAGTCGGCTCGAGCTCCATCGTTTATGTTGTATCCTCCACCAAAACAAATTTATTTCTTCCTTTTCATGGTCGATTATGTATTAATTATCCTCGGGGTCGCAGCTCTAGTAATGTTGTCTGTCTAATGCTATATATTGTCGATATATTAATATTTGACCCATTATCATAGGTTCTATCTATACATGGCCCCCAGGCAGCGTCTTCCCAGCCGTCGTGGTGGCGCATCAGGGTCATCCTCATCTCATTGTTGATATCTCCTTAGATAGGATTCAATGGCTAATCAATTTAATTTAGTTCCCTCTGAAGTGAGGAATGGAATTCTTCATCTAGAGGAAAAGGAGTTTGGGGACCGTTTATATTTATCTGACTCTGAGATTAGTGGCAACCACCTCAGGTGGATTCCTGGCCCAGGTAAATTTAGAAAGATAAGTCTCCAGTTCCTTCATTCATTGTCTATGCATCGTCAGCTAGAAACATTGTTCCATATGGTCATTCACGATAAACGAGTTGACAACTACAAGCTCTGTACAAGGCAAGAGGAAATCAAGAGAATTATCTAGGATATTCATTATAATTTAGATGATATCATGGTCAGGCTAATAAAGGTAGGTCGTTTCATGGTGTCTGACTTGGATACTGAGTCTCATGCACAACTTGAAGTACCAACAGTCATCGATCCTCCAGCTGGGATTTTTCCCCAAGGAAACTCTAGTCCACTCTCCATGGTCATCATTTCAGATTAACAATTTTTTATGGATATTGCAATTCTTATACAGCTAGTCACTATAGGTTTTTGTTCTATTTTGTCATAATGGGTTGATGGCATGTCACTTTGAAACAACAAGTATCATATTTTTGTATGTTTTACTCATAGTCAAAATGTATGCACTATCACTGTAAATGGGTAGTTGGAACAATACCGCTCATAATGTCTCTACAAGTTCTATCTTTCTAGTACTGACTTCTTTAAGTTTTGTAAAATTCTATGGGAATTTAAATTATGGTACCTTAGGACTTCACTGCCAGTAATGTTAAATATTTAGTCAAAACATCCTGAAAATATGGGATCCTAGAGTGCATTTTTGATGAAAAATAGTTATCACTGTAATATCAGTTATTAGTAATGGAAATATATTTACAAAACTTACAAAAAAAAATAATTGAAAAGTTATATTGAGTGATGTGGGTTCATAGGAAACTGTGTAATTCTAGTGATTGATGATTCATTTACCTTGTGAGAAGATTGATTCAGGTAACTTTTAAGTAGATTAGAATGAAATAACAAAAGAATTTTTCCGTCCTATTCAAGTAAAGTTGCATCATCGATATGGATATATGCATATGCTATTAATGTATATGTTCTCAAAATGTAGGCTTCTATAGTTCATGATTTTTTTTTCTCGGATAAATCACATATATGTTTTTATGATTGACGTGTTTCAAACCACTTACTGTGGTTCATCATGAGGACTAATATGGATAGTCTAATCTAAGTGAACTATTAAATATAATAGAGATGCAATGATAAAGTTATACTAAAAAGAAACTAAATAATATAATATTCAAATGAAACGTTAAGGAATCCATTCCCTTTATTCTTAAGCGCTATTTCTTATTTTTCTCCCTCCTTTGTCTATCATTTTCCTTTTATTTTGATCATTTTTAGTTCCCTTGTCTTATTTTATTAGTCTTATTCTTTATATTTAGAGTAATTTTGATTGATTCCTTTTATTTTTTTGGTATATTGCCTATACTTTGATCTTTTCTATTTTTTAAGGTAAATTTTCCCTCTATTCCTTATCATTATAATTCGTTAATTATATATATATATATATATATATATATTGAATACCATTATTATTTATTTATTTTTATTATTATAAATAAGCATTATATATATATATATATATATATATATATATATATATATATATATATATATATATATATATATATATATAAGTTTTGATCTTTGTCTTTTAATTTTCTATTTTATTATGAATTACTTATATGTGCTTTCATAAAAATAGAAAAATAGATTTGTTCTTAATTTTGATAATAAAGCCATTATTTCGGGTATTTTTAGTTAGTTTAGTTATTTTTTGATCCTTTTCTTTTCATTTTCTGTTTTTTTTAATGTATTATTTATATGTGCTTTCATAAAAATAGAAAAATAGATTTGTTGTTCTTAATTTTGATAATAAAGCCATTATTTCTCATATTTTTAGTTAGTTTAGTTGTTTTCATTAATTTCTATTTTGAATTTTTTGCGTTTTTTAATTATTTATATTATTTAACATTTCATTTAAATATTATATCATTTATTTTTATTTTATTTTATAATTTTATGGTTGCATCTCTATTGTATTTAATAGTTCACTTAGATTATACTATCTATCTTAGTCCTGATGATGAACCACACATCGAACATAAAAACATATCTGTGATCTATCCATTTTTTTTTTTTTTAAATGTATATATTATCTGTTATCTTATGGCTTTGTCGTCTATAGCTATATCATGTTTTTCATCTTCATGATTGTCCTTTATTCCAATTTTTTTGTCTCAAAGATATTGGAGTTGCATAGACAATATGAAATACAGATAAACCGATGAATTTGAGAAGCATTAAATCCTTTGAGATAGAGCACTAACTGAATAGCAGAGTAATCAATAGTCACATGAGAACAAATCCAGAATGTTCACTTTGTAAGGAATAGTTGTGTTGTGCTTATCATGGAATGATAGGCCATAGTGACATTAGAACATCTTTGAAGCATGATTACTAAGGCGTCATTGGAAAAGCATTTGTTTTCTATAAAAAGGGAACACACAGATGCAGTTCTATACCAACATAATCTATTTCATTAAAGCAAATTTGCATATGCTATAGGAGACTCCCTATTTGATGATATACAAATTCTATTGCATTTTAAATAATGAGGAACAAGAGAAGGAACAACTTGTGGAGAGTTGGGTGAATGAAGTTAAACATAAGGATGAGACCATTGAAGGAGTCTAGTCAGTATTAAAGGAAAACGAAAAAGAACTACATTCCTTGCAAACATATATACAAAATACTACATTAGGAAGAGCGACACTTATGCAAAGAATACATTTTGGGAAATGATCAATGAAAGAACCAGTAGGATTATACCTTATGTGAACATTCTTCTTCAATGTGAAACAATTATTATTGCTAATGTTCATGTGGACATGAATAAAATACAATCACAATCACTTATCTCTTTTCGTATTCCATTACAAAGGTCACTCAACTTCTTCATCATCCTAATTAACAAGAAGCTAATAAATAAGCATATAAGATGAAGAGTACCTTAAATGCTCTTGCCATAAAGAGTACATCTATAATTTATGAGCTTCTCAAGGATGTCAACTAAACTTGTTGTTTCATACCTTTCCGTGTAATGAACATGGGCCTTTGGTGTCATAAAGATTATGGGTTTATTCAATGATGTATAATGTCCAAAGGCTTCTTCTCGCAACACTAAAACACGAATGCTTAGGCTTCATCTTCCATTTCACTTTTGGATTCTGAATGAGAGTCCATATTTCCATGTTTTGTGTTCTCTCATTCATTTTGTCTTGGACAACATTTAGATGAAAGGAACGTGTTACAATTTCTTCTTACGACTGATTGTTTCTTTGAAAACAACAACAATAATAAATTGACTTGCATTAGCATATCTTATCTTTGTCTTTTCTAAACATTTGAGCTCATTTAGCCTATTTTTCGATATCTTTGGCATAAACAACATAACAATTGAATAAATTTATAACATGAACAAAGAAATGCTAGAACTATACAACATTAACAAAGAAGAACCATTAACATAATTCCATAGGTTTTTATTCACTCAAGCCCTGAATAAATGATCATTTCACCATTAATTTGGTACAAATGCTTATGATTTCAATAATACTTGTCATTAATATTGGAAAAGATGTATGGCTCTAGACTGTTTGTTGAACAAATGTGGCAGTTAATTCCATTTAAACGAGAAATGACCTCCAATCTACACCACTTTAGTGCATTATGATGAACTATTGTATATGTTTACGTGGATAGACGATATAGATAAGATCCTTACATGTAACCCCTATGGAAATGACACATGTTAACCAAAAAATGACACACACTAATCAAGAGAATGTTCGAATGCTTAATGGCATTTACTCTGAAGCATTGTGTGATGATTACTGGTTATGAACAAATCAATAAGGTGCAAAGGGATCTACATCTAGTATGTGTTGCAATAGGTTGCTGAAATGGGAGGCTCTACCATATACAAAAATCTATGTTCAAAAAAGAACAAAAGAAATTCCTACACCTTCACAAATGTTTTATGCACTAGTCCTTGTAACGATGACACATGTAACCAGAAAAGGACCAGCATTAATGCTTTCGTTAAAGGACATAAATATCTTCGTCTCATGGATTCTGTTAGGGTGTGCTCTCTACTAACTCTAAATGATATACTATGAATTCACGTTGAGAAATGAATCACTAAGTCTAGTGTGGCTATTGTGTTGTACTGCCACATTTCACGTATTTTGGCTAAATCAACATCCATAAATCATGTATTTCAACTTCCACATTTCCTTGTTTTGGGCGATATGTCATTTCTTTGCATACTATACTTGCCACAATGGCTACTTCTAATTCACGTTTATTTAAAACTACAAAAAAATAATTTTCATGTTATTTTTCATACATATTTACGTGTTTCGCAACAATGTTTTGCCGAAGTGTCACATAAACTCAATCAACCTCCTGCGACGAAAATTAAGTCTTTTAAGCTTTTATTAGGTGAATCAACCCGTAATCAGGACATCGTTCCAATGCTTACTAGCATGTACTCTGAATCATTTTGTAATGATTCCTGAATGTAAACAAATCAAGAATGTATGCAGTAATCGGAAGTGCTGACACATACAAAAATTCATTTCAACTTACATTGAATGACATGTTTAACACACATTTAAATGAGTCTCTCACGCCACAAAACACTACTATGCCATAGTTTAATTCCGGTTTTAAAGAAACCATAATTCCTTTTTCTATTATTTCACGCTACACTAAAAATTGAAATTTTAAAATTAATCTCGTAACTTTAAAACTAATTTTAAATTTAGATTTTATAACTAATTTCGTAAGTTGACTCCACAGGGTGTAAAGCTTCTAATTTTTTAGTGTTTGGAATAAAGGATGTGTGAAGAGCGATATGCACGGTAGAACCATTATACGCCCACTTCAACACCTACGCCCACATTGTGCTCGCTTCACACTTCTTCCACACACTTCCATCTCAGACAAATTGTAAAATGTCAATTTTCACGTTATTTGACACAAATATTTTCCCGTTCTGCAGATTTTTTTTCACCAAATGTCAAATAAACTCAATCAACCTTCTGCGACATTCATATTTTAAAACTAATTTTGTAACTTAACTCCAGAGGGTGGAAATATTTTAAAATTTCAGTGTCCGAAAAAAGAATGTGTGAACAACAATATATACAGGATAACCATTATATGCCCACTTCCACACTTGTGCACACATTTTTCCTGCCACACACTTCTTCTGCAGGCTTCCATCCCGCACAAACTATAAAACACCAATTTAAACTTAATCAACCTTCTGCGGTGTGGATTAATGCGTATTAAAAAAATAATTAAGGCTTCATCTCACAATTAACAAAAGGTACCTTGCCGATAAATGTAAGTCTTTTAAGAATTTATTGGGTGAATCGATACGTAATTAGGACCTGGACCTCATGTGACGCGAATTAAATATTTTCGGTGTTTATTAGGCAATGACATGTAATCAAGACATCGTTCCAATGCTTACTAGCATTTATTGTGATTCATCGTGCAATCATTACTGGTTGTAAATAAATCAACAATGTATAAAGGGCTTCATAGCCAGTATCCGTCACAATAGATTGCAGTAACTGGAAGTGGTGACATGTAAAAAAATCCTTATAAATTTACATTGAATGACAAGTTTAACAAACATCTAAACAAGGATTTCACGCTACAAAACACTACTCTGCCATAGTTTAATTTTATTTTTAAATAAATCATAATTTAATTTTCTATTGTTTCATGCTACACTAAAAAATGACATTTTAAGATTAATCCCATAACTTTAAAACTAATTTTAAATTCGTATTTTAAAACTAATTTCGTAACTTGACGAGTCCAGAATAAAGGATATGCGAAGAGAGAGATGTGCGAGAGAACCTTTATACGACCACTTCCGCACTTGTGCAAACTTTTTTCTAGCCGCACACTTCCATCCCGCACAAACTGTAAAACACCAATTTTCATGTTATTTGACATAGATATTTTACCGTTCCGCACGATTTTTTTTTCGTGAATGCCACATAAACTCAATTAACCTTCCATGATATTCATATTTTAAAACTAATTTCTTAACTTGACTCCACAGGGTGTAAAGCTTCTAAATTTTCAGTGTTCGGAATAAAGGATGTGTGAAGAGCAATATGTGTGGGAAAACCATTATACGCCCACTTCCACACCTGTGCACACATTTTTCCCGCCGCACACTTCTTTTGCACACTTCCATCCTTTACAAACTGTGAAACATTAATTTTCATGTTATTTTACACAAATATTTTCCTGTTTTCCAAGAATGTCTTCGTGAAATGTCACATAAACTCAATCAACTTTCCGTAGTGCAGATTAACACATAGTAAAAAATTAATTAAGGCTTAATCTTCCAATTAACAAAAGCGACCTTGTCGATAAATGTAAGTCTTTTTAGCATTTATTGGGCGAATTGATACGTAATCATGACATTGCTAGACTACTTAATAACATTTATTCTAAACCATTGTGTAATGATTATTACTGTGTAAACAAAGAAAAAACATTGTGCAACCAAATCCAATGTAGCAAGAAGAAACACCAAGTACAAAAATATGTTATGTTTCAACTTACATTGAATGACAAGTTTAACAAGCATTTAAACAAGGCTTTCACGCCACAAAACACTGCTATGCCATAGTTTAATTTCAATTTTAAATAAGTCATAATTTAATTTTACATTGTTTCATGCTACATTAAAAATTAGCATTTTAAAACTTCTCTGATAACTTTAAAACTAATTTTAAATTCATATTTTAAAACTAATTTTGTAACTTGACTCCATAAGGTGGAAAACTTTTAAATTTTAATTATCCATATTAAAGGATGAACGAGGAGAGATATGTGCAAGAGAACCATTATGCACCCACTTTTGCACCCGCGCACACATTCTCCCTTCCACATACTTCTTCCGCACACTTCCATTCACCACAAACTGCAAAACGTCAATTTTCACATTATTTGACAGATATTTTCTCATTCCGCAAAAACACTTTCATGATATTTCACATAAAGTCAATCAACTTTCTATGAGATAATTAATACATATTAACAATTTAATTATAACTCTTTCAGGACATCACATAAGAATTTTAGGGACCGACGCGTTTTGAACTACCAACTGTAATTCATCATCAGGATAATGAAAATTCGCTGATCTGACATACACATTTATACTAGGAGGAGAGAAGCAACGGTCAAAACCCAACGGTCCAAAATTAAGATTAAAAATAAAAATAAAATTAACCGAACCTTAAAATTATAAAAATTAAAAATAGTCAAATAATAATAATAATAATAAAATAATAAAAATAAAAATAAAAATAAAATAAAATAAAATAATAAAAATATAAAAAAAAACCAAACACCTAACTACCCTCATGTTAAAATCACAAGTTAAAATATAAAATCAGAACTAAAAACTAAATTAACACCCCTTTCAAAAAACAAGATAAACATTAATCAAGTAAAAAGTCAAAAAGTCAAAGTCAAAAATTATAACTAAATCAAAAATATAAAAATAAAAATAAAAATAAAGGATTTAATGTATAAATAAATTAATAAATAAAAACAATTAAAAACTAGAATTAAAATACATTTAAAAATAAAATAAAAATAAATTATTTTTATTTTAAATTATACCTAAAACAAAAAATATAAATAATTACAGAATAAAATAAAAATAAAAAGGATATAGTCAATAAACTATAGTTGGTAGTTCGAAACGTGTCGATCTCTAAAATTCTTATATGATGTCTTGGAAAAGTTATAATTAAAATGTTATGGATCACAGAAGCTTACACTCTCAACATATTAACAAATTAATTAAAGCTTAATCTTACGATTAACAAGAGTTACATTTTCGATAAATGTAAATCTTTTCAACTTTTATTAAGTGAATTGATGCGTGATGAAGACATTGTTTCACTGATTAATAGCATTTACCGTGAAGCATTGTATAATGATTACTACTTACTCAATAAAACGCTGCAACTAGTATTCGTTACAACGAGTAGAAAGGTTGATGGGTATTTATTTTTTAATCAAAACAATAATTATATTAATAAAAAATCGCTGCAGCAAGTTAGTAATAGCACGTATTCCAAAGTACATATATCTTATTTATTAAGTTTGAACACGAGCCATATATCTAGACTATTTGATACTATTTCTACCATTTTATCCAAGCGAGACTTCTAAGCTTTCTTACAAAATAATTATTACAAAATTCTAAAATAATTATTACAAAATTTATTTCAATTTCAATTTAATATATATATTTATGGTTTTTAAAGATGGGAATTATGATTTTCATGTTATATTAATTTAATCGTATTAAATTTCTTTATCACTAGTTTATACACCATTTGAATATAAATCTTTACATAAAAAATTTATATATATAAATAAATATTTTTATTTGATTTTTTTCATATATAAAATTACTTATTTAAATTAATAAATATATTAGAATTTAAATTTTAAATTAGATACAAATCGTTTATATATATAAACTTTTAATACTAATTTTAAAATGGGAAAAAAATATTTAAATAAATTTTTATTACAAAATTGTTAAATCACTCAATTTACTTAATGTAGATATAAAATGTATTGGAAGGCGTAGTGTTGAGAATCACGATTGTCGTTAGACTAAAACTTGCAGGTATTAGTTAAAGATTGCATTGCCAGAGATAAGGATCCACGAGAGGCGGTTAGTCCATGTCGTGAAACACACAGGGAACGTTGGTTTATCCAATGTCCAACAATCTCCCCCACAACGCAAGCCGGGTGTGTATCGAACTCGTGACCTATGCTCTAATATCACTTGTTGGGAATCACTATTGTCGTTAGACTAAAACCCACAAGTATTAGTCAACAATTGCATCGCAAGAGATAAAGATTTGCAAGAAATGGTTAATCCATATTGTGAAACACACAGAAAGCATTGGTTTATCCAATGTCCAACAAATAGTTCCACATATACATTTATTTTAATCGTTTAAACTCTTCAAATATAATCATGCAACATTTTTCATAAAATCGATAATAAATTCATAATACCAACCATGAATTCTCCACTTCCACATTATTTATATTTATATAAATATTAAATACATATTTACTTACTTTACATATGTGACATCTCCATTTACTTTACTTTAATTCTGACCATCAACATTTATTTACAGTTTTTGGGGAAATTATAAATATAACTTCGGTATAGTTGATGTCAAAGAGTAATGTTTAGTTCTTTCCATACGTTGACTTGATAGGTGTGCGTTTAGTTGTGAATATATAATAAAGATCTATTTTGTGCTAGGGTTAGGCATGGAAATTAAATAAAGTAGACCTTTTAGTAAATACAGTTAAGGTAGTTGAATTTTAAATAATATGATAAGGTTCGAAGATGTTTATGTGTTTAAGTTAGGTATGAAGACATAACTAAGTTACACCTTCTAGTAATAATGTGATAAGGTAGTTGAACCTTAAATAATGTGACAGTGTTAAGGTTAGATATGAAGCCTAAGCATCGACTTTTGTTAGTTATTTCTAGTTTGATGGTTAGGTTTGTCTTTTGCTTTCAAGTTTGATGGTTAGGTTTGTCTTTTGCTTTCAACTTGAATTTCCAGTTAATGGGTAGGTTTGTCTTTTGCTTTCAACTCGAATTTCTAGTTAATGGTTAGGTTTGGCTTTTACTTTAAACTATTGAGTTTATTAGGTGATCTCCATTCACTACCAGCGCTTTGCTTTGCTTTGAGTTGACAATTGTGCTCAATTGTCATGTTTCTATTTGTATGATTATTTCCTTCACTTCTTTCAACTTTTATAAATATAGTTTGTTATTCCCTCTTTAATGTCTTCAACACTTTAATAACTTTAATGTATATATAGTGATTATCCTTGTGTTAGAAGCGCTGTGAGAATTAGTGTTTACTATAAGGCGTTCAATTTGTCCACTATAAGGAAGGTTTTTAAATGTTTTTTTAATCACAAAAACAACTATTTCTATATTAAAAAATAGTTGTATTTTAGTTATATAACATTGTAACATAATATTATATAAAAAAATATAATTTAGTTTAGGAAAGTTTTTTTCTTTTCTGGTTTTTTAGTTTTAGTTTTAATAGTTTTAATGAAGATACTGTTATAAAGTGAAAGAGAAAAATAAATTTATGAGCAAACATTACAGGAGTATTATTCTAGTTGTAATTAATTTAAATTTAAATAGGTATTAACAAATGCAGTATTAGTATTAGTATGTTGCATTTTAATTTATTCTATCTCTAGTTCTCTAGGTTCTTAATCGATTTCACACTCTCTTTTTAAAGGAGATGATGCCTTCTTTCTTAGAGTATTGATGAAGGAGTGTATAGCACTAGGGGAAAACATACTAATTTGTGGGTTTTTACTAGTTAATAGTGTGAGGATTTAGGGGTTTTTTCCTCATTTCTAGAGTGGCATCTAGAGTTGGTTGGTTTGCTCTTCATCCCCCTCCATTGAGGACTGCACTTCGCTACTTTTGAAGCCACCTCTTGCTCCTCTTAATATTTGGGAGTTCTATTCTAACTGTTGGTTCTTCCCATGATTTCTCAATGTTCTCACTTTTAGTCTTCATAGATTTTAGGTTTACAAGGGCTAAAAGCCTATCAGAATTCTTTGTGGACAATCCTTCTTTATTTCGTTTGAATATTGTATCCCCTTAGTATGTAATTTTTAGCACCTACTATTTGCTGATCTAAATGGATTTCACTCTATTTCACTAGAGGGATGTAAAGGCTAATCTGAGGGACACAAATCCTCTTGAATCTTTGGGTTGTTTCAGCAAAATTCCCATACTCATGATGAAATTGCATTTAAAGGGAAGTTACTCATGGTCTAAAAAATTCTAGTGGCTCTAACCACCAATATTAGTTTACAATGCCTTTGTAACATCCATTTTTCTCATCCCCGTTGATATTATAATTGTAATTAATTATATTATTGATCCCCGTATGGGCATGGGCATGTAAATGGGTTAACTATGTGGCACACTTTTATTATACATTTATTAATATATTGCTAAAGATGAAGAAAGGTTGGGGGGGGAGGGGGAAGGGGACAATAAATACATCTCCCCCGATGCCTGCCAGGGGAGATTACTTAAAGGGAAAGTTGTAAGGGGAGATTGATAATTTTCCTATCTTCCTGAATTAATGTTTTAATTTTCCGAATTTGGTATTTTATCTACCCAAAATGCTAGTAGTCATGAGGAATTGGGGAAGTGGTACAAAACTACCCTAAGGGTATGGGATATGATCCTCTTTTTAGAGAAATTTAGTTCCCACATAACCTGAGAAAGAAATTAAATTCTAGAAGGTGAATAACATACAAGTGGAACAAAGAGTTCTAAATGAAAGAAGGGAGAGAGAGGGATGTGTGGAGCATACACGCAAAGAACACAAGGTAGAGAGTAGAGCGAACATGAGAGTGCCAACCCGAGTGATACCAAAAAATAGGAAATTAGAGAGATCGAAACGTCTGAGAACATAGTAAACCATGTGAAGTGAAAGTGAATTTGATCAAGACATCAATGTGGAAACCTTCATTCTAATCAAGGGGCCATAAGAAATTTCTTGGATATTATGATCGGGGGCAACACAAACTGTGTAAGAGGGAAGTGTCAAAGGTCTATATATTTAGTGAATGGCTCTATATGTGCATTATTGACTAGGATTGACCATATTTTGGATATTAATAGGCATAGATTGGCCTTACCTTGAACATTAACTAGCCTCAACTCAACAATCAAAAGCTTGAGCATTGATCTCTCTGTGTATGAAGGAGAGTGGCCTTCATGTCATCCACCTTGTTGAACCTTGTGAAGCCTTAGTGACGATTCCCTTAAGACATTAGATTTGGCACATGGGTGGCCAACGAACAAGGAATATTGTAGTGTAGCTTAGCTTATGGTGGGGTGGAACATAACTCACCCTTCTTCAATTTCTAGCAAATGTAATTGAACTAGATAATTGTAATATATCCTTCTGTAAATGAAATGAAATTACCTTATCGAGCTTGATGTTATGCTATATTTCTGTGTGAAAATGTAATGACAATATTAAATCCATATATGTTGCATTATGGAATGTGTATGAGTAGTGAGTTGAGTAGCTAGCCTAGCTTACTTGCATGCTAGTTAGTATTCCCTTTTATGAATGGGTTACTATTGATCCGGATTTATGCAGGAACGCAACAAAATGCACATATAACCATAAATACAAAGATGCAATAGAAATGACACTTCTTTTCCTTAATATCAAAGAACTGAAATTTGCTTACAGACAAAATGGAAATAAATTAGCTAGGACGTTGGTAGCTTATCTCTAAGAAGATATGTGGCGGCTACAAACCTCTAAACTGAGTTATAAGGAGGCACGAGGGCCTATTTAATATTTAGAAACAATGGAAAACCCTAAACATCCAAAACCCTAACCCTAGGAGATGAAGCGCCAAAACTACGGGCCCCGTTTGGGTAAATTGGTGTTTCAACTTCCCAGGGATGTAACTTTGGCATACGATCTCCGTTTGACGCGAACCATACCTTGTTAGAAAGATATATCCGAGGAATAAAAATTTTGAGTGAGCAACATCAATCCATGGACCCATGTTGCTCCAGGTTTTCCCAAAAAATGTCGTTTAGGGCCTCAAAATGGCTCTGGAAGTTCAGGACCCGAAAAAATGCTAAAAACGGTAAGTTGTGCTGAAACTATAAAACTAAAAGAGACAATGGTGGGGCCCCAAGTGGAATAGGCGGGTGGCCACCAATATCCACCTGGATCATTCCTCCCCCCTTAGGAAGCAATGGTCCCCATTGCATTGAGTTCCTCCATGAGATGAGGAAATTTCTGCTGAACTTGGTCCCTGGTGAACCACTTGCCTTGGTGTAGGAGTTGGCCAACTTTGACAACCCAATACAGTTGGATGTTCTGTTGGCGAGTGTTCTTGATTTGAATGTCCATGATACAATCTGTGGTGGTCTGTTCCATGTAGTCTGGGTTTAACTCTTTTGGTGTGAGTTCTTCTGCAATGTCGGAGGTGGGAAGTAGGGACGAAGGCATTCTACATTGAATACAGGGTGTAGACCAAGGAATGGTGGAATATTGAGCTCAAAGGCATTGTTCCCTACAACCTTAGTGATGGTGTACAACCCATATCGGACTAGGTGAAGCTTGTGGCGGGGTCTAGTGAGGCGATCCTTTTACAAATGTAGCCACACTTCGTCGCCCACCTGGAATTTGTGTGGCACCTGATGTTGATCATGTCGTTGCTTGTAGTTAGCATTGACTCTATCCAATATGTCATGAACCTGTTGGCAGATGTGCTAAATGAACTCGATGAATTTGTTCGCTTTGTCAACTTCAGACTGGACATGAGCCAAATCAGCATGAGTAGTCGCAAATGGCATGGCTACGTCAATGGGACATAGTGGCTGGAATCCCAAGCCCACCTGAAAGGGGCTATGGTCGGTTGAGCTATGGAGAGCCCAGTTATAACTATGTTGTACATAGGGGTGGCTCTCATCTCATGTGCGTGGATACTTTGAATTGTACATGCACAGAATGTGTACAATCATCTTGTTGACGACCTCTATCTGACCATCAGTTTGGGGATGGAAAGCTGTGGACTTGGTGAGCTTAGTGTCCAACATTGACCAGAGGCTGGACCAAAATGTGTTGAGGAACCTGCTGTCGCGATCTGATATGATAGACTATGGGATCCCAAAATGCACCCACACTCATTCAAAGAAGAGTTTAGCAGTGGCTTCTGCTGTGATATTCTTCTTGCAGGCTGCCATAATGGCCATCTTCGAGAATCTGTCGACAACCACAAAAAAACAGGTGTGTCCATGCTTAGTAGAAGGAAGGTTTGACATGTAATCCAAGGAGATGGATTCCCAAGGTTGACTAGGGGTAGGTAGCGGAGTATAGAGGCCTTGCTTCTTGATGGTCAGTTTGGGATTGGCGCAAGCAGTGCAGGATCTGATGTATTTCCCTACATCCTGTCGAAGGCTCAGCCAATAGAAATACTTCTGCAGTATTGCCACTATTTTCTCGACCCCAAAATGCCCAGCAACTCGACTGTAGTGCGCTTCCCATATCATCTTGGCATGCTCGCTTGAAGGAACACAAAGGTGTCCCAGGTGACATAACAATGCATCTTGGAGGTGAAAATTTGGAACTTGCATACCGCCCAAGAGTGCCTTGTATGTGTGGCTGAATTCTGGATCACTCTTATAGAGAAGCGACCAATCAGAAGTCTCGTGCCCACAAAAGCTGAGAACGATGGTTATGGCCATGATTGGTGGTCGGTTGAGGCAGTCTGCAACATTATTGGTGCTACCCTTCTTGTACTTGATGTTCAAATGAAATCGTTGCAGATATGTGGACCACTTCTAATGGCGATCGTTCTGCAACTTCCCTTGTGTCTGTATGAACTGGAGGGGTCGGTGATCAGTGTGGACGATTGTCTCCTTCCCCAAAATGTAATGCTTCCATTATCGACAAGCCTGCACAATGGAATACATTTCTTTTTCGTAAGTGGGATAATTGTGAATTGTGTCAGACAATGTCTCATTGTGATATGCCACTGGATGCCCCTGTCGAGTAATAACTTCCCCAATAGCATAGTTAGAGGCATCTGTCTCGATCTCAAATGGTTGTTGCAAGTCTAGTAATATGAGCACTGGGGCAGAACAGAGGTGATGTTTCAATTCTACGAACACCTTCTGTTGATATTCCGAACAAAATAATTTTTTATTTCGCTCCTCCCTTGGTGACTTGACTCAAGGGCCAAGTGATCTGAGAAAATCCCAACACGAACCTGTGGTAGAAATTAGCAAGACCCAGAAAGCTGTGAAGCTCTATTAGAGTGGTTGGGGCAGGCCAATCCCGAATGACTTGGATCTTGGCTGGATCCACATGCACCCCCCTTTCTTCAATAATGTATCCTAAATATTGAACCTGGGTCATGCCAAAAGTACACTTCTCCAAATTGGCACACAACTTGTGTTGTTGTAGTGTTTGGAGGACTTCTCGAATGTGGTGGAGATGCTCTTCCCAAGTCTGGTTGAAGATCAAAATAGCATCCAAGTACACCACTACAAATGAGTTGGTGAATGGATGCAAGATGTCATCCATCATCCTCACGAAGGTTGCAGGAGCATTCGTCAACCTGAAAGGCATGAAGAGCCATTCGAAAAAGCCCTCCTTGGCTTTGAAGGAAATCTTCCACACATATGAGGGTTCGATTAGTACTTGGTGATACCCAGACTTCAAGTCAATCTTGCTGAAATATTTTGCCCCTTTGAGTTGGTCCAGAAGGTCATCAATCCATGGGATCGAGTACCTATTCCGGACAGTGATCTTGTTCAATACCTGATAGTCAATATAGAGTCTCCAAGTCCCATCCTTCTTCTGTACCAAAACGATCGGGCTCCCACAGGGTGATGAAATTAGCCGGATGTGACCTTTCTGCAGCAGCTCCTGAATCTACCTCTTGATTTCATCATTCTCCATAACAGAGCACCTATAGATCGGTCCATTAGGTAGCGGCGCACTTGGGGTCAGGTCAATGGGGTGCTTGACCTGACAGTGCAGAGGCACCCCTATGGGTGAGGTGAAGATGTCCCCGTACTCCTCCACAACCTTGTCCATTTGTTGTTGTTGTGCAGAAAGGCAATGTCTGGAGGTCGTGGCCACAGTCTTCTTCTTGCCCTGGGGGCAGATCACCAGGAAAAAAATTTCCTAGTTTGGGAACTGAGCTTACTGCATTGTTTTGCAATAACCAGAGAGATAGTGGGAGGCGGTGGTACCTCTTGTATCATGTACAACTTATTTCCCAAAGTAAAAGTAACAGCACGAGGTTGGGACTCATACACAACATGTCGCTTCCACAAGTATGGTTGGCCTAATAATACATAAGAAACATCAATAGGAGCAATGTCACACAATACCTCATCCGTGAAGGGCTTGATGCCATAGGGAAGGAGGCACTTCTGGCTAACGCGGAGGTCTCGTCCTTGGTGAAGCCACCCGATGGTGTATGGTTTTGGGTGCGCTATGGTCGGAAAGCCCAAATTATTTACGACATCTGCTGAAATGAGGTTCTTTTGGCTCCCATTTTCGAAAATGAACTATAGCGAGGAACCCTTTACCCACATCTGGGAGTGGAAGAGACGCTTTGCCTCCTCTGGATATTCTGGTTCCTCCTTCTGGATCTTTGTCGAGGCAACAGTGGCGATGGGATCCGCATAAATAATATGCTTCCCTTTGTCGTTCCCCTTGTCAGGTTCTGATTCATAGTCAGAGCATGCATCTAATTCAGAAGCCCTCATCTCAGCCACCAGTGACTGCTTGGCCCGACACTCACTTGTGTTGTGAGTGGAGCTCTTATGGAACTCACACCACTTTCCCGTGTCCTCTTTTGGCTTTGCAGTGTTGTTCTTTGCTTGTGGCTTTGGAAAGTTGTCTTGGGCCGCCATGCCTTGTCTTTGTCCTTTGTTCTGCGGTTTGGGGGCACCTTTCCCTTGATTTTGATTCACAGATCCAAAGTCTTGCTTCTTCTGTTTGAATTTATGCTCAATCTTGGCAGCATACCGGTATGTCATACCAAGCAAGGAGATGTCAAGGAACTCCATTTCCTCCTGAATGTATCTGTGCAGACAACTTCGATACTTTAGCACCAAATTTTTCTTTGAAACTTTGATACCCAACTTTGTGCGTAGGGTATGTAACAGTTTCATCAGCTCATGCACATCTTGATCCCTTTGTTGCCGCAACGTGGTCCATTGTATGTACTTGTCCTCATAGCTCCCCACGAGATAGTATTGTTCCTTGATGGCATCTCAGAAATAATTCCAAGTGGGTACGGCTGAGAATAGAGAGTGTTTTTTCTCGTCCATGAACCGAGAAATATCCTTCTAATAGATTCAACCATCTATCTACGGCATCTGCATCTATTTGACCCTCAAATATGGGACTGTCAAAATTTATTTGTACCTTAAAGGGAGTCACGCCTCTAGAGTGGCTGCTGCATGCAGGTGCGCCGCCGGTGGGTAGTCGTTGAAGGATCTGGGAAAAGTTATCCATCATCATGTTCCTTTGTTTTTTTGAGGGCCTCCTCGAGCAATATTTTGATAGGATCTTTTGCTCCCTCATCTTTCTTTTCGTCCCCCATGGGTGTCCATCGAGGTTTGCAAGGTTGATCTTGCAAAGGTTCCGCTAGATCGAGCCCTAACTCCTTATACCCCGACCTCGTTGGGGACATGCAAAGAAGGATCAAGAAAAAGTAGACCACTCTGATAACACTGATCCGGATTTATGCAAGAACTCAACAGAATACACATATAACCATAAATACAAATATGTAGTGGAAATAACACTTCATTTCATTAATATCAAAGAACTGAAATTTGCTTACAGACGGAATGGAAATAAACTAGATAGGGTGTTGGTAGCTTATCTTTGAGAATATATGTGGTGGCTACAGGCCTCTAAACTGAGTTACAATGAGGCTCGAGGGCTTCTTTATTATTTAGAAACAATGGAAAACCATAAACATCCAAAACCCTAACCCTAGGAGATGAAGCGCCAAAACTATGGGCCATGTTTGGGTAAATCAGTGTTTCAACTTCCCGGGGACGTAACTTTGGCATACGATCTCCGTTTGACATGAACCATACCTCGTTAGAAATATTTATCCAAGGAATACAAATTTTTAGTGAGTTTCTATGGACCCATGTAGCTCCCAGTTTTCCCAAAAAACGTCATTTAGGGCCTCAAAACGGCTCCGGAAGTTCAGGACCCGAAAAACTACTAAAAATAGTAAGTAGTGCTAAAACTGAAAAATAGAAAGAGACAATGGCGGGGCCCCATGTGGAATAGGTGGGTGGCCACCAATATCCACCTGGATCGACTATATGTAAGGGTAACCTTCTTAGTGAAAATATGTGGTCATGATATGTCATTCTCACATGAACTAAGAAGTTAATGGTGGCTATAAGGATTGATTGTGAAATTGTTCATATTCCTGTTTGTAGTTATTTATGAATATCCTTTATGATGTATGGTGCATTGTGTATGTATGAAATAATAGGATGAAAGTTGTTATATGAATATATTGAATATGTATTCTCAATATGTTGAATAAATGACATGGCTTTCTTGAATGTTGATATGCATTCCTTTCATGAATATGGATGTTATATGCAATGGAAGCCCTTCTCTTATGTTAATTGAGACCTTTGTGTGTTATATGGCTATAAATTGAAAGGCCGGTTTTGGTTGCATTAGTTATATATAGATACCCATATATTTCCTATTCATGAGAGCCCCCATGTTGAATTCATAATGCATATTATAAATTTGAATTAAGACTTATATGATGAATGGGATCTTAAGGCCTTGAATATTTATGGATTTGAGCTTGGATGTATGCCTCCTTGTAGTATGAATACTTAAGATAAGGAGGCTTATAATCTACTTGTTTAAAGGCAATGGGGTGTTTTTTTTGGAGCCATTATATACTTTTGTGTTTATTAGAGATAAAAATGGGAAAAAATTCCCAATTTTGACTTAGAAATTCGGAGTTTTGGGGCCTCAAACTTATCCCTTGGTCACATGGCCTCATGGGAGCCATGACCATGAGCCAGTCTGAAAGGGGGCTTACCAGATAGCAAGCCATGAAATAATGAGCAGGAAAACCTTTGGGAAACCCCCAGTATGGTGCAACTCTAGTAGATGAAAACTAATTCATTACAAACATCCCATTAACTAGGTGCATCTATTGATAGCCTCATATATTAGATGTATTGATAATCCTTGGAGGGTGATGACATGATGATGTGGCAAGGGACATGTAGACAATGCCACATGACAAGGAACATATCAGTAGTGGCACATGGCAAGGAACATGTCAACAATGCCATGTGACAAGGGACATGTTAATACATGCCACATGTTAGGCGATGATAGGATGAAAAATATATGAGGTAGCATGTTGAACTAGCCATGGGCCTATTGGCTTATTGGCGATTTGCAACAATTTACAATTATAGTGGAAATACCAATAACTTGACATTTCATATCGATCGACATAACCATATAAGATCGTAGGGGAATGCCCATATTTTCTTATCGACATTTAGGCGTACTGGCATATCAAATATTAGGACCCCCAAAGATATGGATAAGGGTGTTATATGGAAAAGGATGATATGGTAAGGTTCGGTATAACTATTGGGTTGGGGACATGGACCATCACGGGGAAAAAACTTGGCCAAGGGCCACCATGAATTAGCCACATGGAAATTTATGGATGATGAAGTGACCCGTAAGGGGTAAAAATTCAAATGGGAATAACTTTATGCCTGGATCTTGGAATGAGATGAATTTCATGTCATTCGAAAACTATCGATGAATAAAATATGATGCTAGTATCGAAATTGTGATTTGAGGCAATGCAAGAAAGAGGAAATTTAATAGCCCCATATTCAAAATAAACCTTCAAGGTTGGGTCTAATTAAGCCCCACAACCCTAATAAGACCTTAGGGGCTTAGATGTGTTGCAACCTCTAGGAGGCCCTTCTCCATATCCACTTCCACACTTATTTCAACACAATAATAGATATTTCCTTTTGGTTATACCTGATTAATGAATTGACGTAGTTTGTCTCCAACAACTGCATTGGTGCTTTCAATTGATATTATTAAGGGAATGTGAGGCAACTTTATCTACACATGGTTGTTGTGGTCTCCACTTCTAGGTTGATGTCAAGGGACTAACAAGATAAAAATATTCACTTCGCACCTCTTCCTATAAAAATGTGTTGATTACATTATAAGAAAAACAATCAACACTTATGATGGCTGACATCTCATGTTTGGCTATATATCTTCAAAACTTGTATAATCTCATGTCATGGACACGTTGAATTATATATTTCTTACATTTTTATTCCTTCATCTTCAATTACCTTTGGTGTTGAAGCATCCCATACCTTAGTATCACCATAATGCAATTCAACAAACTTTATTTAACCAAGCAATTGTTATTCCTGATCTAATATAATTATATTATTGAAATTCAACATTAATATATACAATCATCAAATATCCTAAGAATTTTCATCATGAAATTAAACATCAATGTAGGCAATCACCTCAGCATTTGATCATTTCCATCACTATGGAGATCAACTATTGAATAATCTAAGGAATAATCATATGTTCTATACTCACAGAAAATAGGATTTTACAATCATATGATATGAAACATAGTTACTGACTTGACAAGAACTTGACCTCAAAACACAAATTTTAGCACTAAAAATCCATCATGTTGGGTGGAAAACCCCAAAATTAAATTCTAAATAAAAAAAGTGGTGTTACTATTAGCACCCTTTTTTAATGGTTAAAATTAACATCTTTTGCAACCATGAACTTAACAACTTTGTAATATTTTCAACAAAAATATTAAAATTGACGCTCCAAGCGACACTAATAACAACACCATTTCTTTTTTATTTTGGTTTGGTTGGGGTGGATGAGGGGGGGGGGGAGGGCGAGGGGTTTGTGGGGGTGTTCAAAATTTAATTTTTTTACATGATGATGTTAAAAACCTATATTTTTGCAAAAAAACATAAAATGAGAAATATAATTGAAAAGTGGTATGCCATACTTTTTTTAGGGTTAAAATTGCAACTTATTTTAGATCCATGGCCTTAAAAGCTAGTAAGTGTTAGCAGTAGCACCCTCCTATTTTTTGGGGTTTAAATTTGTTTCTAATAAAAAGGGAACCTTGAAAACTAGTAAGTGTTAGAAGTAGCACCCTCATCTTTTTTTGGGCTTAAAAAAAATGGAGAGAGAGAGAGAGAGAGATGTTGGCTCTATGGGGCTTGACCCAGGTTCGACTTGTACTTTTCACTAAAAAAACCCTTAGACATTGGCCCTTTCAGAAACGACCTACAAGCATATTGCAGTCTCACCCGATGTGGCTATGGGTGGTTGCAGAACCAGGTTTCTGTAGCCTTGAGGAACTATGCAAGGTGGAATTTAATTCACTTTTATGTATTTTTCTTAGTCCTTCTGGAACACACATCACTATTTGAAAACTAGTAAGTGTTAGCAGTAGCACCCTCCTCTTTTTTTGGGATTAAAAAAATGGAGAGAGAGAGAGAGAGAAGCCCTAGGTGCAACATTGTTAAGAAAAATAAATGGAGATATGTTGGCTTTGTGGGGCTTGACCCAGGTTCGGCTTGTAATTTGCACCAAAAAAACCCTTAGACACTGGCCATTTCGTAAATGACCTGCAAGTACATTGCAGTCTCACCCAAGGTGGCTATGGGTGGTTGCAGAACTAAGTTTCAGAGAGAGAGAGAGAGAGAGAGAGAGAGGAGAGAAGCCCTAGGTGCAACATTGTTAAGAAAAATAAATGGAGAGATGTTGGCTCTATGGGGATTGACCCAGGATCAGCTTATACTTTGCACCAAAAAAACCCTTAAACACCATCCCTTTCAAAAACGACTTGCAAGAAAATTGTAGTCTCACCCAAGGTGGCTATGGGTGGTTGCAGAATTAGGTTTCAAAGAGAGAGAGAGAGAGAGAGAGAGAGAGAGAGGGGAGAGGAGAGAAGCCCTAGGTGCAACATTGTTAAGAAAAATAAATGGAGAGATGTTTGCTCTATGGGGCTTGACCCAAGTTCGGCTTATACTTTGCAACAAAAAAAACCTTAGACACCGGCCCTTTCAGAAATGACCTACAAGCATATTGAAGTCTCAACTGAGGTGGCTATGGGTGGTTGCAGAACCAAGTTTCTGTAGCCTTGAGGGATTGTGCGAGGTGGAATTTACTTCACTTTTATGCATTTTACTTAGTCCTTCTGGAACACATATCACTACTGCGCAGTATAAATTAACTATGTACATCGTCACATTTAGTTTAACATAAGCATATTACAAAATAATATAACTTCGCTATCATACCATAATCAATACTTCACATCCACAGATAGAAAGAGAACATAATAATACACATAAACACAAAATATTTCCCAAAACTTCTCTTCGTCTTTATTAAGATGAATCCTTTCAACACATTCAAATTTTTGACTTGCGCACATAGTTGCAGGTGGTCTATGCACTAAGCTACAGACTCTACCAAGATCTCCGCACACTTAGCCTTTCCATATGGCCCAAAACAGAGAAAAAAAGATACAATGACTTGCGCTCAATGTATATGATGGTTATTATCTGATTCTACAAAGCACTACATCTCTTTATATAATGCTACATCACTACAAAACCATGGTCCACATACCATGGGATCGACAAAAAAATAAAATAAAATCCCAATGCTTGTTACTAAATGAGGGGCTTTGACCCACCCCGAAGCCCCTAGAACATTGTGCGGTAGATATGAATTTGTGATATTGTGCACTCCGCTCCTCAAAATTTAGAGGCTTTGACCAAAATTGGACCAAGTTGGGCTATGCCTAATAGGCCCCCAACACTCACATGTGACTCATCCTGAGTCACTCAACTGTTGTGCCCCGAATATTTGTTGTGATGCTCATGTAGGCGGCATTATACTACTGAATTATTTCTGCTACCTGCTTTTTCTCTCGTCACACTTATTCCAGTAGTGCATCTTTTGTTGGCTCAAAATTATTTTGCAACAGTTATTTATGCCTCTGCCGTACCTCCTTGGGCCTATCCTCAACAGTCTGTGAAAACTATAGGGTCTCATCCTACCACGACTGAGTCCTTTATGTCAAAATATGGTCTTTTCTTCGAAGGTATTCATTCTGGTTTTTAAGATTCTTCCCTTCAGTGATTCAAGTGAGCCTCTGTGAGACTGGTAAGGTCTTCGCAGTTGACCAAATTTATTCCAGTTGCTTCTGCTTCATCTGGAGCTCCTCTTCAATCCTCTGAAAATTTGGATCCTCCTATAGTGAGGTCCAAATCTACATGGTGTCATCTAGTATTTTGTCACACCCTACCACTATGTCAGAGATTCCTTTTACTGTAGATTTTAGTTCCATATGCCTCTGCTCATGTACTTATGGTGGAGTGACTAGCTATAGCCTCATTTTTAGCTCAACAATATTCACATCATACTCAAACTTCATCTCTCCAAGCTTATTGTTTGAATCCTTGATTGCGAGGCCGAGCTTTGTGACCTTCTTACTGGTGATTCTTCTTTGTAGACCTTTACATTTGGAACTTCACTAAAAATTTTTGTGATGGTGTTCTCTTGTTATTGTTATTGCTGGCATGCTTCATCCCTTTCTTTGATCAGCTAGTCGAGCTCCTTCTTCAACGAAGCACTTTCCTTCTCCGCCTGAATGCTTAACAACGAAGTGCATTGTTCTCACTCCTTTAGCTCAATTGTTATATGGAAATCGTGCAATATTTGAGTTGGTAGTGCAACGACATTCATATTGACATGATCCAACCCTTTTGCTCGTTATTTTTTTTTTAGGGGATTCAAACTGTAATGCTATAGCTGGTATCTACATATTACTTAGTCCAATTTTCGTTTCGATCCATCGCTCTAGCTGTACTAGTTGACCCATCTGTTCCGGTTGTTTGGCTGTCTACGCCAGTCCATTTAAATCTGCAATTCCAAGTTGAACATCTATCAAGATAGTTTGTAGCGATCATCGACATTGTTCCATGTATCCACTGTGACTTCCTGGACTTTGTCTCCAATTTCTTCGATGTCCCCATCAGTGAGGACAAGTGGTATTGCACCCTTACATTTGTTTACTTTATGTTTCTTCATGGCGCTCACCATAGTCGTTGTAGGTGTCTGATTTTTTATGATGATGGTGAGTCATCTATTGGCTCTATGTCACTAAGAGGGTCTTGGGTACCCTGATCATGCTCTAGCTCTGTCTCTGGCTCTGTCTCTTCCGTGTATTTTTCTTTGTCCTTCCCACTTGTGCCCACATGTTGTGCGATGTCTTCCTATAATTCACTTTATTCTATGGTTGGAGTCATCCACTGCACTAACCAATGTTGGATTATACTGAGAAGGTAATCTTCGATGACCAAGTATGGCAGACTTTGTCATGTCTCCATCAGATCTTTCTGAGCCTTGATATATATCATGTGAAAGTCAACCTTAAACTCTGTTATATTGTGACACTAATCGAATAAACTGGGTGACATCCTAGGACACTGGTTCACAACCATGTGCAAGTCCATTTCCAGTAGTACAAAGAAAATCTTGTTCTCATGTGTGCACGATGGCTCCTTGGTATGCCAAAGTAAGGCATATTGCATGGCTTCACATACATTTGCTTCGATGGGAGGAAACTGTGAGTCCTCTGGTTCCTTCCATGATAACAACGCGATGATCAAGATCAACCATGCATATTGAGATGTCTTTCACTCCTCTTGTGCCTTGCGACAGTCCTCCAAAAAATCCCTGCATAAATATCCGACCCAATTTAATTGAACCCCTTTACTGCACTACGCGACTAAGGAAATCACAGTCATGGGGACTTCGTTTGCTCTACACTTCCGCGTTATTTTCCCAGCTAAGATGTGTGCGAAGAAGTGCACTGCTTGGTAACTGATAGAATTAATATCATAAAATAAATACTTCTTGATTATCTCCTACTTATTCTTCATATTTTGTGTAACTGGATTTTGTTGGTTTTTTCCGACGAACTCTTCATTGGGGTCCTTTCCTTGATAGAGAATCTGTGTAATCCTCCGTATCAACATTTCATCGATCAATATCCTCTCTCCCAGCTAGAGGTATCTGTCATGCACTAATACAAGCAGTTTTCAAACACACACTATGTTGATGGCACTTCTCCCGAAGTGTGGCATGTTTAACATGTTTAGCAAGCTTGTTCTCTGGAATCTTGCAGCCCATTGGTGTGGCTCCAACCTTGTAATGTCGCTATCTAGATAGTATACTTGATGTAGGGACCTTATCAGCTCAAACTACGGGTACTTACTCTGGTCATTGAAGTCCCAATCCTCCATTTTCAATTGTGGTATTTTCCCAAGAGGTTTTCCTTGAAAAGGCACTTTTTATGGTAGCAACAGTGTGAAAGTACTGAATTTCATGTTTTCAGGGTCTTTAACTGGCTTGGAACCCGGTTTCCTTGGTGGAAAATATGGTGGTAAACAGAGAGAATTTTTTCACTCTCCGCCTCTATCTGCTTCATCTCAATTTCCTCCTCACTATCTTGGATTTGTTCTGGTTCTTTCTTCTACACTGGTTTCTTCGCCTTCTCCGCGGGGTTCTTATCTTTCTTTTTCTTCATCCACTATTCTTTGGCTACCTTCTTTCTTGGGGATGTCCTTACTCTAGAGGCTTCAACTGGTCTCTTTTCTTGTCTTCTTGTCGGCTAATCTTCCATGGTTTCCTTTTTTTCATGGCGACCTCACGCACCTTGGGGACATAGGGACACTTAGTGCTGCAGATTTCCCAACCTAGGCTTCCATGAACCATGCTAGGCCTTTCCTTAAAAAATCTCTGGAAATCTCCTCGAAACTTCTCTTATACATACAAAAGTAAACTTGTTGCACACTTGTTCTCAAATTAACAAACTAAAGTCTCCAGATAGAAAAGTGTAAAATGTAGAGTGAGACATAGCTTTTATAGCGAATGATAGCTTAGATATTATTCATTTAATGCAGATATGGTGCTAGATCCGACCAGTTATGCTTCATAAATGCACTTCTCCCATGCCTCTTAACGAAAAATTTCTTTTAACAAAATTTTTTTCCTTCCAACGGTCATATTTCCGACGAAATTTGACACGTCCCTTTCTGTGTCACAACAATCCTTCCTTTGTCGCGGTTCTTTTGAACTTCAACATACTACTGATTATCACGCAATAATCCTCCTTTTTCGTGGTTCTCTTGAAATTCGACATAATCCTGAATGGCGCGCAATAATATTCCTTTGGCGAAGTCCCCTTTTGTAGAGTATTTTATAGTCCAGTGCCCACTTTCAATTGCAAGTGGCACTAAGAATATTCTCCTTTTTTTTCAGTGTGAAGCTCCAGGGACAAAGTAGTCCCTATATAGCTTCAATATTTTTCCTTTCACTCGTCCTAAAATCAACTGACCATTTAACTTCGCAAGCTAAAATATGCCACCATCAGAAATGTGCTTGATGATATACAGTCCTAACTAATGTGTTTTAATTTTTTCTGGGAACTTCACGAATTTGCTATCATATAAAATCACAAGATCTCCTTCCCGAAATTTCTTCTGCTGGATGTGCATGTCATGCCAGGTTTTTCCCCTTCCTTTTTGCACTTGCTACTGAAAAATTGATACAAACTTTACTTCTTCCAGAGAAATAAATTGTGCCATCCTTTCCTCCATTATATCGGAGTCTGCCATATCTATGAAGGCTGCAATTCTCAAACTTGGCACAATGTACTCCATATGCATGAGTTCTTCTTGTCCATATACTAGCCTAAAAGGTATATGGCCTGCTAGTTTCTTTCATGTTTGCCTATATGCCCACGACACTGTTGGAATCCTTAGATCCCAGTCATTTTTGTTCACATTACACACTTTTGTGAGTGCATTCTCCAGAATCTTATTGAAGGCTTCGATTGTCCCATTCACTTGAGGATGATATGGGGTAATTTTATGATGGTATACTTGGAACTCTTCAGTCAACACCTCAATAGTCTTATATAAGAAATTTGAACCTCGATCACTCATCAATATCTTTGGACACCCAAATATGGACCAAATATATTCAAAGATGAACTTCGTAGTGGTGTTTGCGCTGCAATCCTTTGATGGTCGTGCCTCGACCCACCTTTTCAAATAATCTGTTATAGTGATTATGTATCTTGCGTTGGTATTCCTTCCTGGTGGATTAATAGGTCCAACAAAGTCAATATCCCATTTGTCAAATTCTTGCAACATCACATGTAGATTTAATGGCAATTCATCTCTTCTGGATGGCTTTCCTGTTCTTTGGCATACATTATATGCTCGAAAAAAATCTTTTGCATCCTTATGTACTATGGGCCACCATAACCCAGCTGTCAAGATTTTTTGCAAAGTGGCCTTCCCTTCATAATGTCCTCCTATGACTCCTCCATGAGATTTTGCCAGAATACTCTACCTTTCATGTTCAAGGACGTATATGCGCAGTATTTCATCATGTTCCATTTTGTACAAGTGTATTGAAATCAATGAGAAATCGACTGTTTGACTACCAGATCCTTCTTTTGCTTCGTAGTATACTCTTTCGGCACCATTCCTATGGCCAAAAACTGAATAATATCCGCGAAGTGATCACCCGTGACACTTATTGTGAATAACTACACGTCGGGCATGTTAACATTGATACTTGTGGGTTCTTGTCCTATATACAACCTTGACAGATGATCAGGTTTTGCATTCAATCTTCTTGGTTTGAGTACAACCTCAAAGTCATACTCCTGGAACAAAAACAACCATTAACAAATTTTTCCTCCTAAAACAATATTGTTCACCAGATATTTCAGCATAGAGTGATCAGTGAACATCTTTAAGTATGCTCCCAACATGTAGTTCTTTAACTTCTGTAATTCATAGATCATATCTAACCCTTCTCTTTCTATTGTAGTATTGTTCTTCTCTGCCTTGGACAATTTCCTGCTTGTAAAAGCTATGCGGTGATGAATTTCTCTTGCTCCTAGTTGTGCCAGTATTATACCCAACGCTATGCAAGATGCATCAACATGTACATGAAATTCCTTATTCTAGTTCGAGAAAACCAGAATCAGGGAAATCACCATTTTCTCTTTTTGTATGTCGAGGCTCTTCTGGAATTCTTCATCCCACTGAAAAGTGACATTATTCTTCAATAAATTCTCCATTGGCGCAGTTATCTGCGCCTACCCCTTTATAAATTTTTTGTAATAGCCAGTGTGTCCAAGTGTTGCGCGCAATTGTCTCAATGTCTTAGGTGGATCTAAGTTTACAATAACTTCTATCTTCATAGGATCCACCATTAATCCTTGCTAACAAACCACATAGCCCAAAAGTATGGAAAATGGTACACAAAAGATACACTTCTTTAAGTTTAATGATATTTGATATTGCCTACATGTATCCAACATTAGCCTCAAGCTTGCAACATGATTTTTCAACAACCCGAGTACTGTCCAGTTATCGAAGTAAAATTCCAAAAAATTATGTATATATTCTTTGAATGTTGCAACTACAACTCTAGAAATTATGGCAGGATCATTCTTCAAGCCAAAATGCATCACCGTGTACTGGTAAGAGCCCTACTGTAGCAAAATTTGTCTTATTTCTATCTTCTGGAAAATTTTGATATGATGGTAACCCAAAAATCCATCTGTGAAAGGGTAAGCCTCATGCCCTCCTACATTATCCAATACTTAGTCTGTAAATGGTGTGGGAAAAGGATCATGTAAGAATGCATCATTCAAATTTATTAGGTCTACACATATCCTGATTTCATCCTTTTCCTTCTTCTTCTACACTACCATGGGACTTACCCATTCAAAATATTCGACTGGTTCAATGATTCTAGCTTTGATCATTTTATTTAACTCCTCCTTCACTTTTTCCTTGTATTTTGGATTCAAACTATATGGTATTTTATTTACTCGCTTCACTTCAGGTTTCATGGGAATCCTCATAACTCCTTGGTCCCCTACTATGCCCTTTAATTCAAAATATTTCATGGGGAAGAGCTCTTGATACTCGTGCAACAATTCTGTAATTTTAGTAACTGTGTCTTCATCCCAGTAATCTCTAATTATTGCAAATTTTGGTTCTTCTGATCCAAATTCACCTTCTTTGTTTTTGCAGGCTTCACTTAATCGAGTATTTCAGGTTGTGGTCCAACAACTTCGTGGTGTCCTTATGATTCTGCGATATCAATATCGCGTGTATCCTCATCATTTTTTCCTGTAATCACATTATAGCACTCCAATGCTTGCTCCAACTGCGCAGTCTAATCTCGATGCTTTCATGTTAGAAAAGTTGTGTTCTTAAAAAAAATTTCTCTGACTTTCTGAAGGACTGATTCTATGCATGGAAAATATTCAAAACTAAATGTTAGTATGAACCCTTCAACCAAATATGTACAGTTCGCAGATCCATTCTAAGGCCTTGTCTCAAGATACCAATTCATAGGAATAGTCTCTAGTGTGTGGATAAACCCATGTACCCACTCATGTTCTAGAAATTCTTTCCAATTGAAGTGCAATGATTAATATTCTCTCGGGGGTCAACCTTACCATCATACTTTACTTCAACTTCTGTATCTACTGCCCAAAATCTGACCCACATCAGCCTTCAATACTCTTCCCAACTTCCTATATTCCTTTTATGAGTACCCAACCATATAGTAGGTGTAGACCTCAAGGATACATCCAAAGCTTGCAACCTCTATTATTATGGTATTTCTCTTTCAAATTCATCAAGAAAAAGGCTTACATCTCCTATCCCATCATGATAAGGCAGACTACATATCTCTGAAGTTATGCAACGAAGTGATATTGTGATTTTGGCACATCGTCTAATAGATACTTCATGTAACCTGTTCTGTCAATTTTTTAGTTCTTTCTCATAATATAAAGTACAAGAAATGTCATGTTCCCAACTTGGTTTACCTTCCGCAGTGGGATCAATCCAATCTTCCTCCTTAGTTTTTATTTTATAAATGTTTTCGACGTATGCGTCATGGTACTCATACTTTGTATAACACACTCCTTCTCATGGGTCTAAAGGAACAATGACCCTCATATTTTATTTTTTAAACACTATTTGTCTCTTCTTCAAATTGATTATCACCACAATATCAAAATCCAAATCCAATCCAAGTAGCTCCAAATAGGGGTTGCTATCATCTACAATTTCAATCACCTCAAATTCTGCAACAACACACACTCCTTCAATATCTACTACAACGCCATGTAACCTTCCCATAGGGAGGATCTTCTATTGGTTGGCCATCCTCAATTGGATCGATGACCATTACAACTTTGGTATTCCCATTAACTCCCAATTTCTCTTAGGTAACACGTTGGAATCATATCTTAAGTCTAGGGTTACCTGATCCATATCATATTGCTCGATTTACATAGTTAGTCTCATTTCCTTCCCCGTTCTCTTCTTATGTCGATGTAAATTGTTTACTGTGCATTGATCGCTTCATGAAAATTATTTATCAGCGTGGGAGTCTATCAACTCCTGGAGTCCTTTGACAACCCTTTGATTCCTCAATAACTTCATGTAAGTTTGTAAGAATGACCTCAAGATACTTGGATCTAATTCTTTAGTCAGAGTATATACTTTAGTGCAGTCATTATTTGGCATTAGCTTCAGTTGCGTACTTGATGTTGAAGCTCCGACATCCATGAAGCTTCGCTTTGCTTCCATGAACGTTTCTTTTTCCTTCTGAATATTGAACCCAGGGGTTTTTCTTGTGGTCTTTCTTACCCATGTATCTTCCATGTTCTTCTTACCTTTTGCTTCATCATCTCCTATCACAGCTCCACTCCTTGTTATGATTTTGATGCACGGTTCATCCTCCCTTGGTTCAGTGGTCATCCTTTTCATATTTTGTGTGGGCTGCTGGTTCCTTTTCTCCTGCATCTTCGTCATAAGGACCAGACATCTTCTTCATAAGGACCAGAAATTATTCTATCACATGATCAAAATACTTGCAGTACTTATAAGTTTTAGTAGGATTCTAACAATCTCTTGTGAAGTGTCTTGTCTGTCCGTAGTTGTAACAGATAGTCTGGCCACATCCTCGACCAAATCCTCCTCCTCCTTGGAAACTACCTCGTCCAACATGTTGTCTTTGGTCCTCATGTGCATATCCTTTAGCTTGCATTCTATAAGCATCAGTAGTCTGTTCCATCATCAATTCATAACTTCGACAATTTTTCTCATATTATCCTATTGATTTACAAAAGTTGCAAAACAACTTCCTTGTGTTCTGCACATACTTTTGTAATAAATAACATTGTTCTAGACGATGTTGCTTTTAGTTCTGCATATCTCACACCACAAGCTTGATCCTGAATTTAATGGATTAGGTCCTCCACTAGCCAAGTATTCTCTAAACACAAGGCATTATTCGTTAGAATGGCCTTTTGCTTTGCACTTTATACACCACACTTCCTATCTAAATTATTAACCTTTCTTGAGATCTTGTAATTCCAAGGTCAAATTTTCTAGCTGACTCTAAATATGTTGTACTCCTGCATGAGTATCTCCCACTGACGGAGCTTCCAACTTCATTGCAATTTCCAGAGGTTCGGATTGAGTTGCTATTTTCTGTTCTCTCAAGGGTAACCTGATGTGTGGCAACAACGTAGCTATACCCCATTATTTGTGCTTCTCTAGGGGTATGTTAAAGCTTACTTGTCCCATTAACACCTTGAATTTTTTATCCAACTCCAAAACAAACTCATTAGTTATATGTTTGATTTCCTTCAGCTCAGTTATCCACTGTGACTCAAACTTTGACTTCTTGAATTCTGACACCAGTGCTTTGTTAATATCATCCAATGAAGCAACCTGATTAATTGTAGAATACTTCATGTACCATGCTAGTACTATTTCTTGTAGTGTCATAATTAGTTGTGCCTTCTTTACATATTTGTTGGCAACCTATCTCGATTTCCATACTGCATCATCTATAAACCAAAAATTCTTAGGATCCTCTGATTTGAGTCCTCTAAAAATAGGTAGCTTAATGTCATCGACCATATTTCTTCTTGGGGGGTTAGGGTGGGGGGGGGGGATATGGTGTGTAGGGGAATTACGGGGAGGGGGATGGGGTGAGGGGATTTGATCAGGTGCTCAAAATTATGCTAAAAAATTAAAGTTGTTAGAATGGTGTGGAACCTGAACGACTATGTAGATATCATCATTCTAAATCTGACACAACTCATTTTGCGGGAAAATGACACTGTATGCTTCTAGAAACATGTTCTGTCCACTTTTTCAAATAGGGAATTAAAAAAAAATGCAAGAAAACCTAGTCAGCAGTCCGTACAGCTGACTGGACATGATTACTTAGCAAGGTGACTATGCAGGTTGACTTGGTTAATGGATTGTCTTTTGTGAATTGGATTGTGCCATGTGGCACTTTGTTATTGGGTCAAATTGGCAGTTTATAATTGGTTGATTTGGTGGCCAATCACAGGCTTCCACGGGGCCCAGCCAGGGGCCACCACGTGGCACACTTAGGGCCAGCAAAATTATGTTAAGGGTCAAACTAAACCCCGTGGTGGTCAAATCCACGACCTCCAAGTACCAAGCACAATTCTTCACCATTGCACTGCACATGTAGTTCTTACTATAATATGGAACCTACATAGTTTTATTGTTACATAAAATTCGCATTGGGGGTGGGGGCCGGGGTCTAGCCCCAACCTTGCTCATTTCCTGGGAGCGGGACCATGGGCGGGAGACTATCCCCATGCCCCCCAGATTAACTGTAACTGCAAACACTGGAGCCACACCATGTGTCCACTGTGGAGACTGCAACCGTAACCACCTCCGCTAAGCCGCCGCTCCACTCACCACAACATCACTTGCCAAAAAATTGCCTCATGTGAATACACCGCCCAGACCGTCGATCTGCTAGCTCTCCCACAAACCCATAATCGTAACACTTAATTCTGTCCATGTGATCACCATGCCGACGGTTAGCCAAACCATGTGGCAGAATTTTTAATAAAAAAAATGTTTTTGGCGCTTGTGCTATGGTTTGGATTTTCGGATTTTAAGCCTTAATTGGAAAATTAATGCCTCCATAATTTTGCCCTATTTTTGGCAGAATTGGGCTTCCGTTAGTACTTTTGGGGACGAAATTGTGGGTTTGGTGCTGGATTTTGAGGGTTTTGTAGAATGAATAGTGGAGGAACTAGGAGAGATCATAACTTGATGAGTTTTTGAACAAATTGGATGCAAAAGAGGATACACATGCATTTTTTTGCATTATGGAGCTAATAGAATAGGTTTCAGAGTTGTTTGAGCATTGTAAGAATATGTAATCACACTTTTCAACATAATAGAAGAGGGCCAAGCCATTGGAAGCTGGACCAAGGAGACGTAGCCCAGGCGGGGTGAACTTCTTCATCATGTGATTTTGTGTTATTATTTATGGTGATGTTCATGTCTGTTAGATGTTGTTGTTTGGTTTTTTTTTTATGTTAATTTTCTCAATAAATTCACATAAAAACACATTAAAAACTCATGAAAAACTTGCAATTTACCTCACAATTCTCAAGCACTTTGTTTACATTCTAAATTTGAATTTAGCACAACAAACACTAATTTTCCCATTTAGATCAGGAATGGAGGGATGGGGAATGCCAAAGATTCCCTGATTATTCTCAGCTTCTAACTTTGACGCACCTTCAGGTTTGGGTTGTGAATATTGCAGGATTGTAGGGTTACTTCCTTCTTCTTTATTGTCAGATTCACCTAACAAGGGAATATAATCAGTCTCAATAAATTTCTTCGTTCATGATCTACTTTGTATCATTTTCCACTTCTTGTAGACCTAGTTCCTAGTTCATACTTCTTCCCTCTTCGTCCAAAAATTAATCTGATTACATTTGTAGCACACCCTTTTCACACAAAAGAATTTTAATCCACAACTTCAAAGAATTTAGATACTTACCTTGTGGTCCCTTGAAGAATATTCGCTCAACTTAGCTTTAAGATACAGTCATGTCTATTGTGAATTCAGTGATAAATCCTCTAAGAATACTATCAATCCAAAAATCAACATATCTTGAGATTTTTTTGTTGGTATCCTTGAGTCGTTGTATCAATTCAGGGCTCCACGTGGTAGGCTCATCGTTTTTAAAACAAGTCTTGTTCTCGGTCATCCTTGATACCCATTCACATAGTTCATTGGCAAACGATGCGAAGAAAATCTCGTGATGTTCTATGAAAATATACCTTTGTAACCAGGCTTCAATCGTCAACCGCGCATTTCTGTTTTCCTAAGTTGCGAACTCTCGTTCCTTTTGATTTACCCAATCCTGTATTTCCTTCTTTGACAAATGCAACATCCACATGTCCCTCAAATAGATCTTGGTCCTGACAACTAGACCATTTGTTGGCTCTGTGGGGCTTGACCCAGGTTCAGCTTGTACGTTGCACTAACAAAACCCTCAAACACTGGCCCTTTCGGCAACGACCTACAAGCATATTGCAGTCTCAACCAAGGTGGCTATGGGTGGTTACAAAACCAAGTTTATGCAGCCTTAAGGGACTATGCGAGGTGGCCTTTATTTCAGTTTTTTTATTTTACCTAGTCCTTCTGGCACACATATCACTATTGCGTAGTATAACTTTACCATTTACTTCATCACATTCAATTTAACATAAGCATATTATAGAACAATATAACTATGCTATCATAACATAATCAATACTTCACATCCACAGATAGAAAGAAAACGTAATAATACACATAAACAAAAAATATTTCCCAAAACTTATCTTCTTTTTTATTAAGATGAATCATTTCAGTACATTCATCTTCTCAACCTGCGCACACAGCTGCAGGTGGTCCGTGCACTAAGTTGTAGACTCTTCTAAGGTCTCTGTGCACTCAATTGCAGAGCCTTTCCTTAAGGCCCAAAACATAGAACACAATATATAATGACTTTCACTCAATGTCTATGGTTATTATTATCTGATTCTACAAAGCATTACATCTCTATATAATATTACATCACTACAAAACCATGGTCCACATATCATGGGATCGACAAAAAAATCAAATAAAATCCCAATACCCGTTAAAAAATGAAGAGCTTTGACCCACCTTGAAGCCCCTATAACACTGCACGGTAGATATGAATTCATGATACTGCACTCTTCGCTCCTCAAAATGCAGAGTCTTTGACCAAAATTTGACCAAGGAGGGAGGGAGAGAGAGAGAGAGAAAGAGCATAAAATACCTAAGTGCAATGGAAGATATATATATATATATATATATATATATATATAGAGAGAGAGACTCTTCGCTCCTCAAAATGCAGAGTCTTTGACCAAAATTTGACCAAGGAGGGAGGGAGAGAGAGAGAGAGAGAGAGCATAAAATCCCTAAGTTCAATGGAAGATATATATATGTAGAGAGAGAGAGAGAGGGAGAGAGAGAGAGAGAGAGAGAGAGAGAGAGAGAGAATCCCTAAGTGCAACATTGTTAAGAAAAATAAATGGATAGAGAGAGAGAGAAGCCCTATGTGTAACATTGTTAAGAAAAATAAATGGGGAGAGAGAGAGAGAGATTATACTACATCAACGCCTGATCACGATAGGTACCTAAGAAATAAGTTACATGAATTCCTCTAATATCTCAATTCCTTGAGGATTTGAGATTGAGCATGTAGATTCAGTCCAAATCCTCAATCAAAAACTCCATAATAGAAAATATTTGTTCCCATTCCAACTAAATATTTTCCCAGATACCCATAAGATCCAAATGCATTTTCATCCCATTATTATCTAATTGTAACTTTAACTTTGACTAGCTTCTCGTTCTCCTTGGCAAGATATTTTTCACCTTTTTTCCAACTTGGATCCACCCCGAGATATTCGATGACTGGTGAGTCACCCGTTTGAGGATGAAATCTACTAGCAACATCTTCCTTTTGGATCTTAATGGCTCTTCCTCATCTTCCTGATCAACCTAAGTAGAAATTGTTTAGTCTTTTTATCTGAAGAAACACATGAGGATGCATTTTTCTTAGGGCTCTGTTGAGTAGGTTCTTCTTCTGAAGCTGGGTTTAGTAGATGGTTTATGACTTCCACTTCTCCCACTTTTGATTCTTTCTTATTTTCTATCTAATCATGGTGTTCTTATTTTTTGGAAACTTCATAATATTCTCTCTGGGCGCCATCTCACAATTTGTGCTTCTGACTATTTTTCTGAGTTATTTGCATATTTTAATTTTTCATGGCTCTAGGGAGGTCTTTAATTGCATACCCTACCTCATAACATGCTCGACAACAAAATGAAATATTCTCGTAGTCGATATTTTTAACCCATAAGTAATTTGTGTTGGTAAAATTCAACTATGTTGGAAAACCCTTACTAAAGTTCATCTCCACACAGATGTGAGCATATATGGGGTTGAGCTAATATTCTATTTTTGGGCTTTGGAAATGGAAGAATCCAATTGCATCCTCCATTTCCTTAAGCAAAGAGAGATTCTAGAGATGCAGAGGAAAATTTGGATGTTTGACCCAAACAAGAGCACAAGAAATTTAATTATTATTATTGTTATTTAACTTTTCATTTTGGAGGAAAATTTGGGCAGATCCACTCGAAGGGACCAAATACCACCAACCAAAATAATCATAGCCTAACCTCGAGGGAATCGAGGAGAATTGACTTCGTGACCTCCCATTGTTAAGGTGCTTTAGCAACAGGTACTTGACAAATTGAGCTAACCCTTAGGGTTTATTATTATTATTTAACTATTAGAAAATTATTCATAAAGAAATTTGAAAACAAATTACATGAAAAATAAATTAAGAAAAACAAACAAATATATATATATATATATATATATATATATATATATATATATAACAACAACAACCCACAAAGGTAAACATTAAAAATTAGGAAAACTAAAAACTACGTAAAATTGGAAAAAAACCTTAATTACATATATACATGTATATATGTATAACGAATTAAAAAAATAAAAATAAAAATTGAATATTCTTGTAAAAAACTATTGTTGACGCTAGTTCATGCCCCACATTGTCATTCCCATTCCACCATATCTTATAGTGGGTGATTCTTGACATTACTTTGATATTGTTTAGCACTTTTATATAGGTTCAATTAGAATATCTCTTCTAACCATTGCAATAAGTTATAAGACCTCTTCTAACTTAACCTATATAAAAGTGCTAAAAAACCTAATATATAAGGTATAAAATATCCTTTTGAGTTGAGAGTTTCTATAATAAGTATATATGAGAGTGTTATTGCCACATTTAGAAACATTGAGGGCTGGTCAAAAGAAATTGATTGTCATATAGGAGTCAAGCAAGGTTGTCCCTTGTCCCCTACCCTCTTTGATGTATACATCAATACGTCAGAATATTGGTTGTAGAGTCCCAACACTTTTTGGTATAGTCATCATCCTTCTTCTTTATGCTATGATATCATTATTATGGAAATGAATCCCTATGAATTTGGTAAGCATGTAACAATACTCAAGGACTTTTTTTCTAGTATGGGTATGAATATAAACACTGACAAAAAAAAATTCATGATAATCAAATCCAAAAAGATCACTTTTGACACTTTAGTAGATGACAACAATAGCTTGGAAGAGTTGTCTTCATAAAAATATCTTGGAATTGTTACTCATCACAAGCTTAATTGGAACTATAATGTTTAGAAAAGGATAAACGGAGGACATAAAACATGTCATGGACTTGAAAACAAGTGTAACTTGGTAGATATTTGGGTTTTGGATATGGAATAACTCCTCTTTAATACTCTTATCACTCTCATTATCTTATATGGATGTGCATTTTGGGGATGTAGTATATCTGTTGGGCCAGAATTGTGAATTACGGATAAATCACGCTTCCCTAGATGGGTGCTAATCTAGAACATCAGGTGAAAGACTATACGACTATTTCTCCTAACTCAGAATAGATACACAGAGAGGATTAGAGGCTTACTTGTTCAGTTCCTTCCAAATGGCTCATTCTGTCACTTCCACTGCAGCTTCAAATTCAAGCGGTTTGTAGGTTGAATGCTTCCTGCAAGAAAGAACATTGAAACAGCAGAAGATGCAATAATATAGATATCTATTCAAGCTAGTTAGCTAAATCAATAAAGCATAAACCATACACATCAACCAAGATCTTGCAATATGGAAAATCAAAGTCAATACAGATGCATATAGGGAAAAATAAGCAGTACTCTTTATTGATGATAGAAGGAGAGGTTACAACCTAGTGACTGATTTGAAGTGACCTTCCAGCAACGTTCCCAAGCCTCATCATAGTATAAATATCTCTAGCAGTAGCTTCACAAATCAAGCTCTCAATTGAAAATTCTCTGGCATTTCTCTACTCAAATTCTTCCTCCTCAAGCACTTAGATCTATGCTCAATTTATAGATGAAATGTAGGTTGTTTTGCAATAAGTAAATTTCCAAAAATAGGCAAGACATGTTTCCAGTCATGTAGATGTCAAATGGACACTTGGATATGAATCTTGACACATGTGAACTCTTCTAGAAGGCACTGGCCAAGTGGAGATTCCATAACAATGAGAATTTCGCTCCCAATGTGACCAACGCACCTGTGAATGTCGAGAAGTGCTTTGCAGAGCAGCCTTGCATGGGGCTACCTGCATATGCAACGCACTTAGGCCCCTTAGAGCCCGCGTTGGTGAGCTCTCATATGTTAAATATTAAGCTTCAAACCATGGAAACCTTTTCTTGATGAAAGTATTGCTTGATTTGTCTTGTTTCTTGTCTTATGGCATGTAGCAACTGAAATGATAGGGAATGATAGACCCTTGATCATTGGTCCTGGAGATGATTCCAAGTTAACCAGGTCATTGGGAATGGCACCCAAATTGACCTATAACAATATCTAGAGAATCCTAGAGAAAGATAAAGTAAATAAAAAAGAATTTTATAACTTATAATCTCAAAATTAAACTCAATACACCTTATCCTATCATCCTCATAGAAGCAATCATCATGCCATTGAGTGCATGGCCATGATTAGGTACTTAATGTAAAAGAACAAGATCAACAACATGGATGTCAAGAGGCTCCCCAAAATTTCTTCAAACTCTAGCCAAAACAACCAACAACTCAAATAGGGATGGCATTGAGATGGGAAGTCTTGGATAAATAATTTGGGAATATAGGAAGATGTCATTTTGTAGAATATTGATACTATTAAAAATATTATTACATTTAAATTTAAAGAGAATATATGTTGCAATAAAGAGATAAAATATAAAAGGAAGCTAAGTTACTAAAAGAAGGTGTTCAATCCTAATCTAGAAGATCAAAATTATTTATTAGTTCTGAAAAGTGCAAAGGAGAAAATATACATCGCTAAAACATGAACCAACTCAATTACCAAAACACTATGGGATGCAAGAATATGTTATCTTTGTGACAATAAGAGGGTTGAAGATGAAAACAATTTATCCTAGAATTCCCTATGTATACTCAAAATTAGACCACAATTTCAAAATATATGTCACAACATTGATGTTTCTAACCTCCTAAGTCATCAAAAATATTTTGATCTAGGGGGGACTCCTCTTAATTTTTTTTTAGCACAAAAATAAGATTCTAAATAAATCCAAGTAATGGCTTACCTCTCTTAAGGTCTAATAAATTAATTCTAGTCTCAATAGATGTTAATAATAATCATTATCATCGTATTATTATTGTTATTATCATTATTTTAATTAATGCTTTGTTAAACTTTATTTCCATTATTTTTTGTCTTATAGTTTTTTTTTAATATTTTTTAAATAATTGTTTTTATTATTATTTTTATTAATTATATTTGTTGTTCCCTCTGAAAAAAACTAATATTTTATTTCATTAGCAAATGATACAAAATTACTTTATGCATATACACATATCTATGTTTATTTGATTGAATCCCATGGATTCAAATATAATCTACAAGTATCCAAAAAATAAATTATGTTATGCTCGTAGGCCCTTAAATATATGAGGTTATATTTTTAACTTCAAAAAAAATGTCTACAAATAAAGTACCACTCCACTACCATATATCCAAATGTAATTATGTAGTATTTTAAAATATAGAGTAAACTATTGGCATTAAGTGTCAACTGGCCTAAGTCCTTCAATAAAAGGCATGTGGTAGTATTAAAAAACAAATGTTATCCCACTAATCTGAGATCTACCATAGGTCCCTCTCAAGATTTATGCCTTCTTTGGAGATTAGATTTGCTAGCAAGTTCCTCTCCCTATAAATGTGTGATCATGAAACATTTTCAAAGGAAATTTTTTCCTGCAAGATATCATCCATAATTAGAACAAGCAAAATATTTCTACACTATTGTATTTCATTGGTCCAGTTAATCACTAGCAAATAATCACCATAAACTTGAAGCTAGTCACTTCATTTTTCCTTAGAAAAAACCAACAGGTATTTATAGGCCAATAATTCAGCTTGATTGTTTGTGTCCTTTCCAAAGCCCATTTTTATGTGAAAAGAGCAATTCTTAGAGAGATTAAGGATAAACCCACTCCCAATGCTTAGGTTTTCCTTTGAGATACCTTGTCAAAATAAACCCAAGAATTTGTCACATCAGGAGCCTCTGCAATAATACAACGAGGAGAAGGAATTTTTTTTTATTGAGGATAGTACGCTAAAATAACTAATCCTTCAACAATAATGCGGTCATGGAAGGAATATGTATCCTAAAAGATGTTTGTATTCTGGGCCAACCAAATCTCTCAACATATGATTAAGGTTAAATATTTAAGAGGTATTTTTATTTGATAGGAATTCCAACTCCTTGAAAATTCCTCCACCAAAGCACCATTCCAAACACAAGACTATCCCAAAATCGAGTGCAACAATTCCACACTTGTAAGGTGAATGGGGAACTTATGAAAAATCTTGTAGTTAATTCTCCATTCATTTTACAAAGTGCACACCACCCTGAACTAATATTGTACCATCTTTGCATCACATCCCAAGTAGGGGCTTTATTTTATAAAATGCACCACATGACAATACGATCTTTTCTTGGACATTTGGAATCCCAAACTGTCTTCCATGACCATTTCAACTCTTTATTTATTATGACCTTAAGGGGTATGTACCCAATATTAGGAGAGTGGGTTATGAAAGGTGAAAATGTGCATACCAATTCTTCTTCCCTATCCAATAATATAATGTGTCCCTCTATGAGGGATTTCAAATAATCATTCCATAATACCCAAAATTCAACCTCCAAGCCCAAGTCAACTACAAAATTCCAACCCTATCTCCAAAGTGAAGTATTTGTTAGGTTTTCCATGTATGAAAGCTTAGAAAATCCTTTACCTCTAATCGAATTGATGGGAGGTTGGGGAAGGATGTGTCTCTCCATGCTTCCAAGATAGGGGTCAACTCCAATCCTCACCTTGATTCTGATACCTACATGCCATGCTAGCCCCAAGCCAATTATCTTAAAGGAGATCAATTAATCTCTCCAAATAACTGAAATATTTGATCGTGAATTATCTTTTCTTCTTATCCATTCCTCAAGCGAGTTTGAAGAAATGTACTTTTGATAAAAGACCACAGTATAAAGGCTTTGGGTCGACATGAGCCTCCATTCACATTTTTTAGCCAGAGCTTTAGAGAAAAGAAAAATATTTTTTTTGGCACTGTTGGGGTTCCCATGTTTTGGCCAGGTTGACAAAGACCAAAAGATGAGACAACATAGAACCACTTTCGGACCTTAGGATCTAGCCCTCCTAGGTCCAGAGAGGGATCTCTCTATGAAGCCAGAGGATGAGTCTTTGAGGCTTAAAGTATAAGATTTTAGGCTAGTTATAGGCTCGAGGTTGTTTATTTGATTGTTTGTGTTTGGTTGGAAGGAATCAGGAAAAGAAGGGCCAACATAAGACAAGGGTGAGCAAGAGAGAAGCTTAGGCAGAGATAGATAACTCAGAGAACATCAAAGCCATTTGGCAATGGAGTCAAGAAAGGATTTACTTGTGTTCAATGTGCAAGCTTCTGTTGGGCTAGTCATCTAGAGCATTTGGATCTTAAAGGCTGATTGGTGGAATGGAAAATTAAAGATGAAAATGAGAGGGGGAGAGTCGTCCGGTTCTGTCTATAGATCAGGCCAGAGGTCATTTAACTCCAGGCCTGCTTGGACAAAATCGGAGGCAGCACAAGGGAACTTGAAAAGGCTTGAAGAGAATGGAAAGATCCTAGCGAGGCAGATATAGGGTTCTAGACCTCCCAGTGTTCTCAACACATTCCATTAACATCTTAACAAGAACATCTAACAACAGATAACATTAATTCAGACATCAGTAAGCAGGCAACATCATCCACTATACTGGTTAAATCAATGAAACCAATTAATAGATAAACATTAAGCAGAAAACATTGAAGGCATGGAGAGCAGGAACATAGGGCACCTAACAAGGGTGAATCCTATGTTAAACTTCTGATGCATGCTCGTAGAAAAATGTGGGAATGAAAACAAGTTAATCACAAACACAGAGAAAGGGAAAACATCACCATTTTCTTTAGATCAGGATCCAAAGAAAAATGCTTGTCATATTGAAAACAACACCAATCAGGTACAGCACTGCCCACAGCTTGGACTTTCAATCTGAATACATCGACTCTCAGCCTATCTTACAGTGTTACACAGAGAACTTGCCTCAAGAGGAAAATGCTTGCATTTCTTTGATATCTCATCAAAAACCATTACAAAGTTTCCTCATGAGTTTTATAGCTAAAGAGGGGCGGAAGAGGTAGGTGAAAATTTAAATGCAGTATTAAACTCTGAAACGAAAGAGGGTTGAAGCCCATTCTGCTTTTAAATTCTCGCATTTATTTCTGAGATGTCTTGGACGAAAGAACGAATCCTTTCGACCTCCACTTACTTCTGTCTGCCTCTTGTTGTACTTTGGTCCGCAGGACTCTGTGGTACTTTTGGTGCAAGAACAAAATGGCAAATAAACGTCTGAATGGTCTGCCATGCTGTGAAATAAATGTTTCTGATAGTATTCCGGACGGTCGAGAGGATGAAAACTCCACTTGGACACCATGCATATTGAAGCAATAATGTGTACTGTGTCCGTGCTTAGGAAGAAACATTCTGCTGATTTGAGACCCTGATTATGTGGTTTTCTGCGTGCTGGACTTTCCACATGACCCTCGATATCTTTGAGCTAGTACCTCTGCCTTCTAAAATCCCTGAAAAGGCGTAAGAGACTTCCATTTCTTTCCTCGAGCCCTCTGCTGCTCCCGTACTGTCTTTGTTTGTGCAATCTAAGCTTTAATGATGCTTGCGGAAGTTTGCTGAGCTCGAACTCTGCTCTTTAAATGCGAGTTTTGTCGCCTAGCCGCTGCATTGAAAGTTGTGCGACCATGGCTGCGTTCTCCATATGGAAACCCTGCAAAACACGGTACTGGGTGATGAAATTCATGCATAGAGGGATGACTATGGGGGACGGGAGAACAATAACATGGCGGTGTGGTGAAATAGTATTTTCGAATGAAATGAATGTGAAATATGCGTGGATATGGCGAAAATAGCGACTAATAGGGTTTGGTGCAAACATGCTTGAGGGTTGTTAGATCATGACCAGGAGACGTAGATCAACGGTGGAGACCAACAGTGGGGCAATATAGGAAAGGAGGCGGAAAATATATTATACACTTTGATGGATTAATGGTGTAACTTTAGGCTTTGGAGAAACACAACGAGAATGTATGAAATGAACGGAAATGCATATGAGGTGGGGCCGGGGCGCGCATCGCAAAATCGCAAATGGAGAAAATGCGATGGCGGAGATCAGCACCAAGAAAAACTGCGCTTTCCGCTATCGCGACGGGGCAGAAATTCGACGAGCGCAGATCGTAAAGTTGGAAAGTGCGATGAGCGCAGATCGCAAAAATGAAAAACGCGATGGGCGTTAAAATAAAAGCTGAAATCTGCGATCTGCGCTTGGCGCTAGGTGTCAAAGGGTTTAAAACTTGGTTCCAGGGTGCGGGCGCATGGGGAAGTGGTTTGAAAGGGGCTTGCGGTAAAGGGGCTAAGCCCTATAATAAGGTCGGAGGATGGGTTTTGGCCCGTTTTAATGGATTTTGAAGGTTGGGAAGGGTAACGATAGAGAGATAAAGGGGGAAGAAGGTCAACAAAGGCTAGGGGGGTAATTTAAAGGGAATTTTAGGGGGAATTGAAGGGTAAAAAGGGAAAAGAAGGGGAAGACAAGGGGGATAAAATGGAGGCTCCTTGGGGGTGGAATAAGAGGAAAAAGGGCCTTTGGGAATTTCTTCACAAACAGAGAGGCTTTATGATAGGAAGCAGCAGAGGGGAACTTATCAAAGGATAAAATGCACATGGAGGATTCAAGGAGACTGTGTTTTCAGGGGAAATGCATTCCTTGAAGACTTAGGAACAATTTAGCCCCCTATTTGCTTGTCAAAAATTTCATAGGGGGGCTAACAGGCACAACTATGTTTTCCCACTTAACCCAAGGAAGGTCGATTTGGTCCTAGTTCCTTGCCCATAAAAGCTTGAAAAAACTTATTCTAACCTTTTCCATAATACACTTGGGCATCCAAGCTAAGGACATCTAGTATACATTAATTTTATCGAGGACTGATTTTTCCAATATGTATTACCTAGAAAACCATTTGTGGATCCAACTTTTTAACCTTTTCTCCAATTTTACTAAAAGCTAGGTCCAATCCTTCTTACTGTAGCTATTTGGTTTGAGGTGTAATACCAGGTATGTCATACCCTCATATAATTTTTTTAATTCAAAAGGAAAAATTCCTCTAATATGGTGGACCTATATATCCTCCAAATTGTGAAAGGAAACTTTGCAATTCCTGCCATTTATGAGCATGCCAGAAGCTTTTCCAAAGAGGGTTAAAATTTCAATTAGTTTATCTACATATCTTTCTGAACCATTGCAAAAAATAAGAATATCATATACACATAGTAGATGATTAATAATTAGGGCTTGAGAAATAATAGTTCCAAGGAATTCACTTCTTCTTTTTGCCTAGGCCAACATTCTGCTTAAGCCTTTTTCCACTAACAAGAAAAAAAGTGGCGACAATGGGAATCCTTGCTGCAACCCTCTCTAAGCATGGAAAAAGGGGATGTTGAAAAATTTATTAGGATTGCAAAGGAAACTCATTGTAGACAAATCATAATCCAAACTATGGAATTTGAGAAAAATGATATATGGTTTAACTATTATTTGATGTATGGCCAACTAACACGGTTATATGATTTTTAAAGGTAAGTATTAAGAAAAACCCCTTTCAACATGTGCACTTTAATTTTTTCTAATCCTTCTTAAGCCACACCAATTTCTTCGCGAATTTGTCTTCCTTCTGAAAAAATATTTTTTTCTTTTTAAATGGTCTTTGATAATATGTCCATTAATCTCCTAGCGATTACTTTGATAATAACCTTAAAAATATAATTACATAGGGAAATAGGGTGAAATATTCAAAGGACAAAGGATTATCCACTTTTGTAATGCGAGTGATGAAATTATAGTTGAAGGATGGAAACATTCTACCCTCCTTCCTTGATTCTTCAACTACTCTTAGTAGATCTTTCCTAATTAACTCATATAGGCCCAATAAAAATTCCATTTTCCAACCGTTAGGTCCTAGGATTTTGTTCTTTCGAAAAGAATGAAGGACTGACTTTAGTTCTTCCTCTGAGACTTCCTCCATGATGATCCTATTAGCCTCCTAAAAAAAACTAGGGAAATATTGTGGCACTCAAATGACTTCTGCAACGGAGACCCCTTCTACTTCTTTAAAAGGGCCATGAAAGTTATTCTTCCCTAAAGTTTCCAAACCTTTAAACTTGAAATTTATCTACCAACCATATCTATAAGATTCCATATAATATTTCATATGAGAAAAGGTTTATGGTGATTATAAATTTCGAGGCCTCCAAATGAGAAAAGGTTTTGCATATTAAAGGTTTATGGTGATTATAATTGGTAGATAAATTTCGAGGCCTCCAAATGAGAAAAGGTTTTCATATTTTGATTCAAAGTGATGTCTAAATCAAGTTTAAACTAGTGGGACTAAAAAAAAAGAGCTTTTGACAGGTGGAAATGGAAAAAAACCACTCAAAAACCACCTTTCTGCCTTTTGATGCGCTTTTTGAGAAGTCTTGGGAGATTGCATTTTTTAGGAGCTTCACTCAACAATTTTCAGATCTTGAGTACATTTTTTACAACTATACTGGAAGATATTTCCAATGATCCATCTTGGGCCCAATTAGGACTTCGAGAAGTCACTCAAAAATGGTTTTGAAGGCCCACATTGTGCTTTTTACAAGGCATGCTACACTTTTTGCAATCTTCTGTTCTCTCCAAAATTTTCAAAATTTCTTAGTTGATGAATGGGTTCAATGAACTTTTACTGATTTAATTTTCAAATGTAAATGAAATTATGTCATAAATAGTTACTAGGGGTAGATACATCATTTAAATATGTAATTTTGGTCAAAGTGATTTAGTTTCATGGATGATAGGGATGAGTTGGCTAACCTCCCTAATCACTAGGATTCCAGTGGAACACTTTGGGGATCAGCTCCACAAGTCAGGGATTTGACCCCTGAGAGTGGAGGAAGTAGTTTTTGGTCTATATATTTCATTTCCTTTCTCATTGCAAGGGTTGGATGTTGTATAATTTGATCATTAAACATTATTGTAATTAGACTTTTGGCAAGAAATAACAGACTGAGTTGCAACTATTTTGATGGGATTCCTATGGTAATGTGATTTGACATTGTTTCTTCCAATGTTTACAAATATTTGAATGTATTGTGATTTCATAGTCATGCCATCTCTGAATTTAATTGATTCCTAAGTCAAAAATACATAATTCATTATCTTATGCTTTGTTTCAGAGGAATAGTTACAATTTTGTTTCATCTTCTTCTAATTAAAAATAATTCATGTTTCCAATGTTATTTTCTGAAACCCTATCAATCTAAACCACTCCATCAAGATACCTTAATGTTTTAAAAAAATTACCTACCTTGCCCCATCATATCTTTGCAATTATGATCCTTAGTTGCCCTGACCTAGTTCTTCTCTGACCTATTCACCATCCAGCACCGCAAATTAAATCAATCAAACCCTAGTGCTAATATACCTAACCTGAAATATTTTTTATCCACACATCTTGGCTGTGATATTGTGGAGAGAACCCTCTCCTATCTAGTAGGGCTAGCTACATGGAAAAAAATTGGTTTGTGGTTACCTTTGTTGGTCTCTTCTCAGCCTCGAAGATCCAGTGGAGTGGATGAAGTTCAATGATCTAATTCTGAAATTAAAATATAAAGAGAAATGTAAAGTCAATTGCAAGAAAGGAAAAGTTAATCCCAGTTTTATTTAATGACATTTATCCAAGTATAAAGGCTCCCAAAGACCATGAATTCATTCATTTGCATCCTCAAAACATTGAGCTCTCAGCCTCCCCAAGAAAAAAATCGAGTTTTCCAAAGACAACTGCAATTTATTTTAATGACATTTCTCCAAGTATAAAGGCTCCCAAAGACCAAGAAGTCATTCATTTGCATCATTTAACATCGATCTCTCAGCCTCCCCAAGAAAAAAATTGAGTTTTTCAAGAGTTCACTTTGCACTTTTTCCAAAGGCTATGCACTTTTCACAGTCCCTTGTTGTGCTTTTTCTCTGTACGTTGCACTTTTTGCAGAAGGGAGCCATGATCCAAAATATTAATTGCAGAGACTCTGAGCTTCAGTTCAGGTTTTCTACAGATATTTTAAAGTAAGTGGCGCCTCCATAGCCCCTTCTTTCATCTTGTGGTGTTAGATTCATGGTGTATACCCTCCCTTACATTCTATGTCATGTTTTGAGCATTGAAACCCTAGGTTTATAATTTTCAAACTTAATTACATTCCCCTAGACCCATTTACCTTCCCTACACCCTAAAATAACTCCCCACTACCCTTGCATTTACTCATTTACCATTCCCAAGCCCTATTTCCTAAACCCTACTACCCTAGTTGTGCTTTCCTAGGCAGCTAGGTACCTCCCTGTAATACAAATTTCCTACCCCATTTCCCTAAATATTTCACCCTTCCATCACTTACCTAAGCTCCCTAATCCCTTTATACATTCCCCCAAATTTTCCCTCACCCATCACAATCCCCTAACCCTACATGCCTACTCCCTTTCCCTTCCCCTTCTTCCCTAGGGTTTTCAAATACAAACTGAGCATAATGGAGGAAGAAAGAAACATAATGGAGGAGGAAATAAATGCCACAGAAGAATATAAGAAACATATAAAAATGGAGGGATAATTTTGAGATTAGAGCCAACAGAAACTAGGGAATTAATGGCATCACCCTTAGCTGTCAAATGTTTCCAGCATGTAGGTTGCTTTGAATTTTGTGAGATTTTACAAAGAATCCAAAGTCATCCTACTTTGACCTAGGCTTTCATCATCAACCTCCAAAATAACCAAGTGACTATAACAGGGGTGACTTTCACCATTTCCACTGAAATCATTGCAGCAACAACGAGGATACCCAATGTGGGTGAAAATGGTTTAAGACTAAGGATTTGGATGCCCAGTTGTATGAGCCTTACCTCAAGGCACCTTTAAAAGATAACATAAAAAATATCTTTCCTTTTGGCTAGTTTTTAAATAGATTTCCCCCCATGAAAATCATCATGAAATACTCCACTTGTGAGGACAGATTCTCTAGATTATGCAGATATCACATTAGGTTGCTCATGCACTTCACTAGGGTGAAATTTCTCAACCTCCCCTATTACTTGTACAAAAGCATTGATAAAATGGCCTACATAGTGCAAAACAAATATTATGAGCTTGAGATGAATAGCCTCTTCCATCACTCTCTGGTTAAAATCATTTTCTTTCACCACCTCAATCATTTGAACATAGCATGGGAGACTTTCATTGAGGCTGATGTCTTCATTGCAGGTCCAAATCAACTTGCTAGACCTATTCCACCAACAAAATTTGTTCCTCACAAGAAGACTAGGCTATCTAGCAAGGCTACAGTGAAAGAAACAAAAGAGATCAAAGAGTTAAAAACCTACTAGAGTGGACCTAGGAAAGTGTTTGCTCCACAAATTGTGGAAGGGGCCTTGCCTTCTTCATCAACAAAACAAGGAAATCAAAAGAAAAAAGAGGCAGTTATTCAAGGGGAGGAAGACCTTTATGAGGAATAAAAAGAGTTTGAATTGGTGGACTTGGATGTCCAAGATGATCATGAAGCCTCAAATATGAACATCAAAGAGAAATATGTCACAATTAGATATCTCCAAGACAATATGGTCAAAGCACAATTTTTTATATCCTTCCTTCAACAAGAAAACAAGTAGTTGAAAGACAAACAGGTACTCTTGGAATTAGAGTTGTTGAAGGCCAAGAGGAAATACACTAAAGGTAAAGCAGTGATGGCATCTAATGAGTATGACCATGGTGAGACTCAAAATGCCAAGACAAGACCAAAAACAAGAGGTCTTAAGAGAGAATTAGAGCAGGAGAAACATGATGCAGAACAACTTAGTTTTTAGGAAAAAATAGCAAAGGAAATTAATGATGATAAAGAAGTGTGGCTTGATAGAGTGAACATCCACCTTGAGAAGCTCCTCCATAAGGCCAACAAGGATATTGAGATGCTCAGACATATGGCAAACATATACACCACTAGAAACAAGATTTGCAACATCAGAATCAAGCGGTTGAAGGATAAACTCAAGAAAACCTTAATCAAGCATAAGAAGGAGGACAAACTTGAGTTACTTACTGATGCCTTCTTGGTTGCTTAAGACACCTCATCATCACTTCATCTACCAATTTTGGAGATTTTTTGGCAATTTTTCAATTTTTTGGGGGATTTTGCAAATTTTGACATACTTTTTACACAGATAGCCTACAAAAAGCACAACATGGGCCACACTACGCTTTTTGTCGAGGCCTCCAAATGAGAAAGGGTTTGCATATTTTGATTCAAAGTGATGTCTACATCAAGTTTTAACTACTAGCACTCTAAAAATAGAGCTTTTGACAAGTGGAAATGGCAAAAAACCACTCAAAACCCACCTTTCTACCTCCTTTTTATGCCTTTCGCTGTGCTTTTTGAGAAGTCTTGGGAGATTGCATTTTTTAGGAGCTTCACTCAACCATTTTTATATCTTGAGTACATTTTTTACAACTATACTGGAATATATTTCCAGTGAGCCATCTTGGGCCCAATTTAGACTTTGAGAAGTCACTCAAAAATGGTTTTGAAGGCCCACGCTGCACTTTTTACCAGGCATGCTACGCTTTTTGCAGTCTTCTATTCTCTCCAAAATTTTCAAAATTTCTCAGTTGATGAATGGGTTCAATGAAATTTTACTGATTTAATTTTCAAATGTAAATGTAATTATGTCATAAATAGTTACTAGGGGTAGATACATCAAGTAAATATGTAATTTTGGTCAAAGTGAATCAGTTTCATGGATGATAGGGATGCGTTGGCTAACCTCCCTAATCACTAGGATTCCAGTTGAGCACTTTGGGGATCAGCTCCACAAGTCAGGGATTCAGCCCCTAAGAGTGGAGGAAGTAGTTTTGGTCTATATATTTCATTTCCTTTCTCATTGCAAGGGTTGGATGTTGTATAATTCGATCATTGAACACTATTGTAAACAGAGTTTTGGCAAGAAATAACAGATTGAGTTGCAACTATTTTGATGGGATTCCTATGGTTATCTAATTTAGCATTGTTTCTTCTAATGGAAAATGTTTGAATGTATTGTGATTTCATATTCATGCCATCTCTAAATGTAATTGACTCCTAAGTCAAAAAGACATAATCCATTATCTTATGCTTTGTTTTGGAGGAATATTTACAGTTTTGTTTCATCTTCTTCTAATTAAAAATCATTCATGTTTTCAATGCTATTTTCTGAAACCCTATCAATTTAAACGACTTCATCAAGATACCTTAATGTGTTAAATTACTTACCTACCTTTCCCCATCATATCTTTGTAATTCTAATCCTTAGTTGTCCTGACCTAGTTCTTCTCCGACCTATTAACCATCCAACACCGCAAATTCAATCAATCAAACCCTAGTACTAATATACCTAACCTGAAATATTTTTTATCCAGTCATCTTGGTTGTGATATTATGGAGAGAGCCCTCTCCTGCCTAGTAGGGCTAGCTACATGGAAAAAAATTGGTTTGTGGTTACCTTTGCTGGTCTCTTCTCAGCCTCAGAGATCCGGTGGAGTGATAACATATTGGTGACCATACTGGGGAAGAAAGTGACAGATCTTCCCTGGTTGTACCATTATATAATCAAATTATTGTCCTGTGGATGATACGTCTAAGATTTCGTGGAGGTTGATCTGAAAAGTTGCAGAGAAACAAGTTGTTGAACAGTGAACAGTTTGGCTTCGAGGAGATACAATAGATAAAATTCAAATCCATATCCATCTGATCCAGTCGAAGGAAAAAGATATCAACACACAGAAATTCAGTCAAATCCTATTCCATTGGTAATATCTTCTTTGTTCCCTTCAAAATTTTATCTCTAGAAGACATACCTTTTGATTTGAAATTTGAGTTGTCTTTATTTTGATCTAAGTCTGAAACCTCATTGTCTTATACATTTTTTGACCCATTAAGGCTTTCTGAGGTAAAATCATTACTTGAGATAAATCTTAGTTCTTTAAAACTCAAAGAGAATTTACCCTTTGAAGGAACTAAGTCTGAATTAGTCTTTGACACTAAAGTTTGGAGTCAATTCTATAGGCTTGACATTTTAGAAAACCAACTTCAATACCAATTAGAAAAATCCATAATCCAATATCAGCAAGAGTCATTACCCACCTTGACACAATCATAGTCATTTGTTGCTTCTTCATTTGTAGCATCTACTTCATTACCCATTCAACAAACTCCTTGCATTATCACTCTTGTACCTCACTCAGTGGGAATCATGGCCAGATTTTCACCCCTCATTCTACCAGGTCAACTCAATGCTTTACCATAAGATTATGGCTAGAGACTCCTCTTTTTTATGAGAGTTATCAAATCACTGCAAGACAACACATAGTCAAATTCACTGATTTTATTGACCTGGAAGAAATAGATGTTGACGATGCTAAGATGAGAATCATAGTTCAGAGCTTTTCTGGAGATGTTAAAACTTGGTTTATATCTTTGAATGCAAACTCTATCGCCACTTCAAACCAAATAATAGATGCCTTCATAGCTTGATGGCAGGTGAATAAGAATCCCTTACAAATCCTTTTTGAATATAATAATATGACAAGGGAACCAAATGAATTAGTACAAGACTTCACTGCCCATTTTAACAGAGTATACAATTTCATTCCCAATGAGATCAAACCTCCTCCAGGTTTGGCTCTCTTGCATTATCTGGATGGATTTGATCCGGACATGGCCTATTGGTTGCGAGAGAGGAATCTTGCTACATTATAAGACATGCACAAGAATGCAATCACTATGGAAGCTAACTTGTCCGTTAAGAAGTCAAAAATGAAGGGTGAGAGGAGATTAACCATTAAAGAAGAAACATCTTCATCCTCTGGTGTAAAACTGGACACTTTGAAAAGAACAGTAGAAAGGATGGATGACAGGATTTCCATAATAGAAATAAAGTTGGAACCACAAGTTAGAAATCCTAACTTTAGAGGACAACAGCAACAGCCTCAACTCGAAATCAAAAAAAGAGAACAAAGGGCACCCGAACAACCAGCACAACAAAAACAGATTTGGACACCCTTGCAAAAAAATTATCGTCAAGGAGATGAGGAAGAAGAAGAAGATCATATTGTTGAAGAAAATCACTTTTTACAGCTGATTTCCAACCTATATTTTTGACAGAAAATGAAGAGTATGTTGAGAAGACAGATGTGCCCAAGGATGAAGACTACATATTAGCCACTAATCATGAGTTGGAAGTTGTATCTAATGATTATCAGTGAGGCTACTTGAATGCACTCAGCTCACAGCAGAGGCAATACTCATTGAGGGGTAGAGATGTCCCAGTAAATCCTATTCAGAAGTGGGCATCCCAACAAAAGGATATTCAATCGAACCAGAATCCTCAAAGTAATCAGAATAAAGGAAAAGAACCTGCAGCTAAAAATCAGAGCAAGGTTATTCAGCGATCTACAAGCACACTAGGCAAAGAAAAGGATAGTCAGAAGAAAGGAGCTACACCAAAGGATCATCCCCACAAAAGAGACATCATCATTAAAGAGGTAGAAAAATCCATTCCTTTCAGCTTAGAAACTGAAATTTCCAAATTGAAAGTGTCTATACCTTTAACTGAACTTGTCAATAACAATCAATATAAATCTCATGTAGCCAAAATGGTAAAACTAGATCCGTTATCTGATATACTCAATGTTGAAGATGACCAACCTGAACTTATCTTTGGTCCAACAATAGATGGTCATTTAGAGGTTAGTGAAGTTCCCCCATTTTATTTGAGTCTTGGAATTCACCAAATGTTGGCGAGAAGTCAGGTCTCGCGGAAAAGACCCAGGTTCAAGAGTTGTGGCCAACAAAGGGGTCCGGTGTAGTCTAGGAACACGCCGGCATTTTCACCCTGATCTGGAGAGCAGTGCGTCTCACCCGAGGCGTGCCGCAACCACATGCAAAAGGGGATGAGATCAATGGCAAGGAAAAAACCTGCAACTAAAGAAAGACGGTGCATCCATTCATATGCAAAGTTATATGCGCAAGATCACTTAATATGCATTCAGACATTCATAAATAAAATTTTAAACCGGCAGGAACACATTATAAGCACATGGAAATCTTATTTAGACAGCAATCTCTCATTGTATTAATCTCCTGGAAGAACACATGATTACATGGCATTCCCACAGATAGCTACAAATCTGATACAGATGGGTTTCAGAACAGAAAGGTAGAATAGAAGATAAGAAACCTTATGAAGAACATGCATGAATCCTCCGCAGACGCCCTGCGCGTCTTTCCCTATCTCGAGCCTTGAAACCTCTTTAGCCTGCATTCAACCTTCTCAACAACCTTCAACATTCAACATTCGACAACCTTTTCAACCGGGTGACTGTTATTTATTCACCCGCTCTCGCGACTATCGGCTCCTCTGTGTCTTCACTTTGGCTTCTCTCAGCTTCTCTCCTGATATCTGTGTGTTCCACTTTCTGTCTTCTGCTGTGTTTCCTTCATCTGCACTTGTCTCTGTTCTATCTCCAGCTATCGAGTGCTTCCGCGCCACCTTGGTAGCTCCGCAACTCCTGGTAGTTGCGGCGCGGTCGCGATTGCCATGTGTATTTATTCCGCAACTCAAAAAGGGTCAAAACTCAAAATGTCTTGGCCAAGATTTCAAAACTAAACAAAAACAAGGGCCCCAACACCAAAATATCCTTCACAATGCTATGCTTGACTCTGGAGCTTCCCACAATTTGATGCCGAAAGCCATTATGGAGAAATTGGGCCTAGATATCACTCGTCCTTACCATGAATTGTATTCCTTTGATTCGGGTAGAGTGCTTTGTCTGGGTTTCATTAAGGATTTAGTAGTTTCCCTTTAACAAATTCCAGCAAAGAATGTCTTGATGGATGTGGTGGTGGTTGATATACCACCACGGGTTGGTATGTTGCTGTCAAGATCTTGGGGAGCAAAGTTGTGGCAATTTTCCACTATACTTCTCTTATGCCACCATCCTAGATTTCGGAAAATTGAGAAATTTGTACTGATAAACGAAGATGAATTACATGAGAACCAACAAAGATAAGCCTAATAATCATCCAATTAATGTTGTACATACAGATTTAGAATCATTTATTTTGTTCAATGATAGCGGCTTGAATGAGATAGTCAACTTGTAGAAGTGGAAGATATTCCAAAAATTTCTAATTGTATCAGAAAAGTTTTAGATGAAGGAAAATAAAATCTGCCAAGTTCCTCATAGCAGTAATCAGATAAGGCAGAGAAAATTTCATAATAGAATAAAAAATTGGCCTGGAAAGTTGAGACAGATAGAAATCAGAAAGTTTTGATGTGGCGATCGTGCCACGCTTTCTGCCTGGCCTTCTAAACCTTCTGGTGGAATTCCGCGAGGAATCGGACCTCATCCAGCTCCTGTAGCTCCTGGAGGCATTCCCGAAGTGACGCCTCTGCTGAGAATTGAAGGGACGTTGCGATCAACAGACTGGGTATAGTGAACTCGGCGGGAATCATAACTTCCCGGCCGTACACCAACTGGAATGGTGTCTGGTTGGTCAAACGTTTCACTGTGGTTCGGTAGGCCCATAATGCCGCTGGGAGGCGCTCGTCCCAATCGTCACGCTGAGCGTTGCAGATTTTAGTCAAGCCCTTCTCAAGAATCTTGTTGAAAGCTTCCACCGTACCATTGGCCTGTGGGTGGTATGGGCTGCTTTTATGATGCTGAATCATAAATGTGTCCAGTAGTGACTTGACCGTGGCATTAATGAAATGCGTACCCTGATCGCTGGTTAAGCTCCATGGGCAGCCAAAGCGGCTGATGATGTGTTCAGAGATGAACCGGGCAGCGGTCTCTTCCGAGCAGTCGTGTACCGCTGCTACCTCAGCCCACCGTGTGAGGTAATCCGTTGCGGTGATGATGTACCGGGCTTTGGAATGTCGAGCGATTGGTGCGATGGGGCCTACGAAATCAACAGCCCACTTTTCAAACGACCGCAGCACATGCACTGGGTGTAGCGGAAGCTCGTCCCGGTGCGAAGGCCTTCCCGTCCGCTGGCAAACATCGCAACGCTTCACATAGGCCTTACAGTCAGCATGTACCGTCGGCCACCACAGGCCAGCTTGAAGCACCTTCCTTGCGGTGGGTTTCGCACCCACATGCCCTCCCGCAACACCACTGTGACATTCCCACATCACTGCTTCCCGTTCATGGTCGAGAACACACCTGCGCAACACCTCATCAAGGCCCAGTTTGTACAGCTGCCCCGCGATCAATTGGTAGTCGGCCGCCCGGACAACCAGGTGGCGTCTCTGAAGCGGGGTGTAATCCTGAGGGCACTGTCCCGTGGTCAGATAAGTGGCAATGTTAGCCAGGTAATCTGGTATTGCTTCAACTAGGAAGAGGTCAGCATCCGGTAGTTGATCGTCCAACGAGCCTTCATTCTCTCCCGTCTCCAACCTGGATAAATGATCGGGGCCAACATTCAACCTGCCAGGCTTGACAATCACCTCAAACGTAAATTCCTGGAAAAGTAGTAGCCAACGACAGATTCTTCCTTCCAACACAGGCTTATTCACCAGATATTTCAATGCAGAATGGTCCGTGAAGAATGTAAATTTTCCGCCCAGAAGATAGTGGCGGAACTTCTGGAGAGAGTACACCATTGCCAACGCCTCCCGCTCGGTCGTGGTGTAATTCTTCTCCGCATTCGATAACCGACGGCTGGCAAAGTACACGAGGTGATCAATTTTCGTCTCCCCGGGTTGCGCCAATACAGCTCCAAGTGCAATTCCGGACGCATCAATATGCACATGGAACTGCTTATCCCAGTCGGGATGAACCAGTATGGGTGTCGTCGCCAACTTCTCCTTCAATGTGTCAAGTGCCTTCCTTCACTCCGCCGTCCACTCAAATGCTTCTGCCTTTCACAACAGTTTCTCCAGAGGGGCCGTAATCCTTGCGTAGTTGCGAATAAACCGCCTGTAATATCCTGTGTGCCCGAGCAGTGCCCGCAACTGCTTCACTGTCTCGGGGGCCTCCATGTGGATGATGACCGCGACCTTGGCAGGATCAACGCAGACCCCTTGCTTGCATACCACGTGGCCCAAGAGTGCAGGAATGGAACTGCAAAAATACATTTCTTCAAGTTCAAGGAAATCTGCAACTGGCGACACCGGTCAAACATAACCCGCAACAGAGAGGCGTGTTTCTTCAACAGACTGTAGACAGTTTAGTCATCCATGTAGACCTCCAGGAACTTGTGAATGTACTCCCGGAAAGCAGCAATGACAATTTGGGAAAACACAGCCGGTGCGTTCTTCATACCAAACGGCATAACGTGGTATGCGAATGATCCCCACTCAGTGGTGAATGTCGTCTTTGCTTTGTCTTCCTCGGCGATGCGCACCTGATGGTAGCCCGAAAACCCATCAGTGAAGGAATAAGCTTCGTTTCCCGCGACATGATCTAGAACTTCATCGCTGAAGGGAGTGGGAAACGGGTCGTGGATACAAGCATTATTCAAGCTCCGGTAGTCTACACAGACCCGGATCTCTGCTTTGTCCTTCTTGTTCTGGATGACAACGGGACTCACCCATTCCGCTTCTTCTACTGGAAATATGAGACCTGCAGCCAGCATCTTGTCAATCTCCATCTTGACCTTCTCTTTTATACGTGGGTTCAACCAGTAGGGTCGGTGCTTCACCGGCCTGGCTCCCTGTTTCAGTGTGATGCGCATCTCGCCCAGATCCTTTTGATCCCCTTCAGGTCCACAACTGAGGACGGAAACAAATCTTCGTATTCCCGGAGGAGGCTGAAAATTTCTTTTGTTGTCTCCTCGTCCCAGTAATCTCCCACCGTTGCGAGCTTAGGTTTCTCGTCCGTTCCAATGTTCAGTTTTTTTGTCTTGAGCGGCTGTAAATGGACCCCTTCAGTCGTCGACTCTTCACTGATGCTCCGCTCTCCTTCCTTTTCGTCAAAATAGAGATGCCTGAGGTCCTCCAAACTATCGTCCTCCGGATCACCGTCAACCCGGTGACAAACCAACTCACGCCTGACCTCAGGTCGTGACACAACCGGCCCTCATCGGGCTCGGTCTGGCGGAAAAACAAGACCTCCTTGATTGCCTGTAGGGCCTGAGACTCCTGTGCCGTCTCCCCTTCGAACAAGAAGCTCAAAACGAACTTGTCCGCAACTTCCTGCCAAGAGCGGGTTTCCCGTTTCCGCTCTTCCTCCAGGTACCAGGGCTGGGGAATGGTGCCTAGGGAGTGGACAAACCTGTGGACCCATAGCTCCACAGGGTACCGTGAGCTCCGCCACTGTTCTTCGCAGGCCCGCAAATGGTGTCGCGGGTCTGAATTTCCATGATACTTAAGCGTACTGGAGGGTCCTTCCTCCTCTTTAAAGTGTGCCCGCAGAGCCTCCACCACACACTCCCATCGCAACAGAGTGTTGCGGTGATTTTTCCACCATCGAGCCGACGTTGAATGCAAGGCCACATCCAAAAGGCCCATCCGGCTTTCAGCTGGGACCCGATCTTCCACTTTGGCAATAAAAGTATTGACTGCTTGCATGTTTCACAATGTGGGATATCCGCGGATCTCAGTCCCTACCCACCGGACCTGAGCGATGGAGGCACATCTCCACGTGGTGGTCTCATATCCCCCTTGCTGCCAGTCTTCCCAAGCGAGTTTAGATCCAAGCTCTGAGCTTTGTACACTCTGCCAACTAACAGAGCCAGTTGCGGTCGGGTTAATATAATCGTCCCGCTTCCCTGCAGTCATCTGATAGAGATGGTCCATTATCTGAGCATCCTCCCGATTGTCCACTGTTTCTGTATATTGCGGGCCCTGATACGGGTCGAGCGGCTGGGTGACCCGTACCTCCCCATCCTCAAAGATCATCATCTCCTTCTTGAGGTTGATGATGGCGTAATTCTCAAAAGCCCAATCAATGCCGAGTAAGGCCGGATAGGGATCCTTGTCGCCCATGATATCAATAACTTCAAAATCGGTGTATGTCTTCACCCCCGCAACGTCGACCTCGACTCCCTCGAGCCGGCCGATTGGAAAAATGCAGTACTGATTCGCCATCCTAAGTTGGATGGGTGAGTAGGCTAACCGCGGCCTTCCAAGAGCCTCCCATGTCTTTCGTGGCAGTATGTTGACGTCGGACCCCAAGTCCAACATGGTGTCGCTGATTTGGAACCCTGCGACCTGCGTGTTAAGCCAGAATTCTTTTCCTGTTCGTTGCTTGTTCCGCTTGACACGTTGCACGTATTGAGGGCTAGCGTCCGCTGTGTCACGATGTTCTGTGCGCCCCTGTAGTGCTCCGTCCAATGCATGCTTGAGCTGCTGCCACAGCGCAGCGTTATCAACAATCCTGAGGAATAGCCGGAGCCAATCCTCGACCACAGTACCTGCGACGTTCTGCGCACTAGATTCTGGCATCATGGGCTCCTCCAAACCTCCCTCGTTCCGCAACTGGGCGAATGCCTCAGCTGCCTCCTGGAAATACTTCTTCTGGACTTCGGGCCTGATCAACTTCTTCAGGGATGCCGGCCGAACCACCCGCATTGGCTCCTTCTCGTGGGCATCCTCGCCAGTCTTCTTGCCGCCGCTCGTTACTATCGCGACGTTCTGCATGTCGGGGGTTGCGGCGCTGCGCAGTTCTGAGTTTATCAGATTCGCTCCCCTCTGCCTCGCCCGTTCTTCCCACTTCTTGATGAGCTCCGGACAGTCTTCTGTAGCATGGGCGTTGACCCGGCACTGGGAACACCAGGTTCGTCACGGAAGGGGACATTCTCGAGCCACATGACCCTCCTGGTCACAGTTGTAGCATTTTACCGGACCGCGTCCGCTTGTGCGGCCTCCCCGCATGCCTCCGCCTCTTCCTCTTGGAGCCTCGTTCACCCTGTAGGAGGGACGGTCCAGTCGGTCCGCAAGTGCGTCGAGAGAGCTCGCATCGCCGCATTGTGAGTTGGGGACACATGTAACTAAGGGGGACATTGGCTCCGGACAGATCATATACTCTCTCGTAACATTTAACCTTAATTCCGAGGAGGATGCCTCATCGGCCCGTAAAATCCTCGGCGGTGACTGCGGGTGGAGGACCTTGGCCAAGGGTGGGGAACCCCCGCAGCGTCCGTTGCGTCGGGTAGACCCCCCTCGCTGTTCACGGCCGCGCCGCGCGGGACCGCACTGTCGCTGCGACTGAGGGTCCTGCTCCTGCGCCGCGCAACCGAGGACACTCGGTTGCGACGTGGCCCTCGACCAGACAATGAGTACACCAAACATTCGGTCGCGTTGGTCTCACCAGTTGAAGTTCCTTGAGCTTTTCAGTCAAGCTGGCGATCTAGTGTTGCAACCCTATTAAAGAAGGATCTTGCGGGGCCGCCCCCCCCCTCGATATTCCTGGGGGTAGCCCGCCATAGCTTCAATCTTCATGGCCTACTCCAAAGCGTCCTGCAGATTATCAATCTTCTGCTGAGTGAGAGGGGTTCGTGTCAAGGGGAGCAGAGCCTTGATGAACCAGTCCCTCTGGTGGTTTGGATCGATTGGGTAGCTGAGTTTCCCAATCGCGTCCTTGAATCGCCGCATCAACTCCCACGCGGTCTCACCTTCCTTCTGCTTAATTTCCCACAGCTCTGACAGGCCCTGCTGGTCTATCTGGGGAAGCTTGAATTCGCGGACAAACCCCCGCTTCACGTCCGCAATTACAGGGTTAGGATGCGCCTCGGACCACTTAATGAACCATCGCAGAGCCCTCTCTCTGAGTGTGGTTTGGAATTCTATTAACTTCCCTGCATCTGGCGTCTGGCGAGCCCTCCAGATGGCTTCGCACAGATACCAGTGTTGTTCTACGTCGTCATTGCCCCGGCCAGAGAACTCTGGATACCGGGTGAAAGATCCAGCCATGTGTACTTGCGGAGAATTAACCAGGATAAAACCTCCCGGTCCTGGTTGCGTAACGGTCCCTCTAGGGAAAATACTACTACTAGTAACGCTGTTGTTACTGGGCATTACCGACGCTGCTGAACTACTGTATGACTGACTTAATGCGTGTAACTGAACAAAAATATTTCTTAAAGGTTGATAAAGTACCAGGGGAAGGTCGGGATCCTAGCCATGCGGAAGGTAGGACGTAGGGCTGCCTGGAGGGGTGGGTGCCGTCTAATACTGGAACATCTGCTGCATCACGCCGTGCCATTCATCATCGGAAATTTCTTTGGGCTGCATCTTTCCATTATCTTCGCTAGTCATTACTTCTCTTTCTCGCGTCGCTGGGCTCCCATGCACCCACTGCACTTCCACTGCTGTCCCGTCTTCTTTCCGGGTATCCAATCCCATAACTCCCGTCCTCTGAGGTGCCTCCTTCTGATTCTTCCTCTCGATCTCTCTTCTCTTCAAATCTCTCATTACCCTTCTTCGCCACCTATCGGCGATCTGTGCCCGCCGATGCGCACGTAGCTCCCGCAACTTGCATGCGGCCTCAACGTCCATCCCCCGCTCCCCCCTCTCATAGTCTACACAGCATCGGTCCCCTCAATCCTTCCCCCAGTACGAGTGGTTTATGCTTCCATACTCATTTTGTGGAATTCAATCAACCCTTCGTCCACCATCAGGGCTTTGATCCACAGCGGAATCTTCTTCAACAGCTTCCCCCTCAGCCCTGAGTGAAAAACAGCCTCGGCCTTCGAGAAGGATTGGTAGCACTCAGCAGCAAACTCCACAGCGTATCCTTCCAACGTGGTCCTTACCCAAAAATCCACTGCGCGGGTTAGTTCAGTATCTACCCGATGCAGTGCCACGAGGTCGTCGTGCGTCCACCTGCGGTTTATCTTCCGCAAGCCTTCTTGGGGCAGCGTCGCTCGTAACCTCCGCAACCAATTGTAAAGGTCCGTAGGGAACCTTCCCCAGAAAATTTCGTACGTATCACTGGCTGCGTCGGAGAAAAGAACAAGCTCCTTGATCGCCGCCTCCTTTTTCTTGGTCAGCTCTGCTTGCTGAGCAATGAACTGGTCAAGATGATCATCCCACCATCGCCGTATCGCTCCTTCAAAGATCCTCGATACCATGATCTAGATCCCCTCAGAACATGCAGGTCCCCGGCAACGGAACCATTTGTTGGCGAGAAGTCAGGTCTCGCGGACAAGACCCAGGTTCAAGAGTTGTGGCCAACAAAGGGGTCCGGTGTTGTCTAGGAACACGCCGGCATTTTCACCCTGCTCTGGAGAGCATTGCGTCTCACCCGAGGCATGCCGCAACCACATGCAAAAGGGGATGAGATCAATGGCAAGGAACAAACCCGCAACTAAAGAAAGATGGTGCATCCATTCACATACAAAGTTATATGCGCAAGATCACTTAATATGCATTCAGACATTCATAAATAAAATTTTAAACCGGCAGGAACACATTATAAGCACATGGACATCTTATTTAGACAACAATCTCTCATTGTATTAATCTCTTGGCAGAACACATGATTACATGGCATTCCCATAGATAGCTACAAATCTGATACAGATGGGTTTCAGAACAGAAAGGTAGAACAGAAGATAAGAAACCATATGAAGAACATGCATGAATCCTCCGCAGACGCCCTGCGTGTCTTTCCATGTCTCGAGCCTCGCAACCTCTTTAGCCTGCATTCAACCTTCCGCTTCTTCTTTTCAGCCGGGTGACTGTTATTTATTCACCCGCGCTCGCGACTATCGGTTCCTCTGTGTCTTCACTTCGGCTTCTCCCAACTTCTCTCCTGATGTCTACGTGTTCCACTTTCTGTTTTCTGCTGTGTTTTATTCATCTACACTTGTCTCTGTTCTATCTCCAGCTATCGAGTGCTTCCGCGCCACCTTGGTAGCTCCGCAACTCCTGGTAGTTGCGGCGCGGTCGCGGTTGCCATGTGTATTTATTCCGCAACTCAAAAAGGGTCAAAACTCAAAATGTCTTGGCCAAGATTTCAAAACTAAAAAAAAACAAGGGCCCCAACACCAAAATATCCTCTGGCAATGCCATGCTTGACTCTCGAGCTTCCCACACACCTACGCGAAAGCCATTATGGAGAAATTGGACCTAGATATCACTCGTCCTTACCATGACTTGTATTCCTTTGATTCAAGTAGAGCCCGTTGTCTGGGTCTTATTAAGGATTTAGTAGTTTCCCTTTAACAAATTCCAGCAAAGAATGTCTTGATGGATGTGGTGGTGGTTGATATACCACCACGGGTTGGTATGTTGCTGTCAAGATCTTGGGGAGCAAAGTTGTGGCACTTTTCCACTATACTTCTCTTATGCCACCATCCTAGCTTTCGGAAAATTGAGAAATTTGTACTGATAAACGAAGATGAATTACATGAGAACCAACAAAGATAAGCCTAATAATCATCCAATTAATGTTGTACATACAGATTTAGAATCATTTATTTTGTTCAATGATAGCGGCTTGAATGAGATAGTCAACTTGTAGAAGTGGAAGATATTCCAAAAATTTCTAATTGTATCAGAAAAGTTTTAGATGAAGGAAAATAAAATCTGCCAAGTTCCTCATAGCAGTAATCAGATAAGGCAGAGAAAATTTCATAATAGAATCAAAAAGTGGCCTGGAAAGTTGAGACAGATAGAAATCAGAATTCCAACACTTGGATGATGAAAATGGCCTATGGACCATGGATTTTGATGGTGCCTTGGGGAAATATGGGGTAGGCATTTGGATTTGGATCTGCAATCCTCTTCATGAGCCTGGTAAGGTTCCTAAAAATGTAAGGTTATTTTCATACAAGTTGTCTTTTGATTGTTCTAACAATAAGGAGGAATACGAGGCATTGATCATTAGCCTCAGGATCTTGAAAAAGTTGGGCGCAAGAAGAATTTCAGTTTATGGCGACTCTAAACTTGTGATAAAACAAGTAAAAGGGGAATACCAGGCCAAGCATCCATGAATGAGAGCGTACATGAATGTTGTAATGGATATCCTAAAGATGTGTCCCGAACATACATTGTCAGTAGTGCTAAGAAGTCATAATCTCATGACAAATTCACTTGCTATAGCAGCAAGTAATTTCAAGATCCCTATATTTTCCAATAGAAAGTTTGAAATCCATGTTAAACATCAGCCCATTGTTGTTGACAACTTGTGGTATTGGCAAGTATTTTGGGATGATAATAAGGTAAAAAAATTTCTACAGAATGAAGGAGAATTCGAGAATTCTTTCATTGATGAAGTTTATGACAACGATGATCAAGTCATCGAAGCCACCCAGGTTGATATATTACAGCTAAAGGATAACAATATTCCAAGAGGTCTCATACCTTTCGAAGAATTGTTTGATCAAGATGATGTAGCGAGGAATTCAACATTGGTTCCTACAGAGAAAGGTTTTGAGGATGTAAACATCGGAACAGTGGTCAAGCCTAAGATGGTCAAATTGTCCAAGTCTTTATCTCTTTAGGTAAAAGACAAATACATTGATTTACTTTATTAATTTTCTGATTTTTTTGCTTGGGATTTTGTAGACTTGAAGGTCTATTATAAGAATATTATTCAACATACCATTCCAATTAATCCCGACTAAAATCCCTTCAGATAAAAGCTAAGAAGGATCAACCTGAGGTTGTTGCCATGGATTGAAAAGGAAGTGAACAGAATTTACAAATCAGGTATCATTTCTCCTATCAGATTTTCCTACTGGATATCAAATCTAGTCCCGGTAAGGAAGAAGACTAGAGAAATAAAGCCTTATATTGGTTTTAGAAATTTGAACAAGGTGTCCCTTAAGGATATTATCCCCTTCCCAAAATGGATCACATCCTACAAAGAGTGGTTGAAGCATTCCGGATGTCACTGCTTGATGGATATTCGGGATACAATCAGATTTTAGTGCATGAGAAGGACCAAGATAAAACTGCCTTCACGACACCTTGGGGCACATTTAAGTATGCTAAGATTCCATTCAGACTCAAGAATGTAGGGGCCACCTTTCAGCGAGCGACGGACATAGCCTTTGCAGATGACAAAGATGTTTTATTAGTGGTATATTTAGATTATTTGACATTTTTCTCTCATTCTGATGATGAACACTTGTATCACTTAAGGATTGTATTTCAGAAATGCAGGAAATTAAAAATTTCTCTTCATTCGAAAAAAGAGCCTTTTTTCCATGGAGGAGGGTAAAATTCTTGGTCACATCATCTCGAAGTATGGAATCTGGATTGACCCTTCTTGGGTTGAGGCAATTCAACAATTTGACTTTCCAAGGAGAAAGAAAGAAATCCAAGATTTCAATGGTAAGAGCTGAGCATCTTCGAGAAATGACCAACATGTTAGATAAAGAGAATGAGGTAAAGTGGTCCGAGGATGCCAATAATTCTCTTAACTCAATGAAGTTTTCTTTACCACAGACCCTGTTTTAATCAGCCCAGATTATTCAATTGATTTTATCACTTTCTCATTTGCCTCCGAGCATACATTGGCTATAGTCTTGATGTAGAAAAAGGATAAGACTGAGCATCCCATAGCATTTTTCAGTAGAACCATCAGGGATTCAGATCTTCAGTACAATATCATTGAGAAGCACGCCTTGGCTTTGGTAAAATCTTTGAAGGATTTTCGTGTATACATTTTACATTCACATATTTTGGCTTATGTCCCCAATGCAGCAGTAAAATATGTTCTTATGTAGACAGATCCAGAAGGTAGAAGAGGGAAGTGGATAGAAGCAATGTTATAATATGACCTCAAGATCAAGCCCACAAAGCTGATCAAAGTTCAGGGTCTAGCCAAGCTCATGGTTGATTCAAACTTACATGCCCTAGACATAATCCTCATTTCAGCATTGTCCGATGAAGAAGAGGATGGCACTCTTATACAGATATTTGATATATTTCTTTCATCTCCATGGTATTCATACATTGTATATGTTCTTCAACATTTAAATCCTCCTCCAGCCATGTATAAGAGTAAGGTTAGGTATTTGAAGTTGAAAGCTTCCAAATACTTTATTTTGGACATTGCCCTTTATTGGAAAGACCCTGGAGGTATTTTTCTGAATTTTTTAGTTGAAAATGAAGCCAAAGAACTTATGAATGATTTCCATAGGGGAGATTATGGGGGCCATCTGTTTTGGAAAACCACGACTAACAAAGTGTTGAGAGCGGGATACTATTGGCAAACTTGTACAAAACAATGATGAGTTTCCATGAGTGTCAAGTGTTTCAAGGTAAAAGAAAACTTATTCCATTACCTTTGCAGCCTATTTCAGTACATTAGAGAGATTCACCCTACATCGTATGCACAACATAAATGGATCTTAACGGTCACCGACTGCTTCACCAAATGGATCAAAGCAATCCCAACAAGGCAAGCAACAAATTTAGTAATTATTCGGTATTTGGAGACTAACATTTTGTCTCGTTTTGGTTTTCTTCATAAGATCATTACTGGAAATGTTTTTGCATTCAAGTCGAAGAGAATGGTTGATTTATGTGACAAGTACAACATCAAATTGGGGCACTCAACTGCCTATTATCCACAAGTCCCGATCAGGAAATTGTTACAAGAAGAAGGAAGTGAGGAAAATGATGTAGAACAATGGATAAATCAAATGATCCACCTTCAAAAAATGAGAGATGGGGTATTTCAGAACACCTCAAAGCTTCATGAGAAGATAAAGAAGGTGCATGACCACAAGACCCAAGGCAGATGATTTTAAGCTTAAATATGTATTCCTCCGGTGGGATGCAAGGAACGAGGAAAAAGGGAAACACGAAAAATTTGAAAACCTATGGAAAGGGTCATACAAGATCTCAAATTTTCATGGACAGCATGCCTTCATATTGAAGGAGATGAATGGAGAATAATGCTTAGGATGACCGGTAAATGGTAGGCTCCTTAAGCATTATCTTTTCTGATGTAGATTTCAGATTTCTCAATTCCATTGTAAATATCAGTTTAACTTCTTACAAAGTGTGAAGCGGAGAATCACCGAAGCTTGGAGCCCGAGGTGAAGGCCATAAAGTTTCGTTGGTTTTATTTTGTTTTCAAAATCTAAGTAAAAGTCAAGTCAGTCAGTTTTGAGTCAGTTTTGATTCAATTTTGAGTTAGACTTGAGCGAGTTTATTATGATAAATTTTCAGTATTCAGTTTGCTTTCAGCTTTTGACTCCATGGCCAAAGGATAGGAACTCAGTCTACGATGTTCCTGACACCTCCAAGGAGTTGTCATCCCCAGCTGGAGCCAATGTTAGTGTCATTTTTTGAATCCTTCCACCAGTGATCAAATAAACTCTTTTCATGTCATGTTAGGGTCCCATTTTGAAATTTTTGTCATTCCATTAGGTCATCATGCAAAAATTTGGTCACTTGGTGAATATTTAGGTCTAATCTCACTCCTTTCAAAACTTTATAACTTGCTGGCGCATTTCACCACTTTGCTGAGTGTACCATCAGTCATGAGTTATCGTCATCATTTCAGTCATTTTCATCATGGTTTCATTTGGTCAGAGTCCCCATTAGCTCTTAGGGTTTCCAAGGTCATCAAATCACCATTTTCATAAAATTCCAGCGAATGAAGGAGTGCCAATAAAGAAATTTTATCAGTAATTTTTTTTTGTAAATTTGATTTCAGAGAAAAATATAATTTTATTTTTGTTATAGCATCATTTTTCACCCTTATGTGATTCATGATTGTCTCTATGGCCTTGGGCACCCATTCCCACAGACTTGAACAAAATTCATAAAAAACAGTGTTAAAAATCCCATACGCGGGTATGCCCAGAATTTTCCACGTGTATACGTGAGTCCACATGTACTTTTCTGCGTATGCCATTAAAATCATTAAAAATATATATAAAAATTCTCTATTTTCGGGCTAGGTTGATGGTTACTCCAGTAGTTCAACCACCCCAACATGTGGCCAACTGTTTCCAACTGATTGAAACTATTTTGAGGGAGTATAAAAGCCCCTCATGTGCATGGCCTAAGGGAGAGAGAAATTTTATAGATATTATACTCTATTGGAATCCCAATTCAAGTCTGAATTCCCGTGCCTCCTGCACTTTCCCAGATTTTTACAGGAAACCCTTGTTTCCTAGAGATGTTCATCCATTTATATGCCATATCGAGTGCACAAGTCTTGAAAGTATCTAAGTGAGGCTAGGGCGGGACGGATCTAGACGACGGTCTGTTCGAAGATCGTGGAAGGATTTAGGTGATCTCTCCACTTTTTATTACTGTACATGATGTTCGTAATAGAGAAGAACCATCTTGTTCCTGAATTCACGTGTTAATATCTGCTTGTATATGTGAAAAGGTTATTATTTAAGCATTTATTATTGTTTATATGATGTTTCACATGGTTTTCACTGACATTTAGGAGAAATATATGTTGTAAAACTAGGTTTCCGTGCATGTTCTTTCTTGTTTTCCAGGTTGAAGAGGAAGAAGGGTTGCAGGGGGTTTGGACCCCGCAGGATCTACATCAAACGTAGGACTACGGGTGAGTTCTACCATCGTTGTTATCTAGTTTTTTAGCATTTAAGTGTGGTTGTGTGTGAGTCCTTCTGAATAGCATGCCCTGATCTGTGGAGGTTTTGACCCAACAAACCTCTAGGGTGTTTTTCCCCGAAACAATTTTCCTAATTTGTAATAAGTTCTCAGAGTTCCAAGTATTTGCACACTCAAAGTTCCATCAAAAGATAAGAAAAGTTCCAAAAATTCAATCAGTGTTCGTAAGCCATCAAAATATGAAGTTCAATAATCTAATTCAGAAATTAAAAGATAAAGAGCAATGTAAAGTCAATTTCAAGAAAGGAAAAGAGGGTCCCAAGTTTGTTTAATGAAATTTCTCCAAGTATAAAGGCTCCCAAAGACCAAGAATTCATTCATTTTCATCCTCAAAACATCAATCTCTCAGCCTCCCCTAGCAAAAAATTGATTTTTCCTTCAGAAAAATCAATTTTTGGGTCATTAATTGCACTTTTGCAAGAGGCACGTTGTGCATTTCACAGTCCCTCGCTGCACTTTTTCTCTGTACGCTGCGCTTTTTACAGAAGGGAGCCACGGTCCCAAATATTCATTGTAAAGGTTCTCAGCTTCATTTCAGGGTTTCCATAGCTATTTTCAAGTAAGTGGCACATCCATAGCCCCTTGTTTTATCTTTTGGTGTTATATTCATGGTGTATACCCTCCCTTACATTCTATTTCATGTTTTGAGCATTGAAACCCTAGTTTTATAATTTCAAAACTTAATTACATTCCCCTGGACCCATTTACCTTCCCTACACCATAAACTCACTCCCCACTACCCTTACATTCACTCATTTCCCATTCCCAAGCCCTATTTCTTAAACCCTACTACCTTAGTTGTGCTTTCCTATGCAGCTAGATACCTCCCTATAATACAAATTTCCTACCCTCTTTCCCTAAATATTTCACCCTCCCATCACTTCCCTAAGCTCCCTAATCCCTTTATACATCCCCCCAAATTTTCCCTCACCCATCACAATCCCCTAACCCTACATTCCTACTCCCTTTCCCTTCCCCTTATTCCCTAGGGTTTTCAAAGACAAACTGAGCATAATGGAGGAAGAAAGAAACATAATGGAGAAGGAAATAATTCCACAGAAGAATATAATAAAACATATAACAAAGGAGGGATAATTGTGAGATTAGAGCCAAGAGACACTAGGGATTTAATGGCATCACCCTTAGTTGTCAAATGTTTCCAAAATGTAGCTTGCTTTGAATTTTGTGAGATGGTACAAAGAGTCCAAAGTCATCCTAATTTGACCAAGGTTTTCATCAACAACCTCCAAAATAACCAAGTGACTATAACAGGAGTGACTTTCACCATTTCCACTGACATCATTGCAGCAGCAACAGGGTACCCAATCTGGGTGAAAAATGGTTTAAGACTAAGGATTTGTATGCCTAGTTGTATGAGCCTTACCTCAAGGCACCTTTAAAAGATAACATCAAAAATATCTTTCCTTTTGGCCAGTTGTTGAACATATTTTCCCCTATGATGAAAATCATCATGAAATACTTCACTTGTGAGGGCATATTCTCTAGATTATACAGCTATCACATTAGGTTGCTCATGCATTTATCTAGGGTGAAAATTCTCAACCTCCCCTACTACTTGTACAAAAGCATTGATAAAATGGCCTACATAGTGCAAAACAGAGATTATGAGCTTCAAATGAACAGCCTCTTCCATCACTCTCTGATTAAAATCATTGTCCTTCACCACCTCAATCAGTTGAACATAGCATGGGAGACTTTCATTGAGGCTGGTGTCTTCATTGTAGGTCCAAGTCAACCTGCTAGACCTATTCCACCAGCAGCATCAGTTCCTCATAGGAAGACTAGGCTATCTAGCAGGGCTACAGTGAAAGAAACCAAATAGGTGAAAGAGGTAAAAACCTACTAGAGGTGACCTAGGCAAGTGTTTTCTCCACAGATTGTGGAAGGGGCCTTTCCTTATTCATCAATAAAACAGGGAAATCAAAAGAAAAAAGAGGTAATTGTTCAAGAGGAGGAAGATCTTCATGAGGAAGAAAGAGAGTTTGAGTAGGTGGACATGGATGTCCAAGATGATCATGAAGCCTCAACTATGATCTGTTAGTCATCAATATTTTTCACTATCTTTAGATGAGTATAGATTGGTTCTAGATTTCTGAAGAAAAAAAAAAAAAAAACATTCCTTGAATATTGTGAGTTTCAGAAATCTCACTGCCTTCATTATCCTTATAAAACCTTTTTCACTATTCCTCAGTTTACCATTTCATGGTCACCATGTTGCTCCTACAAACTCCTCATAAGCTTATACCTCTCATTTTTATCCTCCTTTCCTTCCTATAAACTCATTGGCCTATTTTCCCTTTGACACTGAACTCCACCTTCCCTCTAGGGTTTTTCCTATTGCAAACTCATTTCCCATGTTCCCCAGGTTCCTCAAGAATTAATGGTCTCAAAACTATCTCTGTAGGCTCTTTAGATAAATCAAGTACATTAGATTTTGGATATTCAACATAGCACTTTTGACAATACCCTTTTTTCACTTGAGAAGCCTCCAAGTCAAATTCCAGTCAAAATCAGGTCAAAGGACCCTCCCACAAGGTCATTAGGATTTTTACATGTTTTAAGGTCATCATTGGATGTTTCAGGCACTAATTTTCCTTTCCTAGAATCTGGCTCAGATGTAATATAATTTCAAGACATGGTTATTGAAGAAGGACCTAAAATATTTCTAAAGAAGATTACCTCATCAGTTCAAAGTCCGCAAATAAGAAAAATGGACAAAGTTTTTCACTTCTGCAGGAGTGTTGGAAGTTGTGTCAGCAGAAGGTACTAATGAGGTAGCATATCTACTCTTGAATGAAGACAACTTACAACAAAGGAAGGGGAAACAACTTGGTCTTGTGAAGAATAAGGGTTTATAACACTTGATGGTCCAGTTGAGTGCCAAAACAGTGACTACTTGCAGAAATGACATCGAGGAGGCACACAAAGCCCAACATGAAGAAATTCTGTGAAAAATATTGATGGAATATGGAAAAAGATGAGGTGAAATAGAAAGAAATGAATGAACTTGAAAGGTCTATAGATAACTTAGAATATAACATTGATGATTGTTGTGAAAGACTGCAAACCATTAATGTTTTTGAAGAAAGTGGCCAGACAAGGTGAAAAGAATAAGTTGAACTCCATGGTGGGAGAAAAAGAGGATTTTGAAGTTTTTTGTGTGTGTAATCATCCAAAAGGTGTCAAAATAAACATTTCAAGTCTCCAGGATCAAAATAAAAACACATTTCATAACTGCAACAACCTACAAGCAAAAATGTGTAAAGAATATCAGTGAAAATGACAAAAAAGGGTTTCAAACATTAGAAAGTGGGTTGCAAAGTTAAATTAAATCCATGAGCCTATAAGATCCCATTTTCACACTTCAATGAATCATTTTTATCCTTAAAAATACCAAAAGCATTCAGAGGAGAAGAACTTTCGAGTTTTCAAGCCAAATTTAGGCAAGTTTGCCTTGGCGTTGTGCGCTTAGACTGGCGTTGTGCCCCTGGAAGCTGGCATTGAGTGCTTGGAATTTCTACTCTGTTCAATTTTTCAAGGCGCTACATGCCTAGAAGGTGGCGTTGTACACTGGGGAAGGCACTACTCTCTTACCCTAAACACATCCTCTGCTCATTTTCAAAGGTGTTGCACGCTCAGAAACGGCGCTGCGCCCTCATCCTTGCCACTACGCGCTTGGCCAAAAGGGTTTTATAAGTGATCTAACCACTCAAATCACTTCAAACTACTTCCAAGTCTCAGCCAAAGGTCCTCCAAGTATATTTAGGGGTAAGTACATGTCATCAACCCATCTTCAAGCAATTTTTGTGTTTTCTTAATGAATGAAATCAAACCCTAAGAGAAACCCTAAATTTAAAAGCTTGAAGTCACTGTTTGAACCTCATTTCATCTTCCTAGATAGAGTGTCAGTGATATAAAGGGAAATTACACAGCTTTAGGGTTGTCATTGAGTTGTTTTACCTCTCACTCATTCTCATACACCTATACCCTCACTCACTCATTCCCTCATTTGCAAGGCTACCTTTTCTTCATCTCATTTCCATTTACACTCCAGGGTTTTATAAAAGCAGGGTTTACAATGTCAGGGGATGAAGACATTGATGTGGAGGCCCAAATTCCAAGGAGGCATGATCACAAGGGAGGCAAGATAAATATATTTTAACCCCTCAGTACAAGAGAGCTCATCGCATCCCCCCTTACTATTTCTTGTTTCAAGCATGTAGGTTTCTATGAATTTTGTGAAAAGGTGTAGCAGGTGCAAAACCACCCTGAGCTAACTAAACTATTTATCATTAACTTGCATGACAAACAAGTTAACCTTGCAGGGGTCACCTTTTAGTTATCTACAGATGCCATTGCCAATGCCACAGGCATACCTAGTGTAGGAGAAAAATGGTTCAAGCAAGCTAACCTTGACATGAGTTACTTTGAGCCATACCTTAAGCCCAGGTATAAAGACCACAAAAAATCCATATTTCCTTTCTCTCACCTACTTGATAGATATGCACCTATGATGAAGATTATAATTAAGTATTTTACTTGTGATGGAAGGTTCTCTCGTTTTTACTCATACCACATCGGGCTGCTTATGCACTTTGCTAGAGTGAGGATGTTGCACATACCCTATTACCTTTACCAAAGCATTGATAAAATGGCATAAATAGTGAAAAAGAGAAACTACCCTCAGCATATGCAAAGACTTTTCCATCACTCACTTATCAAAATGGTTGTTATGCACCAACTACAGCAGAAAGGCATTCCATGGGAGACCTTCATTGCCAATGAGGTTTTTACTTCTCCACAAGGCCATCATCAGCAAGATATACCTTCTTCATCCCATCCTCCAGAATCCATTTCTCCATCACTTCCTATTTTTCAGACATCTCCACTCACTCACATTCCTTCACCCCATGATGATCCTCCTTCATCATCTTCCCACAGCCCTTCACCCTCATCCCATGACACATCATCAAATAGTGAAGAAAGCAGTGAGACAAATGGCACTGATATGGTTGAAATAGAGCCTTTTCCTTTGACCTATAAAAGAGTTCATAGGCAGGTGTTTGCTCCACAAATTGTGGAAGGGGCCCTACCTTCTACATAAACAAAATAGCTTGACAAAGGTAAGGAAAAGGTCTTTGTTGAAGAGGAGGAAGACAAGCATGAAACTGAGCAAGGGTTTCAGCTAATTCACCTTGACAGTGAGAATGAGGATGAGAGGATCACAAACATGTTGCTCAAGAGCAAGGATGCCCAGATTAGGGAGCTACAAACCAATCTTGGTAGGGCCAAAAATTTGATAAACTTCCTTGAGGTATAAAACCAGGACTTAGAGACAGAGAAAGCCATCAGTGAGGTCAGAGCTATCAGAGCTCGGAAAGAGGTTATAAAATCCAAGACTATGCTATATGAGACCTTGGGAACTCTTGATAACATTGAGGATGAGGAAGAACAACTTCCTAGAAAGAGGCCAAGGACAATTGGGTTGAAGAAGGCCTTAGCCCAAGAAAGAGAGCAAGAGACAGCATTGGCAGAGAAGCTCACTCCATGTGAGCTACTTGCCATGGAAATCAACTATGAAAGGGAATATTGGCTATAAATATCTAATATACACCTATAGGATCATCTTGAGAAGGCAAAAAGAAACTTTGACCTTCAAAAGAGGATGGCAAGGCATTATGCCTTAAGAAACAAGATTGCAAGGGCCAAGCTCAAAAGAGCCCTTGAAAATATTCAAGCCCTAAATGAGGCAAAGAAGAAGGAGAAACTTCACATCCTTGATGATGTATCCCTCCAAGCCTCCCAAACATGATCAGCGAAGAAAAATCTAAATTTTGGGACTTGGTGCACATTTTGAAATTTTGATTGTTTGGCTAGCAGAAAAAAGGGCCAAATGTGCAGCGCCACTAGCACTACGCTCTTTTTGGGGAACTAAATTGAGAAAAGGTTTACATATTCATTTTCCTCAGGACAAGTAAATCACCCACAAAAACTTTTAGGTCATTTGGAGCAGAACTGGTCCCTCAATAGGGCCAAAAACCACCAAAAAAACACCTTTCTGCCCTCTTTTCAGCACTGGCGCTGCACCCTGAGCAGTCTTGGGAGAATGGATTTTTGAGCCAGAAAATGGACACCATTATGAAAACAAAATGCAGATTGGTAAACTAGACAGGACAGGATTTACAATGAGCTATCATGGAGCTCATTTGGACACCGGGAAGGCCTCCAAATATTAGTTGCAAAACATGTGATTTTTCCATATTTGGCATTGCGCGTTTGACATGGCGCTGCACCCTTGTACCTTGGCACTACAACCTTGCCAGAAAGTCAACAAAAGACATCAAATTTATTGAAAAAGATATTTTTAGGGCTTAAAGGACAAATATCTCTAAAATTAGTTGAGGAGTTATGTTAGGAGTTATTTTTGCATTTAATGAGTTTGGTATATTTGTGCCTTCAACCTTGCATGGTCTCAACGGTCAAATGCATTTATGATGTAATTAATGACATTTTGAAACCCTAGCTAGGGTTTACCTCCTTACTTGGCAGTTAAATACTGCATGTAAGCTTCATTATTTTGTCGATTGATTGTTGAGATTAAAATCACATAGGCTTGGAGTGATAGAGAGTTTTTGGCTTTGGAGATTTGTAATATGTTTTTGGACTGAATATCAATGGTGATGTTGTTCTTATCTTGCACTTTTTTCCTTATTTTTTCATATTGTTCATTAATTTCTCTTATGACAGAACAAAAATCTTAGCTTAAGACATGTTGTTGGAGACACCTTAAGTTTGTTTGATTTTTGTCATTTAAATGTTTTCCTCCACTAAGTTTGATTAGACATCTAGTTTTTTGTCTTAAAATTTACCTAGTAGAGTTTAGCCAAAGAAATCTATGGTTTGCCATGTCCTTTGGCTATTCTTGAACTGTTACTTTAAAGGCCTTCTTTGAAGTTTGATTAAAGAATTCTTAAATGCTCTTTAGTTTCACTAAACTGTTATTTTAAATGTTCTCTTCGTCTGAAAGTAATGATTAGAGAATTCTTAACTGCTCTCTATGATTACTGGATTGTTGTCTTGAAGTTTATTTACTAGGTTTTGGTCAAAGATATTTATGGTGTGCCATGCACTTTTGTCCTTTCTCAAGCATAGTAATCTTAAAGGATTTTCTTGTTCTATTATGTTAAAGGATTCTTAATTTCCCTTTAAACCTACTAAATTCACAATTTAATGTTCATTTCATATCCACCTAAGCTATTAAGATCCATTTGGCTTTTTTAACTTGCCCTATGAAACACCCTTGATTCATTTTTGTACTTTTCAAGCCTTTCACAGACTCCATAGCCCAATGGTTTGAATTTCTTTTGCTCTATCCGTTCTTCTTGACAACCTACCCAACCGAACAAAACAAAACAAACAAACCCTATCATTATAACTAGCCTAAAATCATCATCTTAAAGCAATCAAGTCATATCTTTTATCAAATATAGAGAGAGCCCTCTCTGAGTCCAGGAAGGCTACGTCCTAGGACTCCAAATTTGGTTTGATGTTACCCTTGTTTATTTGGTCTTTCCAATATAACAAATTATAGGTACCTAACATAATGGCGACTCCATTGGGGACTGAGTAAGTAACAGCTTAAATATTCCTTCAAAACTCAAAAATCCCCTGTCAAACTTAAATAAATCAAGTGTTAGCCAATAATGATATCAATTTGATAGCCATACTATCATAATGGCGCCTCCGCTGGGGAACTGAGTAAGTAACATCTTAAATATTCCATCAAAACTCAAAAATCCCCTGTCAAACCTAGGTAAATCAAGTGTTAGTCAAGAATGATATCTGGTTGATTTTCCATACTAGCACAATTGCGACCATACTAGGGAACACTCATTAAAAATCTTAGTGTTACATAAAGAACTAAGAAAACCCAAAAATATCTCTAGATTGGTATCCAATTGTTGATGTTGGACAACAAACAAACCTTCAAAACAATTAGCATCATCCACCTGGTGACTCCACTGTCTTTCTAGTAGACCTGGTGACTACATTGTTTCTCACAGACTCCCCTGGGAATGCATTAATCAGTCATAACAGCATAAATCCCAGTCACATGCTGTGTGAATTAAGTCTTCTTACAGATTGGTTTGTTTTCAAATTCTTATAAACTTTCAGCCTCTCTATGTTGTGGGTCTGAAATTTGGCTTCACAAAGAATTTGTACCAAATCTCACCTTGACCCAAACCCTCCTACTATAGTTGATGACCCAAAAATAATATTATAGAAAACCTCTAAGACTGAAGATTTGACTATTGTTAAACCAATTCACAAGGCAAGCTCTGTCCTTGAAAACCTTACAGACTTGTTGAATATCTGGTTGTTGATGGTGGACAGCAAAGTTAAAATCTTCCACCTGGAAACTCCACAACTCTCAATAGACCTAAAGACTCCACTGGAAGAAGACTCTAGACTGGTTGAAAAGATGCAGTGGCCATTTTTTATTAAAAAATATGGATTCAAGGATACATCGCAGATATGCTCCAATGAACAGATATCACATTCCTGGATTCCCACACAAAATGCCTCAAATAAAGTGGGATTCAAACCTACCTATGTTTCAAGATGAAAATTTTGATGACCCCTTGTTACATCTCATCAAATTTCATATACATACATGGAGGTTAAAAGTTGAATGGCATGAGGACTGCCTCATGAAAATGTTCATGGGGACATTAGAAGGGAAAGCAAGGGAATGGTATGAAGGCCTGGACCCTGGTAGTTTGTTTTCTTTAAAATATTTCCACGAGGTGTTTTATGAACATTATAAGGAAAACTTTCCATCTTTATCATTAGCTAAAAATTGTTGTGATCAGTCTGAGGATATCATACAATACCTTGTAAACATTGATGAAGATTTGGGAAATTGGCATCATGAGGATCTATTAGAGGAAATTCATGCATTTCATACTCAAGTTAACTATCATGACAACCAAAAGGAGTTGGTTGAGGATGAAATCAATCAGGAAATAAAGTAAGATCCACAAGATCTCTCTAAAGGTACAAGTGATGATTCATCATCTCTTCTATGTGAGGCTCAACAGGACCTTCAGCCTTATGACCAGCTTTCACAAGAGAAAGAGGGAAACTGGGTTTATGTCCAAAGAAAGCAAAAAATGCCTCCTCTTTTAACTGAAGAAGAAATCAATCAGATCCTAAACATACAGCCAGCCTCCAAATTTTTATGTAAAGAAGATATTTATGTTTGTTCTACTACTGACCTATCCATGGAAACATTTCTTCAAGCAGAAACTATGGAAAAAATTGATACTAATGTTGTGTTTCCTCCTCTATAAGACCTATTTCTAGATGATTCTCCTAATGAAGACCTTCAAACAAAACTCAGCCCACTCAATCAGAGCATATCAGGTATGTTGTAGAACAACATAGCAGTACATTATGAGGCTGCCAAGTCAGATGATCATGAGGAAGAGGTGGGGTGTCTTTCCCACAAGCATCCCAAGCACAACCAAATGGAACAACAAGTATTCATGGATGAAGCCCATGGTTTAAATCCTCATAGCCAGGTATTACTCAGAGATCCTTTTGCTGGTTTCTTAGAGACTTTTGAAAAGGGAGTAAAATATGCCAGGAGCAGTTTGATGGAGGGTTTAAAGGAAATTTTAAGCACTACTGTTCAAAAACAAGTAATATAGGAGTGGCCTATTTGTTTTTTCAGCATACCTAAAGGGGTGAATGAAAATCAATCATGTAGTCACTTACTTGATTGGCTATATTGGAAAAGAGATTTCACCTAATGTATATATCATATATAAGTTAGATTAGGATAGATAGGTGAAAATAAGCTCAACACTATGAGCATCTTTTTAGTTTTAGATTGTTTTGACAAAAAAGAAAGAAAAAGAACAAAAAGAGAAAAGAGGGCAGATGAAAGAAAAGTTAAAGCCCCATACCAAAAAAGAATGTTTCTGAAAGTGTGCAAGTCCAAATGCCACTAATTTTGAGAAAGGAAATTCTTGTTCATTCATACAGCCTAACCATGATTGAACATGCTTTAAATTTCTGTTGATAAGTTAGAAAAGAAATATTTTCCAAACCATTTAAACTTGGCTCATTAGTAGACTAGGTTAGGAAGAGATGTTGGTTCATAAAGCTCAAATCTTAACCAAAGAGAAAAGAGAGGGATGAGTGACAGATTTCAAATTATGAGCCCTCAAGATTTTCTTGTTTTACTTGTACAAAAATAAAATTTGTGTGTCACTTGTCCAAGATGCCACAACTCATGACAAACCAAACTACTCAACCTTGATTTGGTCATGTTTTGAATTTTATGTTGATAGATTAGAGAATGAAAATCTGTCAAACTGCTTAACCTTGACATATAAGTAGATTAGGTAGAGAATAAAAGGGTTCATCAGTCTAATCTATGCTCTTGGAAGTTATAAGGGTAGACATAGATAGTTTTTATGCTTTCAAAAGAAAATTGATGAGCACGGTTTGCCAATTAAAATGCACCCAAATGAAGAGAAAATGTTAGGAAAGGTATGATGGGTAGGTATAATTGATATTGAAGCAATCATGTTTTTTAGATTGTAATATCATGGCTTCCAAGAATAGCAGAAAAGATCAGCCTTGAAAAATGAAAGAACGGGAGTAAATCAGCAAGCATGTAAGGATTCTTATCTACAAAACCAGAGGTCTAGGATCTGAGGTTCTTGACACCTCCTAAAAGGAGATGCCCTCCCCAAGTGGAGCCACTGTTAGTCATCAGTATTTTTCATTATCTTTAGATGACTATAGATTGGTTCTATATTTCTGAAAACAACATTCCTTGAATATTATGAGTTTCAGAAATCTCATTGCCTTCATTATCATTATAAAGCCTTTTTCACTATTCCTCCGTTTACCATTTCATGGTCACCCTATTGCTCCTAAAAACTCCTCATAAGCTTATACCTCTCATTTTTATCCTCATTTCCTGCCTATAACCTCATTGGCCTATTTTCCCCTTGACACTAAACTCCACCTTCCCTCTAGGGTTTTTCCTGTTGCAGACTCATTTCCCATGTTCCTCGAGTTCCTCAAGCATTGATGCTCTCAAAAATATATCTATAGTCTCTTTAGATAAATCAATTATATTGGATTTTGGATCTTCAACACAAAACTTTTGACAATACCCTGTTTTCACTTGAGAAGCCTCTAAGTCAAATTCCAGTCAAAATCAGGTCAAAGGACCCTCCCACTAGGTCATTAGGGTTTTTACATGTTTTAAGGTTATCATTGGATGTTTCATGAACTACTTTTCCTTTGCTAGAATATGGCTTGGATGTAATAGAATTTCAAGACATGGTTATTCAATAAGGGCCTAAAATATTTCCAAAGAAGATTACCTCATCAGTTCAAAGTCTGCAAATGAGAAAAATGAACAAAGTTTGGCACTTCTGCAGGAGCGTTGAAGTTGTGTCAGCAGAAGGTACTGATGAGGTAGAATATCTACTCCTGAATGAAGACAACTTACAACAAAGGAAGGCGAAATAGCTTGGTCCTGTGAAGAATTAGGGTTTATAACACTTGATGGTCCAGTTGAGTACCAAAACAGTGACTACTTGCAGAAATGACATGGAGGCACACAAAGCACAACATGAAGAAAGTATGTCAAAAATATTGACGGAATATGGAAAAAGGTGAGGTGAACTAGACAGAAATGAATGAACTTGAAAAGGCTATATAGAACTTAGAAGACAACACTAATGATTGTTATGAAAGACTACAAACCATTAGGGTTTTTGAAGAAAGTGGCCAGACAAGGTGAAAAGCATAAGCTGAACTCCATGGTGGAAGAAAAAGAGGATTTTGAAGCTGTTGTTGTGTGTAATCATCCTAAAGGTGTCAAAATAAACATTTCAAGTCTCCAGGATCAAAAGAAAAGAAAATTTAATAACTCCAGCAACCTACAAGCAAAAAGGTGTAAAGAATATCAGTGAAAATGACAAAAAAGGGTTTCAAACATTAGAAAGTGGGTTGAAAAGTTAAATTAAATCCATAAGCATATAAGAGACAATTTTCACACTTCAATGAATCATTTTTATCCTTCAAAAGACCAAGAGCATTCAGAGGAGAAGAAATTTTGAGTTTTCAAGCCGAATTTAGGCAAGTTTGCCTTGGCACTGTGCGCTCAGACCGGCGTTGCGCCCCTGGAAGTTGGCACTGCACACTTGGAATTTCTCCTCCGTTCAATTTTTGAAGGTGATGCATGCTAGGGAAGGTGCTGCTCTCTTGCCCGGAACACATCCTCTTCTCATTTTCAAAGGCATTGCGCGCTCAGAACCGGTGCTGCGCCCTCAGCCTTAGCACTGCGCGCTTGGCCAAAAGGGTTTTCTAAGTGATCTAACCACTCAAATCACTTAAAAATGCTTCCAAGTCTCAGCCAAAGGTCCTCCAAGAATATTTAGGGGTAATTACATGTCATCAACCCATCTTCAAGCAATTTTTTTGTTTTATTAATGAATGAAATCAAACCCTAAGAGAAACCCTAAATTTAAAAGCTTGAAATCATTGTTTGAACCTCATTTCATCTTCCTAGATAGAGTGTTAGTGACAGAAAGGGTAATTACATAGCTGGAAGGTTTTCATTGAGTTGTCTTACCTCCCACTCATTCTCATACACCTATACCCTCACTCACTCATTCCCTCATTTGCAAGGCTACCTTTTCTTCATCTCATTTTCATTTACACTCCAGGGTTTTATAAAAGCGGAGTTTACAATGTCAGGGGATGAAGATAGTGATGTAGAGGCCCAAATGTGAAGGAGGCATGCTCACAAGGGAGGCAAGATAAATATATTTGAACCCCTCAGTACAAGAGAGCTCATGGAATCTCCCCTTACTATTTCTTGTTTCAAGCATGTAGGTTGCTATGAATTTTGTGAAAAGGTGCAGCAGGTACAAAACCACCCTAAGCTAAATAGACTATTTATCATTAACTTACATGACAAACAAGTTAACCTTTTATGGGTCACCTTTGAGTTATCTATAGATTCCATTTCAAATGGCACAGGAATACCTAGTGTAGGAGAAAAATGGTTCAATCAAGCTAACCTTGACATGAGTTACTTTGAGCTATACCTTAAGCCCAGGTATAAAGACCACAGAAAATCCATCTTTCCTTTCTCTCACCTGCTAGATAGATATGACCCTGTGATGAAGATTATAATTAATTATTTTACTTGTGAGGGAAGGTTTTGTCTTTACTCATACCACATCAGGCTGTTTATGCACTTTACTAGAGTGAGGATGTTGCACATACCCTATTACCTTTACCGCAGAATTGATAAAATGGCATACATAGTGCAAAAGAGAAACTACCCTCAGAAAATGCAAAGCCTTTTCCATCACTCACTTATAAAAATGGTTGTTATGCACCAAGTAGAGCTGAAAGGCATTCCATGGGAGACCTTCATTGCCAATGAGGGTTTTACTACTCCACAAGGCCATCATTAGAAAGATATATCTTCCTCATCCCATCCTCTAGAATCCATTCCTCCATCACTTCATACTGTTCAAACATCTCCACTCGCTCACATTCCTTCACCCCATGATGATCCTCCTTCATCATCTTCCCACAACCCTTCACCCTCATCTCATGACATAGCATCGAACAGTGAAGAAAGAAGTGAGACAGATGACACTGATATGGTTGACATAGAACCTTTTCCTTTGACCTATCAAAGAGTTCATAGGCAGTTGTTTGCTCCACAAATTATGGAAGGGGCCCTACCTTCTACATCAACAAAACAACTTGACAAGGTAAGGAAAAGGTCATTGTTGAAGAGGAAGAAGACAAGCATGAAACTGAGCAAGAGTTTCAGCTAATTCACCTTGACAGTGAGAATGAGGATGAGGAGAGGATCAAAAACATGTTTCTCAAGAGCAAGGATGCCTAGATTAGGGAGATACAAACTAATATTGGTAGGGCCAAAAATGTGATCAAATTCCTTGTGGTAGAAAACTAGCAGTTAGAGATAGATAAATCCATTAGTGAGGTCAGAGCTATCAGATCTCATAAATAGGCTGGAAAATCCAAGGCTATGATAGATGATACCTTGGGCACTCTTTATGACATTGAGGATGAGGAAGAACAACTTCCTAGGAAGAGGCCAAGGACAATTGGGTTGAAGAAGGCCTTAGCCCAGGAAAGAGAGCAAGAGACAGCATTGGTAGAGCAGCTCACTCCAAGTGAGCTGGTTGCCAAGGAAATCAACTATGACATAAAATATTGGCTAGAAAGAGCCAATATAGACCTAGAGGATCAGCTTGAGAATTCAAAGAGAAACATTGACCTTCAGAAGAAGATGGAAAGGTTTTATGCCTTAAGAAACAAGATTGCAAGGGCCAAGCTCAAAAGAGCCCTTGCAAATATTCAAGCCCTAAATGAGGCAAACGAGAAGGAGAAACTTGAAATACATGCTAATGTATCCCTCCAAGCCTCCCAAACATGATCAGCAATGAAAATCACTATTATAAAATAAAAATACGAGAAGCCCTTGAAATCATCAAGCATCCGGAAAACCTCAATAGGGATGGTGGTTTAGAAATCATTAGAAACTGGGTCCCCTTATTTTCCCACTCCTAAAAAACTGGTCCTTTTTCGTGGTGTGATCCTTGTCATGATTTCTCGTCACCTCCCTCAGCTTCCCTTCCTTTTAAAGCTTAGAATGTTTTATAGACTCTTTCCTTCCCTGTTTAGTACCCTTGCCACTCTTTAAACCTCCTCCTCCCCCCTTCTTTGCCTTCTTCTTTCCCTTCCCTCTCCATTAGTAACCCTTCCTGCCTTGATATTAATACTCTATTAACCTTTACTTGTCCTCCTCTTTCTTAGGAAATTAATTCTTTATTCTACTTAAATTACTAAAACTTTGATGACAAATAACATGAGTTAACCCCTTCCTTGTTTTTAGTGTTAAAACCCCTATATTCTAGTCTATTACCTTCCACTTACATTGCCCCCCTTAAATCCTTTTCATCCTTATTATTAATAAGAAGAAACTTTTACAAAAAAAAAATTAATTTAGTACCATTAGTATTAGTTTCTTAACTAATACTAGTTGTATTAAATTAGAATTTGTCTGTAGAAATTAAAATGATAACCATTAAACCTTGATAGGGATAGCATACTTTAGTTAATCTATATTATAATTATAATTAAATATATTAAATAAAATTAAAATAATATTAATCTTTTAATACTAGCATAATAATTTAACTATAATATCTCTTTAATTTAATTAATTTGTATTGGCCTAACCTTAACAAAACATTATTACCTTTAACATTCCGTAAGTGAGGCAAACCAACCGTTAATATATTTTCTAGAATATAAGCAATGCAATAAAAATTGATATACATTGCAATGAACATTAAAACTAAAATATTTAATTTAAATTTAATCCTTTAAAATCAAAAATCGAATTATTAGATGGTTGGTCGGTCGGCATCCTTGCACTCTTAGTTATATATATGAGATCTTCCCTCCTCTCTTTTCATCAGGATTTGTCCTGATGATGGGTCTTATTCTAGACCCGAAACGTAGACGTAAAATTATCACTGTGGAGATTCCGAACTCAACATCTCAAAACTCACACCACAGAAATTTAAAATCTATAATCCAAATTTTGTCACTTGGTGCACATTTTGAAATTTTTATTGTTTGGCTAGCAGTAAAAAGGGCCAAATGCGCAGCGCCACTGGCGCTGCGCTCTTTTTTGGGGCACTCAATTGAGAAAAGGTTTACATATTCATGTTCCTCAGGCCAATTACATCACCCACAAAAACATTCAGGTCATTTGGAGCAGAACTGGCCCCTCAAAAGGGCCAAAAACCACCAAAAGAACACCTTTCTGCCCTCTTTTCAGCACTGGCGTTGTGCCTGAGCAATCTTGGGAGAATGGATTTTTGAGCATGAAAATAGACACCATTATGGAAACCAAAGGAATATTTGGAAACTAGACAGGAAAGGCTTTCCAATGAGCTATCATGGAGCTCATTTGGACACCGAGAAGGCCTCCAAATCTTAGCTTCAAAATAGGTGATTTTTCCAAATTTGGCGTTGCGCGTTTCACATGGGACTACACCCTTGTACCTTGGCACTGCGCTCTTGCCAGAAAGTCAAAAAAAGACATCAAAGTTATTGAAAAAATATATTTTGAGGGCTTAAAGGACAAATATCTCTAAAATTAGCTAAGGAGTTATGTTAGGAGTTATTTTTGCATTTAATGCATGGAAAATTTTAGGGGCTAATATTCGCAGGTGGGCTAATTTTCCATGATTTTTCCAAAAAAAATATTCGCTAATTTCCATTTTTTTATAAAAATGATTCACCCAAATTTTACAATATAAAATTATTCTACATTAAAAATCGCCAACATTATATATAGAGTCTATATAATATCATTATAAATTCGAATAATTTTACAAATACATCAATAGACATTTTATATTTTGCATATCAAGGACTAGAGAGATTCACCAATTTTTTAAACTTCAAGATAATTTTCCATCCTTAAAATTTTCTCTGATTTAATGAGTTTGCGATATTTTTGCCTTGGGCCTTGCATGGTCTCAATGGTCAAATGCATTTATGATGTAATTAATGACATTTTGAAACCCTAGCTAGGGTTTACCTCCTCACTTGGCAGTTAAATACTACTTGTAAGCTTCATTATTTTTGTTGGTTGATTGTTGAGATGAAAATCACATAGGCTTGGAGTGATAGAGAATTTTTGGCTTTGGAGTTTTGTAATATGTTTTTGGACTGAATATCAATGGAGCTATCACATTTACTAGATTCATGAACTTTGTCAATGGTGATGTTGTTCTTATCTTACACTTGTTTCCTTATTTTTCATATTGTTCATTAATTTCTCTTATGATAGAATAGAAAGCTTAGCTTAAGACATGTTGTTGGAGACACCTTAAGTTTGTCTGATTTTTTTCATTTAAATGTTTTCCTCCACTAAGTTTGATTAGAGAATCTAGTCTGTTGTCTTGAAATTTACCTAGTAGAGTTTAGCCATAGAAATCTATGGTTTGCCCTGTCCTTTGGCTGTTCTTGAATTGTTTCTTTAAAGGCCTTCTTTGAAGTTTGATTAAAGAATTCTTAAATGATCTTTAGTTTCACTGAACTGTTAGTTTAAATGTTCTCTTTTTTTTAAAGTAATGATTATAGAATTCTAAACTGCTCTCTATGATTACCGGATTGTTGTCTTGAAGTTTATTTACTATGGTTTGGTCAAAGAGTTTTATGGTGTGCCATGCACTTTGGTCCTTTGTCAAGCATAGTAATATTAAAGGCTTTTCTTGTTCTATGTTAAAGGATTCTTAATTTCCCTTTAAACCTACTAAATTCACAATTTAATGTTCATTTCATATCCACCTAATCTATTAAGATCCATTTGGGTTTGTTAACTTGCCCTATGAAACACCCTTGATTCATTGTTGTACTTTTCAAGCCTTTCACAGACTCCATATCCCAATGGTTTGAATTTCTCTTACTATATATGTTCTTCTTGACAACCTACCCAACCAAACAAACAAAAAACAAAGCAAACAAACCCTATCATTATAACTAGTCTAAAATTAGCATCCTAAAGCAAACAAGTCATATCTTTTATCAAATATAGAAAGAGCCCTCTCTGAGTCCAGGAAGGCTAGGTCCTAGGACTCCAAAGTTGGTTTGATGTTATATTTGGTCTTGCTAATCTGAAAAATTATAGTGACCTAACATGATCATCCAAGAGAAAGATGCCACAATTAGAGAGTTGCAGGACAATATGGCCAGAGCACAATTTGTTATATTCTTCCTTGAACAAGAAAACAAGCAGTTGAAAGACAAACATGTACCCTTGGAATTAGAGTTGTTGAAGGCCAAGAGGCAAGACACCAAAGGTAAAGTAGTGATGGAACCTGATGAGTCTAACCATGGTGAGACTCAAAACACCAATACAAGACCAAAAACAAGAGGTCTTAAGAGAGCATTAGATCAGGAGAAACATGAGGCAGGACAACTCAGTTTTGAGGAAAGAATATCAAAGGAAATCAATGATGACAGAGAAGTGTGGCTTGAAAAAGTGAACATCCACCTTGAGAAGTTCCTCCATAAGGCCAACAAGGACAATGAGATGGTTAGACATATTGGAAATAGATACACCACTAGAAACAAAATTTGCAACATCAGAATCAAGCAGTTGAAGGATAAACTCAAGCAAACCCTAATCAAGCATAAGAAGGAGGAAAAACTTGACTCACTTGTTCATGCCTCCTTGGTTGCTTGAGACACCTCATCAACACTTCATCTACAAATTTTGAATATTTTTCGGCAAGTTTTCAACTTTTTGGGCATTTTTGCAAATTTTGACAGACGTTTTGCACAGTCAGCGTACAAAAAGCGCAATGTGGGCCACGCTCCTCTTTTTTGTGGATGCATCAAAATGAGAAAAGGTTTAAAAATTTGGATTCATAGTGATGTATACATCAATTTTTTACTACTATAACTCAAAAAACAGAGCTATTGACAGGTGGAAATGGAAAAAAAAACCACTCAAAAACCACCTTTATGCCTTTCGCTACGCTTTTTGAGCAATCTTGGGAGATTGCATTTTTTAGGAGCATCACTCAACCATTTTCAGATCTGGAGCACCATTGGGACAACTAGACTAGAATTTCTTTCCAATGAGCCATATTGGGTCCAATTTGGACTTCGGGAAGTCACTCAAAAATGGTTTTGAAGTTCCACGTTGCACTTTTTACCAGGCACGCTGGGCTTTTTGCAGTCTTTTGTTTTCTCCAAAATTTTCAAAATTTATCAATTGATGGATGGATTCAATGAAATTTTACTGATGTAATTATCAAATTTAAATGTAATTATGTCATAAATAGTTACTAGGGGTAGATACATCATGTAAATATGTAATTTTGGTCAAAGTGAATCATTTTCATGAATGATAGGGATGAGTTGGCTAACCTCCCTAGTCACTAGGATTCCATTTGAGCACTTTGGGGATCAGCTCCAGAAGTTAGGGATTCGAACCCTGAGAGTGGGAGAAGTATTTTTTGTTCTATATATTTCATTTCCTTTCTCATTTCAAGGGTTCGATTTTGTATAATTTTATCATTAAACACTATTGTAATCATACTTTTGGCAAGAAATAACAGACTGAGTTGCAGCTATTTTTATGGGATTCTTGTGGTAATGTGATTTTATATTGTTTCTTCTTATGTTTGAAAATGTCTGAATTTATTGTGATTTCATATTCATGCCATCTCTGAATGTAATTGATTCTAAGTTAGAAAGATAGAATTCATTAGCTTATTCTCTATTTTGGAGGAATAGTTACAGTTTTGTTTCATCTTCTTCTAATTGAAAAGAATTCATGTTTCCAATGATATTTTATGAAACCCTAGCAGTCTAAACCACTCCATTAGGATACCTTAACATGTTAAAGTACTTACCTACCTTGCCCCATCAGATCTCTACAATTTTGATCCTTATTTTTTCTGACCTGGTTCTTCTCTGACCTATTCACCATCCTCAAATTCAATCAATCAAACCCTAGTACTACTATACCTAGCCTAAAATCCTTTTTATCTATTCATATTGGTTATGATCTTGTGAAGAGATCCCTCTCCTACCTAGTAGGGCTAGCTACTTGGAAAAATATTGGTTTGTGGTTATCTTTTTTGGTCTCTTCTCAGCCTCGGAGATCTGGTGGAGTGATAATAAATACTAACCTTACCTTTCTCAAGGATATTACTCTCGGTGAATCTCCTTTTGAGAACCTTGAGGAAGGTGATCCCATTAGCCCCTAGGAAGATGACATGGAATATTACTTACACATTGAAAAGGGTAAATGGGAAACTTTTGGTCCTCAATTTGATTGTGCTCCCATTTATGACACCGACAAGGAAGATGAGGTTGAAAGTTCTATCCCCTATCTCTTAGGTATTATTTATGATGACATATCTGTTACACCATTTTTTTGGTCATCTAACTCATTATCATTAGATGAACCCAAGTACACCATGTAAGACCAATTTTACCCTAATTAAAACTGCTTTCACCATATAAAATAACATTTATCTATATTTCCTGGTCATATTTAACCCAAAACAAGGAAATTAATTAAATAAATCATTATTTATTTAAGTATTTCCTAGGAATAAGTTATTCAAATCATTATTTAAATAATATTCCTAGTTAAATTTTACTAAATCATTTTTAAATAATTAAATAAATAATTATTTATTTAATTATATTCCCATCATGTCCCTAAAATAATAAATATATCATTTATTTATTTATTGTTTATAAATAAAGGAATTGACCCAAGTCAAAAGACCTTTTCCCTCCAAAAAATATAATAAAATATTCCTAAAGGGTGATTCTAGAATTTGATTAATAATATTTTATTCATGCACCGAGTTCTAGAACACCCCAATATTTTGTTATAAATAGAATGGTTTTCCCCATTCATTAGTCACCTTCATTGCATTAGATCGCACTTGATCTATTCTTGGTCACCATTTTCCATTTTTGCTTTGTGAGCTCCCATTGAGTTCTATGTTTGTCAGGGTTTTCTACCACAATAAGAGAGAGGAATTTTAGATTTGAAATGCTGAGGACTTTCAAGAACCCATCCCATTGAGGAGAACCGGAAAACACCTTTCTTGTTTTCCTCTCAGGTGCCCCATTCTTTAATATAATATAAAACATTCTTTTAAACACATTGTTCTTGTCTTGTCTATTGGATGCATGGAGTCATATTATGTTTTATCTTCTTCATGTCTTTTGTGCTTAGATCTGAATTTGTGCAGCAGACTTAAAGATATTTTGCAGCCATAATCGATGTTAGGGCTATTTGTTATGCATAGCTAAAGTGATCTTTTATGACGAAAGATTCATACTAACAATTGGCGACTCCACACGGGTTTTATTTTACGACTGTTGTCATTTTATCTATTCCTGCATATCCAGCTGTTTCAGACCCTAGGTTTTCTCTTCAGTTTTCTATTTTTCCTATTTTTATGGTGCTTTCCACCTCTAAAACCCTCAAACTATCAAATTTTTAACTTTCGTGTGTTTATAGCCTTATTGCGCAGGTGACAGACATCAGCCGCATCTGAGATGACAATTTTTTCTGAAATCTGCCGTCGAGAGAGCCGAATCTACAGGTTGCACTTATCGGCCAGAAAATTACGACCTGGCCTTGAGGTCGCACTTTTCTACCCCAAATCTGTGACCTGGACTGAAAACAGGTCAGAACCTGCGACCTGCACTTTTTCCTGCAATTTTCCAGCACTTTTTCTGGGTTTGTCTGAAGCTTCTGTCAGGGTTTTCCAGCCTCTATCTCCACCCATTTAGACTTGTTTCTGATCTGTTTCACTCAACCAAGTGGGAATCTTTCCCCTTAGGGCTCTAGTACCCTCCACTTTTTGTGGGAGAGTTTTTGTTGTTTCAGAAGTCTCAATTTCCAAGGTTTCAGCCTTTTTTGCTTCCAGATCTGATACCTCATTTTCAGATCCCTTTAGATCAGATTTTCTCCCTTTCAAATCACCTTATATCATTTTGTTTGGGTTCATTTCTAGGGCCGCCTCCTTGTCCCTTCTATTTTTTAGCTGATCTCCTCCTTTTTAGCAGCAACCTTGCCTCTGCCTCTTTGTTGTTCTCTGCACCTCTTTTCAGTAGAGTTCTCCTTTAGATCCATGTCCCTCCCAACCTTAGATCTATTGGCCTCTTTTTAGTGTGCTTTCCTTAGTTTTTTCCCTCTTATAGACTAGTTTTGAGAGACCCGCCTTCTTGGGTTAGATTGATGCATTGGTCGATGTTAATTTTCTGTTCTTTTCGTCTTATTCACTGCAAATTTATTTTCAGTTACGCAGCACACTTTTTCTTTTACTCTCAAAATGTCTGGGTTTAAACAATTAAAATTAATGCACGCCACACACTGACCCTAAGTGAAGAAGAGCCTGGTTAACACTGCCTAGCAAAGACTTTAAAATCAATTGACATTGCACCTCTCTGCCCTCGTTTCGACATTGATCTCCCTTGATTTTACCCCTCCATGCCCCTGTTGGTTTTCTTCTTCCCGTCATCATTGCACCTCCAAGGCATTTGTCCTGGAGACTTCTTAGCCTTCATCCTCAGTTTTCGGTTGGTTGACTTCCTCCTTCCCGTCGTCATCGAGTAAGTCTTCCCCTGATTCCGCACTTCGACTCTTCCTCTGATTGTTTGGGTTCTCCCCCTACTCCTGGCTCCCCCCCTGTTACCTTCACCATGTCTATTTCATGACCTATCCCTAACCCCAGTTCTACTGCTGGGTCTGTTTCTAGTGGAACCCCTACGGGACCTACCTTGACTTCCCCATTACTCCCTTAGATGGCTGGCCTCAGTCTCCCCGACTTCAATCAGCTGATCAATGATCCTATTCGCCACGATGTCAGTTGGCCTTTATGCCAACCAAGCTCCCCTCTGACATTCCCAAGTTCGAAGGCCTTGCTAGTGAAGATCCCTCCAACCATATTTGATCTTTCCACATGTGGTGTTCCTCCAATTCCATCACCGATGACTCCATCCGTCTTCGTTTGTTCCAATGCATGCTTACCGGCGAAGCTTCTAAATGGTATGTTGATAAAGCCACCTCTTCCCATACCACCTTTGCGACCATTGCCCAAGCCTTATTATCTTATTTCCAGTTCCCTCTCCGATATGACACTATTACTGAACTCTTGACTTATTTTCATCAATCCTCTTCGACCCGCCTTTCTGCTCATGTACAGGAATGGCGACGAAGACGGAGCTTGTGTCACGCTCCCCCCTTTGAAGATCAGGTTTACATGGACTGGTTCCTTCGATCTCTCTTACCCCCCATTGGCAAAGATGTTGCATCCCATTTTCCCCAAACCAAAGAAGCCACCCTCCAAATAGCCTTGAAATATGACCTTATCTATGCCCAATCCGGTTATGTTTATAATGTCCTTCCTGACCTCCCCAAGCCCGGTGGCCCTAATGCCTCAGGGGCATCTCACTCTGCCGACAATATCATTGGAACCCTTTCACATACCCCTGCTCAACCTCCTCTGGGCTATGGTTTCCCTCCAGGAGGGGCCAGCCCCTCCGGCACGTTCCCCCCTCCAGGTAGCATGTATCCAGGATATGGCATACCTCCTCCCTTTTCCCACACTCCTGCTTACCTCAATGTTGCCCATCCTACCCCTTATCCATACCCACTACCTGGTATCCCAACTCCTCCATCATTTGGACCTCCCACTCCCTTGCCTTCTCCACCCCCGCAACCGCACTTACTACCCCCTCCAGGGCAAGTATTTTCACAGCAGGGGGCACCTAATTTTCTTCCTTCTCAAAGAAGGAGAAGAGGCAATCAATCCGCTTCTATTAATCATGGATCCAATCCTTCTAGTATTGACTCTACCACTTCCAACCAGCCACAGGGCTCTCAGCCTAAGCTGGACAAGCTGCTTTACACCAATAAGCCCTATTGTTGTTATGGTGTTTATGGTAACTACACTCATGATTTCCCTTTATTACCACAAATGTGGCAGATGTGGGAATCTCAGGCCACCGTGAGGGGACAACACTCCTCCCCTACTATCCCTCCCACTCTGACTACTTCTCAACCCGCTGTGTTTACTAATCCTTTCCCTCAACAATGATTCGTGGCCACTCAACCTCCTCATGCCCTGGTAACCACTCAACCTTCCCCTTCTGTTTCCTCTGATTACTAGATTCTCATGATGGCCTCTGACCCTCCTCTCATCGTCGACCTCAACCTTCAAACTCGGTCTCGTCGGTATTCCACGCCTCTCGTTCCCTCTGTCTCTGAGTCCCCATCTTCAGGTCCTACAGAGCCTCTGTCGACACCCCATGTTCCCTTACAAATCCCTCCGCCCCAAGCTACAGTTCATCCCAAGACTCATAAGGGACCATTACGCTGAAACGCTGCCTCTGGTCGGGCCACCCATTCATACAGCATAGTAGATGATCTGGCACAATCTCCTACTGCCATTTCAACACTGGAACTCCTCCAGTCGTGTCCTTCTCAAAAGAAGGCTCTACTATCTGCCATGGGTGCTGTAGATCCTGCTGATGACCAATTGATTTTTTTCGACGCCCGTCAGTCAAACCATCCCCCTCTTCCTCCTTCGGTTGCTTTCCAAATCCCAGTCAAAATCCGAAATGCACATGTCACTCGGTGTATTATTGATGAGGGGGCATCTACCTGTGTAATGTCCGCTTTGGTTTGGAAACAACTTGGATCCCCTGAACTAGCCCCTTCCACAATCACCCTTAGTGCATGGGATGGCCATGCCTCCCAGCCCATTGGCCTCTTCCGTAATTGTCCTATCACTCTTGTAGGCAAGACTGTTTGTGTCAACGTTGAAGTTATCAACGCCCCTCTTGACTACAACATTATTTTGGGATGTAGTTACACCTATGCCATGTCTTTTGTCCCATCCGCAGTCCACCGCAAGATGTTCTTTCCTCATAATAGCAAGATTGTCACCATTGACCAGTTAACCTACCATGAACCAAACTCTCAGACCTCCCTTGAGTCCACAATCTCTACTGTCACTAATAAACCAACTGTTGATTCTTTGACTAGTGTTTCCCCTGGCGTCTACAACGACTCCTCTTTGCTTGGAAATTTTCCTGGTCCTCCCCCTCCTCCCGTCTCTGACCCCAGCTTAGCGAATGTTTGCATGATGCAATCATCTCAGGCTGGCCTCCCACAGCCTACTCTGGCTAGTCAGCAACCTCAATATCGCCCACCGCATCCAGCTCCTAGCCCTTCGCTTCAGTCGACCGAACCCTTTTCGCCTGGTCCTTCTCATCCCCCTCACACTCAGAAATCTCCCTACCCCCCCTGAGTCGGTTCCCTCTGGTCTCCATCACATGGGAGCCGTCCCTCCTGGTCATTACCCCGTCAGTCAGATACCTTTCCTTGGTCCCCCCCCCTAGCGTCTATTCGGTTCCCGTCATGGCCACCCTTTCCCTCCCTAATTTAACCTTGGGAATTCCAGTATAGTATCTTACTCCTCCAGTCGAGACCCTGTCGAACCACCCCAAACCATACATAGCTGTGACACCAGTGCAACTGATTCCCTTCACTCCTTCCACCTCTACAGTGCCCCTAGCCCCTCCGCAGGACCCCCCTCCTATTACGACAACTACCGGCAAGAAAAGAAAAACTCAAAAGGGGGCATCCAAAGACAAGGCCACCGCACCCGACCCTACCCCTCCCCCACCTGCCAAGCCTTGTGCCTTGTGTGATGGTATCGGTCATCCCACCCATACTTGTCCTAAGTTGCCCCGTGTCCAACCCATGGTTAAAGTCGCGTTCCCTAAATCTACGGTCCATGAAACCTCTGTTTCTTCCTCATCCACAACCAAGAACCCAAAGACTCTTCGCACCAAAAAACCCTGTGCTCTGTGTAGTATCCATGGCCATTACTCTCACCATTTCCCTCACCTCACGCATTACCGAGCCTCTTTAGAGGTCATTTGTGAGTACGAAGATGAACAAAATCAATCTGCCTCTCCCATCCTTGCTCAATATGCGTTAGGCCTACTCGAGGATCCCCCTGCTACCATTGACATTCCTCCCCCTGATGTTGAGATGTCAGAACCTGTTGCCCCCCTCCTATACCTATCATCATCCGCACGACCCTCGGAGTACATTCCCTCTGAATCAACTCCATCTGTTCTGCTTGATCCTCCTTCAGACACTTTCTCGGGCTCCTCACATTTTGACCATATTTTTACCTGTTCCTCTGTCATTCCCCGTGATGACCCGTATATGCACCTCTCTTTCCATACTGATGATTTAGGTAGCTTTGCAGCGTTGTATGGTCTCATTGACCCTTCCATTTCCTCCCATAATCACGATCATGCCATCTGTATCTTCGATGTTCTTCGCAGCCTGAGTACTTGTTCTTCATCCTATAATTATCATTCATCTCCCTCCCGTCAATCTGTGAGTCCTAGACTTCCTACCCGGACTGCTCCCTCCCATAGTCGTCAATGGATGTCTATCCTCTACTCATGCTACCGTCCTTTTGCTCATCCCTCCCATTTCTTGTCTTGTGACACTCTTACATCGGCCCTCTTGTCCACATATTATCTTGGCTATGCCGATGGGGCAAGTCGCTTTTCTCGGAATCTCGCTTCGGCAGCATGGGCCATCTTTACCCCCTTGCATACCTTGTTTCTTGAAAATGGGGTCTGCATTGGTAACGCCACCAATAATCAGGCCGAATATGATGCAGTACGTGGCTTCCTAGCCGATGCCCTCTCTCATCACATCCTCCATCTACATGTTCATTTAGATTCCCTGCTTCTTGTCCTACAACTTACTGGTGTCTATCGTGTGCATAACCCTATCCTATTTAGACAATATTTACGAGTGAAACTTTTGATACGTGAATTTAGATCCATTACTTTCAACCATATCCCTCGACGTCAAAATTACTACATAGATCAAATCGCAAATCATGTTCTAGACTGGCATTTATCACACACAAGACAATAACATTTCACATCATCAAAAAAATGTACATAAATCATATATATCATATAACATGTGTTTTTAGAGTCCATCTGCTCTGAAACATATGACATGCCCATAGCATGGTACAAAAACAAAACTACAAAAAGGGGGGCACCACTTGCCCCTACAAAACCACTGGGGGGCACCATCTTCCCTACATCTAATCACTCTTTGGAGGATCCCGAGCCAATGGCTCTGCTCCCGCAGCTCGTAGATCACGCATAGTCTAACCGGCCATCGCCATGCGTCGCATGATACCTTGCCATTCCGAGGGTAGCCTAATACATAACTCTATGTACTGGTCGTCTAAATCTTGCCAACCACGCTCCGACACACCGGTTAGCAACCCCTCACATCTACGACGGATTTCCTCCACCAGAGCGGCCATATCCTTGTTCTGCATTGTCATTGATCCACTTGCACCTGTAGCTCTTGCTGCTGCCGATCGTCCCATATATCCGGCCGGTTTTACCGGAGCTATATCTGCATTCCAAAAATATAACGATTAGTACCATGAATACTATTCACAAACTCTAAAATGCACATAACATATTAGTTTCTTGTCACTTACCATCGGGCCCCCACACTCGACCAAGCGGAAGCAGCAATTCTAGATCTCCCCAATAACTCATCCCACTATAGGGATAGTCGTCTATGTATAATGGCATCTGATCCCAATGGGCGAATAACTCTGGTCAGAACACCAGTCTAACCACCCCTCCCCCTCCTCTACACAGTAATCATCCCCACCGATGCATCCGGGGCTCTTTCGGACCTCCATCAGGTAACTGTATACGAGGACGCAAGGTCAGGATCTTCTCAAAAAAGAAGGAACACAACACCGTCCCATAGGCACAATCATGATTCACTTCCTGCTTGCATAGCGACAGTTGTCGTTTCACTGACACCAACATCATATGGGCCCACCCATAGTAGGTCCCCCCCAACACACTCTCTACAATCATCATCTGCCCTCTAGTGATGTGAAGGAGCGCCTGGCTGCCCAAGATCCGCAACACTGCTGCGGCCATTGCCCGGGTCTCCAACCTCTCTAGATCTCCAATGGATATCCGAGTCCCTTTGACTTGGACACCTAGTCGACAATGTCGCTCAACAAACTCCATAATGTTACGCCCTCGTGGTAACACTGGCTGCGTATTTCCCACCATCCCTAATGGTGGGAGACTAGTCAAGAAATATAGATCCTAGACCGTCAGCTCGATCCTATGCCCCTGCACTATAAACGCCTCATGATCTGGATCCCAATAACTGATAATCCGGGCCAACAAGGGCTCTCCAACCCTCATCAAAGGGTTCTCCAAAAAATTTAGAACCCCATACCTAGCTAGTGCACGACGGACACCCTGATCCGTTTAGATCTTCGTCTGTAATGTACCTAAGTCTCTCTCTCTCCACTTGATCCGTATATCTGCCATACCTGCACAAAAACACCATTTTTGTCAGTCTACAGATCAGCAAAACTGCATTAACTTACACCAAACCTGAATCTCAACCCATAACAGCACTGAAACCTCCCACATCTAACAGGTCGCACTTTTTGGGCAAATCCTGGGCCAGGTCGCACTTTTCAGGCCAAAACCTGCGTCCCAGGTCGTAGCTTTTGCCCCAAAAAGTGCGACCCAACCATAATGATGAAGTAGGGGCAGTTACTGAGATTTAAAACCCTAATCTGAAATTTGAATCCATCAAAAATAGAGAGTAGGATTAGGCCTCTTACTTGCAACTGACGGATCACGATTCCAACGGTCGGTTTGCCCGCTACGATCGCCGCAAGATTTAGGGCCTTCTCTCCTCTCCACATTCACCACAGCTACACAAGAAAATGAATGATTTTGGAGGGAAAACGCCTTATTAGAAGAAAACCCCTATTTTTTCTTTCGCCTGCTGCGACCAAACCGTAGCTTCGTTTGACACATTGTCCACACCGTTGGAAAGCTCTCACCGAGCACTCAAATGGGTATATATCTGTTTTCCATGTTTTGATACTTCACCGGGACACATTTTGTCCATGAAGGGTCTCTTCACCTCTTCTCAAAATCAAATTTCTCCACTTACGACACTTGTACTTGGGGCACCACTTTGCCTCCTTACTCATCTTCGTTTGTGTTGATTTTCGTCATGAGCTACCCTATTGTACTCATGCTTTTATGGTTCCCCATTGGACCCTTACTATGAGGCAACACCATCGAGTCGCCCTTGTTTAGAGCATCCCAGTCGAGTCATCATCGCATTCATGGATTCCATTCCAAGTCCCTTTGTACCCCACTATAGTCCTCCCTCCTTTCTTGCTCGATCCCTCTCTCGTGTCGCACATTATGTCCTTCTGCACCCTTTTCCCCTATCCCTCCTGATATTGTGTCAGTCGCTGCCAAGCCATTCATGCCCTTTATGCTTTAACAAGGGAAGTTGTCCAACCGTTCCTCCATATCCCTCATCCCATCATCATCATTAGTGTCTATCGGTTCGTCGCTCTACTATTTTCCCTCGTGCCTTAGTTAAGGTTCCCTTATTGCCTCACCTATGGCGGACCTACTTCTGTCGACATCAGCTCATTTACTCCAGAAGCCAGGTCTAGGGGGCAGCGTACCTTGGTTCAAGCTCTTCTCAGCATGATCATGATCTATACACTTGATGGTCCAGTGATGCAGCAGCAGCTGTTGGTGATTCCCGGGCGTGTGTGAGATGGCTCAACCCTCATGAGGGGGTGGCCCTCCAGGTAGCCCCCCACATGCCCGGATGACTTTTTCATTTCCGCCCTTGATGCAGCTCCTCTCATTTGATTATATCGGCCTTAACAGCTTGCAGTGCCTCTTCGATTTTCATATATCAGTTAGATGTTGTGAGCCCTTCCCCGTGTGTAGGGGGCATTTGGGTATATTTGTATCTCATGTACTAAAATCTTCTTGTATAAGTCCTGATGGTTATTCTAAGCATCGCATGTATGTGGGATTCATCATTTTATTTATCTGGCTCATGTTTAGGCCAGCATATGCTTCATTCTTGCGTTCCATGGTTTTTCGGGCGCCTTATTATTTGTACTATTGTATCGGCGGGCATAGGTATGCCTCCCCCGCCACCTTTAACACTGGTACTACTTCATCACCTAGAGACTTGTTGTACCTGTAAGTCTCGTCTCCTCCAGGTCTAGTCCTTTAGCACATTAGACTACCTTACATTCCTCTCTCTCACTTCCCTCTTGATGCCTAGTGATTGTGTTCTTACAACGTACTTCGGTCATACGATTTGCTCCTAACACTCGTACGTTGGGGGGAAATCTGTTACACCATTTTTTTGGTCATCTAACTCATTATCATTAGATGAACCCAAGTACACCATGTAATACCAATTTTACCCTAAGTAAAATTGCTTTCACCATGTAAAATAACATTTGTCTATATTTCCTGGTCATATTTAACCCAAAACAAGAAAATTAATTAAATAAATCATTGTTTATTTAAGTATTTCCTAGGAATAAGTTATTCAACTCATTATTTAAATAATATTCCTAGTTAAATTTGACTAAATCATTTTTAAATAATTAAATAAATCATTATTTATTTAATTATATTCCCATCATGTCCCTAAAATAATAAATAAATCATTTATTTATTTATTATTTATAAATAAAGGAATTGACCTAAGTCAAAAGACCTTTTCCCTCCAACAAATATAATAAAATATTCCTAAAGGGTGATTCTAGAATTTGATTAATAATATTTTATTCATGCACTGAGTTCTAGAACACCCCAATATTTTGTTATAAATAGAAGGGTTTTCCCCATTCATTAACCACCTCCATTGCATTAGATCACTCTAGATCTACTCTTGGTCACCATTTTCCATTTTTGTTTTATGAGCTCCCATTGAGTTCTATGTTTGTCTGGGTTTTCTACACCAATAAGAGAGAGGAATTTTAGATCTGAAACGTTGAGGACTTTCAAGAACCCATCCCATTGAGGAGAACCGGAAAACACCTTTCTTGTTTTCCTCTCAGGTGCCCCATTCTTTAATATAATATAAAACATTCTTTTAAACACATTGTTCTTGTCTTGTCTATTGGATGCATGGAGCCATATTATATTTTATCTGCTTAATGTCTTTTGTGCTTAGATCTGAATTTTTGCAGCAGACTTAAAGATATTTTGCAGCCATAATCGATGTTAGGGCTATTTTTTATGCGTAGCTAAAGTGATCTTTTACGACGAAAGATTCATACTAACAATATCCATCAACACCCTTGAGAAGAAGGATCATTATTTTCCCTTATATGAAAAGGATGATTTTTAGGAGGAAAAAAATGTTGAATATAATACTTCACCCTCCCCTTTGCCTCATCCTCTTGTTCATCACCTCAATTCTTCCACAAGTGATTCTCTCGCACCCTTTCAAATGATCTTGAGTAACCATGAGCCCTTTCCTCCTTCTGAGTATGGTGTCAAGGAATAACCCCTCATTGAATATACTTTGTCTTCTTGGGCACCCCCTCAAGATCATTACCAGTCTATAATCTCCCCTATTCGATGTGATCTTCATGGGAAACCTACTTGTGTTTCTCCATCTCAGAAGTCTCCCTCTCCTACTAATCATAGCCCTTTTTAGGCAATAAAACATGACATAAATTATAATGGAAATAATATGCCTGAGGTTGCCATGCATCAAAAATTTATGAGCCTAATCATTTGCATCTCTATATTTTGGTTAGAAGAGAGGATCTCATGGACTATGTTACATCCTTTTCGTACCTCTTCTCACGTGATCACCCATGTCTGTGCATCATATATTCCCACCTCCCACCCACTTCATCCTCCATATAATTGTATTCGCATTCACTTTGAGATTTTCTACATGAGTAATCACACTTGCCGAAATATTTATATTGATATGATGATATGTTGGTTGCATTGGCTTTATGATTACACTTAGTATTAGCATTGTACTATATGCATGTTAGGGTAGGATGCATTTCATACTGATTTTCTGCATTAGGACTAATTTCATATGACATTTCTCATAATAGATTAGATGCATTTAGATTAAAAATTGCATATTTTTATTACTTGTTGATTTTATGGGCTAACATTATTGTGGCTTTGGTCATTGACATGTGAAAATAGCAGGTCTAAGATGACCAAGAGATCCTTTGATTTCTCGTGACCTCTCATTCGAGTATCATTTCCCACTTCTTCGAGAGATCACATCCCAGTTGGAGCCATATGTTACCCACCACTTCGTGGTGATATCCCTAGGAGAAATTTTTTCTCCATGATGGACCCCAGCTGGTAGCCAATAGCCCCTTGCAGCCTTCAAATAGCTTGTTGTGTTGTTTCTCCGCCACCCGAGCCAACCATGTGGTCCCTCACCCATCTATATTGATCGTGTGTTTGAAGGTGGGCCTCTCAAATCTAAAGGTATGTCTTTTCATTTGGTAATTGAGTATTGGGTTTACTTATCATGGATACTTCTGGGCATGGATCGATGGGGGGATTTGGCAAAAAGAGTGGGATTAGCTTGTGCTCCAGTCCCCTTGATCTCTTTTGGATGTTACCCTTGGACCTTAGTCCTATGGGATCTCCTTTATTGACCATTTGGTTCTATGGTGGTACTACTTAGGAAATCCCAACTTTGGGTGCATGGTCCCAATCCTTTATATGCATATATTACTCCCTTTCCACTCACTATGCCCCCATTCATCATTTCTCTCGCTTGGGTTCACATTGCCTCTCTGGGTCCATAAAGGGTCAGTTCCCTATCCCCTTTCCCCACCTTGGCTCAGGCTTGGAAGGATTCCTTATAGTTTGAAGCAACTAAAAGAAAAAGTAAAAGCATAAATGGCCACATTCAATAGGAATTTGTGCCACAAAAAGAAAAATATGGTCGGGACAAAAAGATAATTAGCACGTGGGAAAATTTAAATACATGAGCTCTACCCTAGGAACCCATGATTGTCCCAACCCTTGGAGGGCAACGAACGGCCCTACCTAAAAGGGGGTAATCATACACATCTTGCTCTTATCCTTTGAGCTCCAAGAAGTTAATTAGATCAAATTCATAAAAATAAAAGGGCATATAAAGAAGGGTGGAAAAATCAAGGTCGAGCACCTCATGTACCATGATTACCCCCTCCTACACATTATACACCCTGGTCTAGGCTTCCCCTTATCTAGCTACCCTTGAACCCCAATATGTGGCCCAGGATTTCCCCTCTTATTCCCTATTCCATTTCACTTTTTTATCACTTTCCACCCCCATTTGAGGGATGTGCCTTGTACATACTATTCCCTCTAAGGTAGAAACCACTTAATAAGGTACTTGGCTAACCCCCTTTGGAGCTTGGAGATACCAGTGCATGCCAAAGCCCACTACGAAAGGGAATGCCATTATGAAGTACCCACTTTTTTGTCTATGGTTTGTAAGATTTTTTACACGATTACTCTAATGACTCGTTGTGTTGGAATGCTAGAGAATGCATTTTATCTTATACAATATTGAATATAGTGTCCATTTGGGTTTGGTCTCCCTGTATGGGGTCCTAACCTTCCAAAGGGATACATTGGCACATGTAGGGTGTGTGTAGAGACCCATGGGCCTCCACAACAGCAAAAAACACTCCATGGATCCCCACTGATTTCCATAGATTACTAGAGATCCCCTTTTGGGAAGAGGATGATGCACTCGGTACATTATGCCCAGTAGGCCCCACAGGAGCACCACACACTTGGCAGGTGTCCCAAGACTTTTAAGATGACATGGAAACATCCATTCCATAATTTGAGCCCTTACAACTGATCTGCAGGCACCTTCAACTCATATGGAGACCCATGGGGTCATTGGTGTGCCCCCGCACCCATTGGGAGAACCACGGGTCTACTACTTGGAGAACAAGGGGCCACCCCATTTTCCATCACATTTTGAGGATTTTATTCATCATTATGGCACTTTTGGATATTATCATTCCTTTTGGAGGGCTCCACGACATGCACATATTATTTTTTGACCTCCTGAGTTGCTTATTATTTCATTTATGAGCTAGTTTGTTGTGCTTGTCACCAAAATTTAGGTTATTTTCACATTATTTTATGTTTAGGGGCTAATGTGGGCTCATTAGCTAAATAGAACTCCTAAAAGGTGTATAAATAGGAGTTATTTGGATTCAGTTGTATCACCACTTGGATTGGGATCTCTCTCTCTTAAGAGAATTTCACATTTTTTCCTTGGTGGAGCTTTTTGGATGATGGATGAATTCTGATGTATGGATTTAGGTTCTCTCTATATTTCACCTTCTTATATTGCGAATGTGATGTTGGTTAGATATATTATATAACATGTAAGTGCAAATTTGATGTCATTTTTCTTTTTGATGCATACATTTGAACTTTGCTATGATTAGGGCTAATTTTTGCATATCTTAAATGTGGAATTGTGTGTCTATTTTAGCGTATATATGTGTATGGGACATGTTCTATGAATTAAATTTCCTATATATCGTGTTATCTTGATAATCCTTCACCATTTACAAGAAGTATAAATGTTTAAAGTCACTTTTCTTCTCTAGCCTATAACATTGAACAAAGTTAACTTTGAAGCATCCTTGAGCAATAGAAATACATTTTGTCTTCCTAATTATCCTTGACTCCATATCCACAAGTGAAATTATACATTGATCCTTCATAGGGTGATCATTGTAACCCTTGTTTTTACCTTTTCTCCATTTTTCGCATGTCTAGCCCCATTAGGTCACCTAGGGCATTACTTTCCCAGAAATATGGAAATAGGAAAAATAGGAAAAATTCAATCTCCTAGGGTCAACTGCATTTGTGGATCCCCCAGGTCTCCTCAAATTTTGAATACATTCCAACGGTGGAATCTAGGGATATCCCAAGCCCTAGCTCTAGGATCAAGTTTTGCCCTGTGTTTCCCAAGGCTAGCATTTGGCAGGATCAATTCGACCTTTTGAAGTAAAAAATCTTGTTTGATCCTTTCCTCTCACCTTGTCCAGGATAGGAACATCATTGGTTGCTAGATTCCATCCCCAAACCTAGGTTGGGTCCACTTGGCCCCATGTGGCCCCATTTGTTTTCAAAGACTATTCATCAAGGACTATTTGGGAATCCAAGTTCCTATAGGATTTTATGGATAGGGAAGCACATCTAAAAGTTATACCCTTAATCCTCACCCTCTAATCCTCGCCCCCTCTCCCTAGACAATCAAGACCCTTGCTTTAAGAGCAAGCAATCTCCATTCTTAGCATCCTAGGGAAAGGATTTAAGGGGTCACTTCTCATCTATTCAATGATATATCCTTTATAAGTGGCTTCCCAAAAGCATCAAGACTCCTCCCATCGATGAAATTTTGTAAAGAGCAGGGAGCCTTTGTTGTGGTGATTGTGGGCTAAGCATCCACTGTTGCCCTTGACCTAGCAGTTGCCCTCTTAGGCAACCCTTTTAGGTCCCCTGCTATTTTGAGTTGTAATAGAACCAACCTACATCTGCACTAATGTTTATTTTGCATTGTATTGTATGTACCGTTGTAAACTCTACACTATGTTGCAACTTCTCTCATGTGGTTGGTGTTGTTGCAACTACTGCAACTGAGAACTAAAATATTTTGAATCAACATTCTTATGAACTGCAAATATCTCCTGAGTCATTGGCTGCTACCATTCTCTGCATTGTCCACTAAGTATATTGGCACTGCGACTACACTGTGCCCCTCAACATATGACTGCAATATTACTGCAATTGTCCTTCAAGAATTGATTGTGCCATCTGACACTGATCCATATGCTACTTAATAGTGTGGGCCCCAGTATCAAGGGTAATGATCCATGAGTAAACACATGTCCAATGGTCACCTCTATTAACCTTTCCCAAACCTCTGCAACTCTAGGAAATAGAGCTCGATGTATCCCCACCTCTCTCTTAGAGGTATAGCTACATACAATGTGAATTCATCCTCCAAAATGGAAGATAAATTTTCTATCTTTGTCAAAGTTGCTACTTACTCCTGCTTCTCCTTCTTTTACTTCTTCCTTTGAGTACATGGAGTATTGCAATTCGGAAAAACTCGCACGGCCTTCTGCAATTATAAATCAAGAACTTCCTTCAGAAAATTGAGTCCGGAAGCCCTCTGAGAAAAATCCCTTAGTGTGTGTTATTTCTCTTCCACCAGGCGCTCATTTTGCTACTGTGAATTTGCTGCAAAATAAACTGCACCCAAATCAAGAATCTTATCTATGAAAATGTTGATTTTCTCACCTATTTCCTGTTGGTATTACTCCTTGGAGATTCAAATTTTTCCTGCAACCTGCGATTTAAAAATCAAACCCTCTTCTAAGCAACTTGAACTTCGTAGTTGGCTATGCGCAAATCTAGAAATCGATCTACCATACTGCCTATGAATCTGCATGAATTCATCTTTCTGCCTCTAAGTTTTTGGTCTAATCAACTCTAATCTAATACCATGTGAAATTTTCTTTAAATTGGACCAACTGGATAATTAATCAATTATAAGAATAAATTTCCAGTTGCTACAATTTAAGGAAAATTTCACATGAAGTAGTTGCTAGATTGTATTATTTGGCTTCTCTTCAAAATGATATTGATTTCTATCTCAGAAAAAAGGAATTCTTCCTCTTTGGAGCAGATGTTTTCTAATGTTGAGCGGGTAGAAATTAATTTAAGGGTTTGTGGCAAAATAATTGATCATATAGAAGAGGCAAAACCAATCTTAGATGAACATCAAATTGAAGAGGAAGAAAACCCAGATTACTCTACAGTATACAGTCAAGAAAAGTCTCACAGTTTAAATACAAAAGAGATAGCAGATGCTTTTATATGTCAACAAACTCATATTCCATTTTCATTACAAATTTATCTAATACCTCATTATTTAAAGGATTTTGTGGTTAGTTTTAATGATGGTGATTTATTATGTGTTCTTGGTAGAGGAGAGAATAGTATTTACATCAAGAGAATTCAATTGAAAGAGGGAATGCATGAAAATGTTCAAAGTGATGAAATTTTTACTAGAGTAAGCATACCAAATTATACCTATGAAGTTGTATCAATAAATTCTTTTCTCAAATCTCCTCAAGACAATAAGGTAACTGAAGGAGATGTTCATAAACACATCATTGAAGAAAATAATACTCTATATTTTAAAATAAATATGCAAATTTCCTTCAATCTTAATCGTATGCCTACTTCTCCAAATGACTACATGGAGCATCTCTTTGAATTTTTTGAAGTACATATTTTCTCACCCTTATGAACCTATATGACTGAAGAAAATATTGAACTGCAGGTCAACAATCCTAAATCTTATTTTGTGAAGTACAAATTCTCAGACACATTGGCTGATAGGTGAATATGATGGAAATCATGAACAAATGGATATCTCAAGACAGTAGCATCTTAAGCCACTATCCATAATGAAGAGCCTTGACATACATGAAGGAGCAGCAGAAAAAATGTGTGATATACATGAGTAAATGGACTCATAATTAAAGGAATTTTTCAAAGCAGTTGAAGATATTTTTCAGCCACAACAGTTAGTTGTTATATAGGAGTTTTTATTTGCAAATTAGAATGTGGACATCTTTCATACTCTTGAAGACTTTGTGAAAAAAGTATGTGGAAACTTTAAACAGTGTGCATCTAACATCATTTTGCGGGTATGTATAAGGCTTCATTATGAATCTCTCTTAGTATTACTTATTTTTCTTTTCAAGGTTTGAAGGAATGATGGCTTGAAGTCCAACAATCAAAAGTTGTATTGATGCCATTAGAAGTTTGATTTCACTTGAAAAGGATAAGTTGGGCTATTTAGAGTAGGGATCATTGTACATAAATAAGCTCAGTGTCGAAGCATTTAGATTTAGTTTGTATATACAGTTTAGATATGAATGAGTAGGAATCCATAAGAAAGGTTTCAGGAAGGGGTTTCTCAATTTTCAATCTTCAAATTTTACAAGTTCTCAAGGGTGGTTAAAAATAGTTGCAAAATTGACTCCATAGCACAACATATAAGGCATATGGTCTACCGTTCTTAGCTTCCCACAATGATATGCTATCCCGGTGGAGCCAGATGTTGTAACAAAAATTAATGCGTTAAACTTTTTGTTAAGTCAAGAGATTCATAATTCATTATATTCTAAGTATATTTAGATGAAAACATGATGATATTGACATAGAAACAAAACATTGCAGTGGAAGTGGTGGAAATGGAAGAGGAAAAGGCGAGAATCATAGTAAACCAGGTGAAGAAATTATAAAATTCAATGTTGGTACTAGGTCAGAGAAAGCCTTCGTTGATTTAGAATTTTCTCCCAAGCATGGCGGAGTACATCTTCAAGTTTTGAATTTCCAATGCAGAGTACTTGACTCTAGGCATGAGGGCATGGTTACATACCTAATAGCATATGGCAAAGAAAACTTATGGCTTATGTCACAAATAGGCATTATAATGTTAATACCAATTACAGTATTAAATCTTGCATGCATGATGGTGTGTAGTTTGTAGCAATATTTGTCTATCCATTCAGGGATATTTGCTTCATATTGCTTTAAATCGGTGTTTGTGTTGGAAGCCTAAAATCGTAGATATAGTGGGGTTATTTAGCATTTCTTCAAATGGAAAATCAGAACAAGTACCATATCAAAAGACATAAAAGCCAAATAAATCTCCAGATCATCACTAATAGTCATTTTCATTATTACATTTTTATCATAATATACTAATTGCATGGAATAAGTCTACCATTGTAATATCCCCAAAATAGCAATCAGCTTGTTGGGATATTAATTTTGATAATTTTTTTATTTTCCTAAGTTTGATAGGAAATAAAGGGGTGAGGGGAGCCATCAATAAAACATTAGATTAGAAGCACTTTCCTAAAGTCACTTGAACACATATTTATTGGACAGTGAGGGGCCCAGGAGGGTGTAGTGGTAGCATGAAGGAAGAGGCAACGTGGGCAGCGTGGGCCCATGATAGCGCAGTGAGAGAGGGAAAGTGTGGGCCAAGAGGGACAATGCATTTTGGTGGGGCCTAGATGAGAGCAAGGCTCTCAAAGCATAATAAGGGGAAGAGGCTCCTCATTCTTGCATTTTTATCATGCATCTTTGATTTCTGTCTTTTGACAATGAGCACGCATTTGCTGTTGAGCGAAGTCTACAAGTGTTGTTCAGCACATCGGGTGTTTCCGAGTGGAAATCCCACCCTCATCCTCGGGGGAATTTGAGTGCCTACTCAGGAGAGGTTATCTTGAGTTGCATTACCACTATCTGGCATTTTTCCAAGCTTCAGTCTTCTTCTACAACGTAGTCTATTCCAGATTTGAGTTGTGTTGCAGGGTTGTTGCAGTGGGTGTGGTAATACCCTAGTTCTGAGCTTGGTTTCCATTGGAGGGTCCATCCTTTCATCTAGGAGGCTTGTGAGGAAGTCCTTGGTGCATCATTCTCATATTTGGTAGGAGGCCAAGTAGCTTTCCTAAGTTACAACACATTTTCCCTCAAGGACTATGTTATTTTAGAGAGCAGCTGCAACAGTGGGTTTATTTCCCTAGTTGGAGGAGTTGTGTTTCCTTTGAGGGGATCAGCCCTTCATTTAGGAGATATATTGGAGAAGGATCAGCCGTTGCAAATTCTAGATCAGCCACCTCCTACTAGTGATTCAATTGCAGTGATTATTCAGCCCTAGGGCCAAATCTGCTATTTTTGTATAGTGTGTATTTCCGGAAACCTTTTCTGGGTTGTCCTGGAAATCTGTTTTGGAGCATAGATCTCTATTCCTAACTCTTTTGGAGAATTGTATCAACAGCAATATATTTTTCTATCTTTCAGCTGTTACTCTCTCATAGACAACACAGTTTTGACATTCCATCTTATATTGTATTAGCATCATTTCAGATCTAGGTGTATGCTTTCATGGGAGGCTTGCAGGGAAAATTTTAAGGATGGAAATTTATCTTAAAGTTTAGAAACCTTGGTGAATCTTACTAGTCCCAAGTATGTAAAATGTAAAATTTGTAATGATATTTTTGTAAAAATATTTAGGTTTATAATTATTTTATATTAGTATATATAATGTTTTGGCGATTTTTAGAGTAAAATAATTTTATACTATAAAATTTGGGCGAATCAATTTTCAAAAAAATGGGAATTTGTGAATCATTTTTTTGGAAAAAGCATGGAAAATTAGCCCACGTGCAAATATTAGCCCCTAAAATTTTCCTTGGAGGCTTGTTTGCCCAAATTGAGTAATCTTTTCCTCAAAGTCTTTGTACCTATTTTTTCTGTTATAATCATAATGGAATGGATCTATGGTTGTCTCATGTATTGATCTGTTGATATTTCTTCATATTTCCAGTTTTATGTCTTGTATTGCTGCTCTCCCAATTTTGGGATATTACAACCATTGTGGGTATCTTGAGAGACATCCCTCTGATATTTTGGTGACTAACATGTAAATGGTTATGATTTCATGCCCCATGTAAAATAAAATAAAAAATTATTTCTTTTGGTAAATTAGATAGGTGTCGAAGGAGTTTTCAAACAGGAGAAGTTCATTTCTTTCACAATTGGATCAGTAATACAATTCAGGATTTTTGAAGTAAATTTGAGATCACAAGAACAAACCTATCATATGCAGGTGAGATTGACAGATCCAACCAAAAGTAATTTAGTATGTATTGTGATCGAGTTAATAGCAAACCCCCCTAGTTTTTTGTCGTTTAACGATGAGGAAGGTGTGGTGGTAGGGATCCTTCAAGGAAGTTTTTCACTTTGGTGATTCGACGAACATGTGTTGTTATGCTTTTGTTTGAAGGTGATTTTGGTGATGTCTTACATACAAGGGACTACAGGCTAAGTTTTTACTGTTTATCCAAACTTCCTCGCAAGTTCACAATTAGTTTTAATATAGTTTTATAACTAAAAGTGAAAGTTATGCTTTAGGAATGAGATAAAATAAATAAAGTGAAGCTTGGGGTTCGGTAATGTTTGGGGAGAAATATGTAATATTGTACTGAAATCTATAAGCAACTTTTCAAGAAATTAATACACATTATTTTTCAAGTTTAATTGCAGCTAGTATTTTTCTTATGTGTATATGGCATATGCAACTTGTTCATAGCCCATTTCCTCAAAGTTGTGTTCTGGAATGTTTGAAATAAATTATTATGTTCAAGAATGTGTACAAGAATTCTATTAAAAAAAAATCTGCTTTAATGAGATGAGATTAAAAGATTGGTAGGGGGTTCAATTTGTTTAGAATGCACCTTTTGATTGTGTGGAATTAATATATATAATTTCAAATGTTGGATAGCACACTTACATTCCATTATCATTTTGAATGTTAAATGCAATTCCTATTAGATTTCTAGTCTCTTGAATTCTTTATTCTTTGTTCTTTTATCACTCTTCAACGTTCATTAAGTCTTAAACTTATGATAAATTGGCTTATTTGATAGAAGGATCTTCCGGGGTTTTGAAGACTTATTGCAGTCCCACTAATTTATCAAATACCTATTCATTTTCCGAAAGTTGACACAAAATATGTTGATGCTAGGGAATTGATTCCTCTATAGTCAGGTATTGTTTCCCGGGTTATAAAATCGAATTTTGGCGGCGTATTCAAGGAGTGAAAGTTGAATATTTTCTTTGAGGTATTTAGAACTAATTTCTGACATGAACAAAAATTAGGTATAGGTTGTTTGAATTTTCACTTGGCGACTTCAATGGCTTGCAAGGCCGCTCTAGACAGTAAGATTCTACTCATAAAGAAATGGGGTACTCTTTCAAGATAAAACAAGTACATACAATGTCCATTTCCCAAAACAAATTGATTATGTTGTTTGGTCCATTTTGGTTCTTCCTATGCAGTTGATGATAATTTTCTTCTATCTTATACAAATGAAAAATATCACACTCAAAAAGTTATTTCCTATGTCTGAAGAGGCAATTTTATTTTCTTTTCATATTCTTTGGCCAAAAAATTCTTCTTCATATTTTGAAAATAATGATGATCATTTTATGACTCATCTTGAACAAAACACTGTTATTTCACCTCTAGCAATTAATAACTAGTCTACAAGTTTTCATCCTTAGATTTTAAAAAGATATGGGCCTTTAAAATTTTCATTTGTTTTTCATGATTTTCCCCCAAAATATCTCAGGTATCTTCACAAGTTTAATGGAGAAGACAATATTTCAACAAAGAAACACATGCAAGCTTTTCAAAACTTCACAAATTCATTCGAGCATTCAACATGAAGATGCCTTCATGAGATTATTTACTCAGTCCCTGGATGGAGAGGCAAAGAGATGGTTTGTAGATTTAACAACTTGGTCAATAGGTTATTCGACTGATTTTCATGATATTTTCATAAGAAATTTAGATGAAATAAAAACATATGATCAATATCCTACTAAATGTTGGGTTGTTAAAAGAAGTAAAGATGAATCTATTATCAGATTTAACATGAGATTTGAAAGGACTTGTTACCCACTAAAAGTGGGTGACCCATAGGAAAAACTTTTCTCCTATTCATCTCTTATCGTCGGCAGCCAGTAGCACTTAAGAGCCACCAATATTCGATGACAACGTTGTTGAGTTTTCATGAGTGATGGGGTAGCATCGGATGTGCTCTAGCTCCCAAAATTTGTGGAGGGAATAGAGTACATAAGATATCCAAGACCCAGAAAGGGAATTGGGAAATTTCATCCATTTTGGGAGATAATTCATTAATTAATAATTTTAATTATGGAACCTAAGTCTAACTTAGGAAAATTGAATTATTAAAGGTAATTAATTAAAACATGTGATGAAATTATCTTAAGTCATATGGATCAAGATTTCTTTTAATCTTAGCCATTGATTCAAGATTTGATCATGGTCGTTGGTTTCCTAATGAGAAAATTATAAAGGAAAGGCTTGGGGTCATTTGGAGGACACACACACAGGCAGAGCACTGAAGCTAAACTAAAGTTCTGGGGTAGGCTTTTCGAAGAACTTCCGAAACTTTTTCAGCTGCAGAGAGGGGTATTTTAGGCAAAGAGGATGGTCTAATACTAGTGCCTAGAATCAGTAAGAGGTGGAGAGCAGACTCCAAAGGAAACGTAGAGAAGTAGAGGCAGCAGCAGCAGAAGAGGGCAGTATTTGCACAGAACAAAGGCAGCTTCAGCTACACAAATGCTACGAAGTCCCTCCTAGAGCAGCGTTAGGTAGCAGGAGACCCATCTGGGTTACGCAGAGACCCTCAGGGGCAGCGTAGGGTCTATGTCACCCATTCTGGGGTTACGCAACCCTCTCCAAGCCAGTGCAGAGGCATGCAGTGGCTGAAGAGACTACCGCAAAGGCTTCAGGGGCAGCATTGGGGTTTCTAGGGCCAGAATTTGGCTGAGTCTTGTAAATTTGGTTTAAGGGTGTGGATCAGTCAAAATTTTGGCTTCAGAAAAGCAGGTTAGTTGTAGATCTATATTTTTCTCTGTCATGTTAACTAGTTTGGTGCCCAGATTTGTTGTATTCAGAAAACTACTTAATAATAAACACACTCCAGCAACGAGAAGACCAGTTTTCCCGCATTGGGTTTTTCTGGGGACTATTGTCCAGAAAATCTTGTATGTCACTTTGTCTATTGTGCATGTACTTTTCTGTTTTAGATCTGAATCGGTGAAAGTCTGTTATGTGTTTACTTCGATGTTAATCTGAATATTTCAACATTAATAACTTGCTTAAGTAGGAGGATTATAACCAGATCTAACAGTAGATTTCTGCATAAGTAACATTCAGAAATTTTCACAGACGTGGCATTCATACCTCTTCCACTTGCATCATTCATATGTTTCCTCGTCCATCTTCCAAGAGCACAAGTTAGAAGGCTTTATTCTTATCAAAAGGTACTTTATTAATTTTGCAATCAAGTGCTTATTCTTGTTTGTATTCGGGAAATTTCACATGGATTATGGGGTGACTTGGAAGAAAGAAGGGTCTTGGTCATGATCTTATTCCCTCACCTTCAATGGGGGGTTAATTTTCAATTCTAGTCTAGTGGGACCTCCCCTAATGGTCCAATGGGTATTGGAGGGGCACTACTTGGGAAGCCATGATTAAGATAGAATAGCCCCATATTCCCACATTCCTTACCACTTTCCATCTTATATTACAAGCCCCTTTACCACCTCCATTCTTCGGGTTCAACTGACCACTCGTTCATTGGGATTTGGAACCCTCATAACCTCAAACCTAGGTAGAGCCTGGAAATGTACGCTAGAAGATTGATTTGACTAAAAGAAACAAAAGAGCATATAATGGCCACAAAGAAAAGAAAAGAAAATTAAAATTCAAAATATGGTTGGGACATAAAAAAAAATTAGCATGTGGGAAAAAGCCAAGCATGAAATCTACCTCACTCATAGAGCCATCCCCCGGTTCTTGGGTCAATGTTTCCCTATCTCATAGAATATTAGGAACCCTTAAATGAACCAACCCCTAATGGGTGATGAACTTCCCCATCCTTAAGGGGGTGATAATTGCTATACATCATACAAATAAAGCTCTAACCCTTTGAGCTACGAGTATTAATACAAAGAAAAATCAAGAAAAAAGTAAAACACATTTAGACGGGTGGAAAAACAAAGGCTGAGGTAATTCATGCATCCTGATGATTGGTCCTTCCTTGCATCTATACGCCCATGATGAGTTACTCCATCATAGTTGGTCCCTTTGACCATGGCACTTGGCCATGAAGTATTTCCCCCTCTATTCTAGCATTATTCACATGGCATCTATCAATTTAAGGGTGGACCAAGAACATGTCACTCCTACTTGGGGGTTGAGAACACATAATAGGATCATTTATTAACCACTCCTACCTAGGGGAGGACCACCATGACGTGAATAAGGCCATCATTTTGGAAGAGAATCCTTGTATGAAGTGTTAATTTTCCCATTTCTTTCAAGATTGGTTCACTTAGATGAAATAATGATTAAATCTACCTAATAGTGAAATTCGTAGCACTGGATATTGTATGTAATTGATAAGTGGTTTCATCTATAGGTTTGGGCAACTCAACTGGGGTCCAAGTCCTCCAAAGGGACATATTAACACCATAAGTGAGGCATTGAGATCCATGGGCCTTCGAACAATTTTGGAGCATCACGTTTATCCATGGGAACCTTCAGAACCTACAATGTTCTTGCACTTCACCCTATATCATTTATTTTCATGAAATGGTGCACCTCGACCAACATGCCCCCACCTAGCATAATAATGATCTCAAATATAGGAATTTGATCCAGGGCCCATATGAGTTTTGTCTCCAGGGAAAATTTTAGGGGCTAATATTCGCACGTGGGCTAATTTTCCATGCTTTTTCCAAAAAATGATTCGCAAATTCCCATTTTTTGAAAATTGGTTCGCTCAAATTTTATAGTATAAAATTATTTTACTCTAAAAATCTCCAAAACATTATATATACTAATATAAAATAATTATAAACCTAAATAGTTTTACAGAAATATCATTACAAATTTTACATTTTACATATTGGGGACTAGTAAGATTCACCAAGGTTTCTAAACTTTAAGATAAATTTCCATCCTTAAAATTTTCCCTGTTTGTCTCATACCTTGAGAAATGGGAGGGCTAGCACCATCTTCAATGCCCAAAAAATTGGATCGGAGTTAGAAATATTAACCACAGGGAGATACATGAGACCAATTTTGTGCCCCAAATCCAAAACTAGGGTCCACAGGAAGTTTATGAGAGAGATCTAGGGGCCAACCCCTAGACCGTGATTTTAAAGGGACTCTACACTTGATAAGAAACCTATTTCCATCAAAACTTGCCCCAAGCAAGGCTACACTAGCATGGAGTCAACATTTGAACTTGCACATGTGGATTTTTATTTAATTTGTCAAAGGCTACTAGGTCAACTTGTGACCTAGATTCTTATTTGCAAATTATTTTATGATTTAGAGGGGCTAGTAGGCTAATTAGGCATTCATATACCTCATATAAGTAGAAGAACATATCATTGTAACTTATCATCATCACACCATGTATTTTTGGCCTCAGTAGAGGAATTCAAACTTGGTATCTTGTGGATGAGTTGGAGATCTAGGATGTATTTTGATATTTGTAGTTGATCTTGGATATTCTTTAGGGCTATTCTTAGGTCTAATGGATGGAAATATTGCATGTTATCTTGTTCTCACACATTATTTCATAGGTGAATATGATGGAAATCATGGAAAAATGGATATCTCAAGATCATTAGCATCTTAAGCCACTATCCACAATGAAGAGCACTCACATACTTGAAGGGGAAGAAAAAAAATGATTGATATATATCAGCAAAGGGACTCAAAATTAAAGGAAGTTTTCAAATCGATTGGAGACATTTTTCTACCACAAAGATAAGTTGTTATACAGGAGTTTTCATTTGCAAATCAGAGTTTGGACATCTTTCATAGTATTGAAGACTAGATGACAAAGTATATGGAAATTTTAAACAATATACAGCTAGCATCAATTTGCAAGTGTGTATCAAGGCTTCGTTATGAATTTTTCGTAGGCTTTGTAATATTCCTACTTAGCCTAAGCTAAGAGGAATATGAAATTTTGTCTCATTTTCTGTTGCATGAATAAATGAATAAAGGAGGACATGTAAAACTCCTAAAATAATGAATAAATCAATGCCCATATGAACATGGATAAATCTGGGCCATGTAAAAAAATCACTTGCAGGTGTGAAAGGGGTTTGAGCTATGAGACTGGGTCAACCTTGACCAAATCTACAACGTTGTCTAGATACAATGTACCTCATGAAGGGACAGTGCAGTTCTAGAAGGACGCCCCTCATGTGAAAGGAGCTAACTCATCAAGGTGGTTTAGGGTTTGTAAAGGCCTTCATCTTATAAAAGGAAGGGGAAGGCAGCAAGAGAAGGTTGTTGATTGTCTATATTTCTGAGTATATTGTCTATTTAGATGAATACCATTCTCTGATGTTCAGTGGAGAATAGTGTTGCTTAGCACTTGGAGTTCCTATGCAGGGATTCCACCTCTTCCATTGAGGATTCTTGGAGGAGTCTTGCTGATCTCATCCACTATCAGGAATTTGGCCAAGCCCTACTTCCAACTGCAATGCATATCTAGTGAGGTTTTGGTTGCTTTTGTAGGCTGCAGCAAGTGGAACACTAGATCTGCTCAGATCTAGCTTGTATTGGTGCCTCTTCTCAGTGAGTGTGTCTTTTAACCTTGTGGAAGAGTGCATTAGTTTTTTGAGCTTCAGATTTGTATCTTGCATCAGGCCAACTCAGTTTTTCAAGCTACAGCACAGTTTCCCTTGAGGGACTGCGTTATTTTCAGTGGAGTTTTGCAGGGTGTTTTGATCCCATTTTTTATGAGAGATCTCTAGTGCTGGGCTTTACCTTTCACTTTGGTGATCCATGGATTAGCGTGCTAATCCATGTTCTGTATAGATCTGATCTGTTTTAATGAAAATTCATCTTCAGAAATTCTGAATAATATTGTAGATCTGCTACTTAAAACTCATATCTACTCTTTGTATTGCATGATTTGGTCAAAAACCCAAGGGGATCTTGTAATAGAGCCTTTCTAGTGTACATATCTGAAATGGATCTGATATTTTGTACACAGATCTGCTCTAGATCTGAAGTGTAACATTCAGCTGTTGTAGCTCCATAAAATAACGTTTTTAAGCCATTTTTCAGTTTATATATATGTTGCAGCCTTCTTTTCTGAAGATTTCCTTCTCTCTTGTCTTTTGTATTCTACTGTATAATGTAATAGCATCATTGTAAATCTGATTTTCTGCTGTGTATTTAAAATTTTATCTTATTAGATGGCCTCTTGCTCATGCTTTCCAAGATTGCGTTATTTCTGAAGCAGTTTGTTGTGCATAGCTGCAGCCCCTCTTGTAGGGTGTTTTTCAGCTAGACTAGGTGGTGGGAGATCTGTTTACCACACCTAATTTGATTTGTTTTTGCTCCCCTTTTGGATATAGACTCCAGATCTGCTGATCTAAGGGATACAAGGGCTGCAAACTCATTTCTGTGCATAAATCTCCCAGAAGTGCGTTATTTCAGCAGGCTTGTTGTGCAATCCCAATTTTGGGATATTACAGTGGTATCAAAGCTCCTTTCTTGGCACAGCCTGTGCTTTCATTGGAGAATTGTTGGGTATGTGTTATATTCTTTCCACGACTAATCACGCGCGCACGCCCCCCTTGCCCTAGGTGCAACGAAGCCAGCAAGAGTCTCCTCGTCGTGGGCCGGGCAACGCCCCGGCGGTACCCCGTCCCACCTCCTGCAAGGTCCGCGCCCATGGTTTTGTGCATGGTTTTGCACATGGTTTTGGGGTACGATGGTTTTCGTCCCCTGGTATTTTTGTAGATCCAGTCAAGGGAACTACGTTTATGTTCTAATCCTGGGTTAATGGATTAGGGTGTATGTATGCTTCGGCATGTATATATATTTTTTGTAACACTAAAAGGAATATAATGAAAAATCAAGTTGGTCGTCCTGATTTGGGATCTAGGGGAAAATCTTTGTGTTTATCTATTTTATGGTTTATGCTCTCGCTATTGTTTATTTTCTGTTATAAGATTCGTGTGTAGATAATTTATGTTCAGGTTTAAAACCTACATTTGGTATCAGAGCAGTTTTGGCTTCAAGGGGACACCTTTGCTGCTGAGGGTTTTTTTTTTTTTTTCTCGGGCCTGAGGTAGACCCTGTTCAGTCCAAGATCTGCGGGATCGATTCTTGCGGTGAAAGAAGATAGCGAGCGGCAGAAAGATAGAGATCGAGAAATTTAATTGTCATAGTTTTGAGTTGTGGAAGCTCAAGATGGAGGATCTGCTGGTGGATAAAGATCAGTGGATCGCGGTAGATCTAGGTACTAAACCAACGGCAATGTCAGATGAAGACTGGAAGAAACTGGATCGGAAGGCTAAGAGCACAATACGGTTGTGTGTATCAGATTCAGTATTGTTGAATGTATCTGGGGAAGCTACGACGAAGAATTTGTGGGAAAAAATTGGGACTTTGTACCAATCTAAGTCTCTGGTGAATAAGTTGTTCCTGTGGAAAAAGTTGTATAACCTGAGGATGAAGGATGGAGACTCGGTGACAGAGCATCTGAACGCCTTCAATACTGTGTTAAGTCAACTGTCATCTGTTGATATTAAAATCACAGATGAAGATAAGTGCATCATTTTGTTGTGTTCTCTACCAGACTCATGGGAGAGTCTGGTTATTGCAATAGGTAGCAATACAACTACCTTGAATTTTGATGACATTGTCTCAGCCTTGCCGTCAGAGGAAATGAGACGGAGAAATATGGAGGGCCAGAATGGAGATGCCTTATCTGTAAGAGGAAGGTCCCAAAAAAAAAACAAGAATAAGGTTTTGAGTGGGAGATCTAAATCTCCTGGAAATTTTGTAAAGGTATGCTGGAAATGCGGAAAGGAAGGGCACTACAAAAGGGAGTGAAGATCTAAAGCTCCTAAGAAAGGAAAGGGATTTGATGATGCTCCTTCTGCAGAGGCAAAAACCACCTTGGATGAAGGTGGGGATGTGTATTTGGCTTCTTCTTCAAATACACATGTAGATCATGAGTCATGGTTGATTGACTCAGGTGCATCCTTTCACTTCACTCCCCATCGGGAGTGGTTTTGCGAATATGAGAAATATGATGGCGGTGATGTCTTCCTAGGGGATGATAGGAAGGCCAGAATCGTCGGACGTGGAAAGGTGAAGCTGAAGATGCAAGGTGGAAGGATTAGAACACTTCCTGGTGTTCTGCATATTCCTGCATTGGCCAGAAATCTGATTTCTGTAAGCAAGATGGATGATGCCAGTGTAAAAATAGTGTTCGAGAAAGATGCCTGAAAGATGGTTCAGGGAGCACTGGTATTAATGCGGCGAGTTCGGATTGGAACTCTGTACAAGCTACAAGGTAGCACTGTTATTGATGGGTGTAACAGTTCTGTGATTCCTGAAAGTGGAGCAGAAAGCCTAACTGTCTCTGGAGAAAATACCATGCTATGGCATCAAAGGCTTGGACATATTAGAGATAAGGGCCTTCGTATACAGCATAGAAATGGTATGGTATAAGGTATGTCTAATTTCTCTCTGGATTTCGATTTCTGTGAACATTGTGTATATGGGAAGCAGAATCGGGTGAGTTTTCCTTCTGGTGCTAACAGGGCGAACAAGATATTAGAACTTGTGCACAGTGATGTGTTTGGACCTGTGTCAGTTCCATCACTGGGAAAGTTTGTCTACTATGTTTCATTCATAGATGACTTCTCAAGGAATACATGGATATATTTCTTGAGGAAGAAATATAAAGCCTTCGATAGATTTAAAGAATTTAAGGCTCGGGTGGAAAACCAGACAGAGAAGAAGATAAAGGCGCTAAGGACAGATAATGGTGGGGAGTTCTACAAGAAGGAATTTGAAGAGTTCTGTAAGAAGTATGGTATAGCACGGAAAAATACAACTCCATACACACCTCAACAAAACAGAGTTGTAGAAATACTGAACAGAACACCGATGGAAAATACAAGAAGCATGCTCAGTGGTACCGGGTTAGGAAAAGAATTCTAGGCAGGGGCAGTGGAGACTGCATGCTATTTGCTTAACAGATCACCTTCATCAGTGTTGGAGGATAAGACTCCACATGAGGTATGGACTGGTAAGAAACCCTCTCTTTCACATCTAAGGGTATTTGGATGTGATGCATATGCACATGTTCCAAAGCAGAAAAGGACCAATTTAGATAATAAATCTGAAAGGTGCATCTTTATTGGGTATAAGGATGGTTTAAAGGGTTACAAGCTTTGGAACCCAGAAACAAGGAAGGTTGTGTACAGCCGAGATGTGGTGTTTAGAGAGGTGAAAGATGTTGTTAAACATGAATTCATACCAAAGGAACCTAAGAAGATAGATTTTGAGCTAAAGGAGGATGAATCAGACTCTACAACAGAAGAAGACTCAGAAGATGAAGAGCCACAAACTCCAGCTTTGAGAAGATCAGTTCAGGAAAGAAGGCAACCAGAAAGGTATAGTCCATCTGCTTTCTGTTCAGGTTTTGCCTTAAATATAACTGATGATGAACCCAGAACTGTCAGGGAGGCAGTAGATTCAGAGGATGGAAAACTCTGGAAGGAGGCCATGGTTGATGAAATGGCATCCTTGCACAAAAATGATGCATGGGATCTGGTGGAGTTGCCGGCTGGAAGGAAGCCCATTCGGAGAAAATGGGTGTTTAAGAAGAAGATGAATGTAGAAGGCAAGGTGGAGAAATACAAAGCTCGGTTGGTAGCGAAAGGTTATTCCCAGGTGCCGGGAATTGATTTTGGTGATATTTTTTCTCCTGTTGCCAAAGTTACTTCTATTAGATTACTTTTATCTGTTGCTATTGCATTTGATTTTGAGATAGAACAGATGGATGTGAAGACAACATTTCTTCACGGGGATCTAGAAGAGGAGATCTACATGAAGCAACCTGAAGACTTTATGGTGAAGGGTAAGAAAGAACTGGTATGCAGGTTGAAGAAGTCTCTGTATGGGTTAAAACAGTCACCAAGGATGTGGTATCAGAAATTTGATACCTATATACAAGGACTTGGCTTCACCAGAAGCAAGGAGGATCACTGTGTTTATTTTAAATTAATTGGTGACCATGTTATTTATTTGGTCTTGTATGTGGATGATATGTTGTTGATTGGAAATGACAAAGAAATTATCCAAGATTTGAAGACCCAACTGTTCTCTAAATTCGACATGAAGGATCTTGGTGCTGCAAACTATATTTTGGGCATGGAAATTAAGAGAGATCAGGCAAAGAGGAAGCTCTGGTTAAACCAGAGGAAGTATGTCGAGACTATATTGCAGAGGTTCAATATGCAGGATAGTAAACCGGTAAATGTTCCTATTCCTGTAGGTGTAAAGCTGTCTGCTGAACAGTGTCCCAAGACACGAGAATAAGAGGAGTATATGTCCCGTGTTCCATATGCAAGTGCAGTGGGTAGCCTGATGTATGCAATGGTCTGTACTAGACCAGACATTGCACATGCAGTGGGAGTATTGAGCAGGTTTATGTCAAACCCAGGGAAGGAGCATTGGACAGTAGTGAAGCGGGTTTTCAGATATTTAAGTGGCACTAGTGATTATGGCTTGTGCTACCAGGGAAGACCAGGATTGGAAAGAATGTTGGACATTCGTGGTTTTTTTGATGCAGACTGGGCTGGAGATCTAGACCAAAGAAGATCTACAAGTGGGTATGTGTTTAGCCTATTTGGAGGCGCAGTCAGTTAGATGAGTAAAAGACAGTCTGTAGTGGCTCTTTCAACTACAGAGGCAGAATACATAGCAGCCACTCATGCAAGCAAGGAAGCAGTTTGGTTGCAAAGATTGTGTTCAAGTATGGGGTTGGTACAGCAAGCTATAAGGATAGACTATGATAGCCAAAGTGCAATTTCTTGGCTAAGAACCCTGCTTATCATTCAAAGACAAAGCACATTGATTTTCAATATCACTTTGTTAGAGATATGGTTGAGGCTAAAAGGGTGTTTCTGGTAAAGGTGGACACTTTGAAGAATGTTGCAGATGCATTGACAAAGTCTGTGAGCACTTAGAAGTTCTCTTGGTGTAGAGAAACAATGGGTGTTGAAGAATTGGACCAATGAATAAGCTCTCCTATGGCCCCCTGAGGAAAGAAAACAACAAGTGGGAGAATGTTGGGTATGTGTTATATTCTTTCCACGACTAATCACGCGCGGGGGGGTCATAGGGGGTGCGGTAGCCCCCCCTGTCGGGGTTCGGGGCAGTGCCCCGGTGAAAATTTTTTGGTCCTTAATTTCCGGTGGGCGGTCTGTGCCCATGGTTTTGTGCATGGTTTTGCACATGGTTTTGGGGTACGATGTTTTTCGACCCCTGGTATTTTTGTAGATCCGGTCAAGGGAACTACGGTTATGTTCTAATCCTGGGTTAATGGATTAGGGTGTATGTATGCTTCAGCATGTATATATATGTGTTGTAACACTAAAAGTAATATAATGAAAAATCAAGCTGGTCGTCCCGATTTTGGATCCAAGGGAAAATCTCTGTGTTTATCTGTTTTATGGTTTATGCTCTCGCTATTGTTTATTTTCTGTTATAATATTCGTGTGTAGATAATTTCTGTTCAGGGTTAAAACCTACAAGAATCATAGCCATGCTGCATTCAGAAGAAGATGAACCTTTTACTGAGAGGGAGAAAAGGTATCAGAACAAAAGCCACAAGAAGTTTGATTACACCATTGAGGATCAAGACAAGGGTAAAGCCCCTAAAACTAGAAGTGATAAAGAAGGAGAAGATTTTGCAAGAACTCTCTTCGTGGCCATGCAAGATCTTGCTAGAGATATCAAAGAGATGAGAATGGACAGAATTAGTAAATCTCCTGGGAGATTTCATCCTGGGGAAAGCTCTGGCATGTCTCACCACCAGACTGGTCAACCAGTGAACCAGCCACAACCTCCACAACGCTCCGCTATGCCTACCTTCTTGGCTGTGGAGAATGAAGGACCACAAGAGCAAGCATCCCTTGAAGACTACTTTGTGGAATATGAATCTCAGAATTAGAGATTCAAGGACCACTTGAGTTTCCAAGAGTTTTGTCACCTCAAGGAAAAAAGAAGACCAAGGCATCAGTATAGAGATGGTGGGTTCTTCCATAATCATGATAGACATCACTCTATGGGCAGATTCTTTTTGCCCAAGTTTGATGGGTCATCCTCTAGTTCTGCCAAGGCATGGGTAGAAAAGCTGGACATCTACTTTCAGTTGAACAAAGTCCACAAGATTGAAGCCATCAAGATTGCAGCGCTGCACTTTGAAGGTGAAGCACACAATTAGTGGTTCCATGTGTTGTCTACATTGGGCCATGCCAATGTGACTGCCTATTCTGAATTCACTAGGAGACTGGTGGAGAGGTTTGACAGAAAGGATCCAGAAGCACCTTTCATGAGCCTTGCAAAGTTAAAGCAATCAGAAAATGTAGAAACTTATATCTCTGAGTTTCTGAGATTATGTGTTATGGTTCCTGGTCTGTCTGCAGCAAGGAGGGTGTACATGTTCATCGATGGCTTGGATCAACCTTTGCATGGGATAGTTAAATCTACCAAGCCCTTCACTTTGCATGATGCCATTGAGAGGGCTAGAGACCTCCAAGATGCCTTGCCAAAATCAAAGGCAACTTTCAGAGCAAGGCCCCTCACCTTTCTAAAGGGAAGGAAGAAAAATTTGCTCCTTCCAAGGAGAGCTCATTCAAGAAGCCTCTTGATATTGAATTCAGGAGGGAGCTGAGGAAGAAGAGACTATGTTTCAATTTCCAAGAGTCATGGGCACTTGGACATAGATGTGCTACTGGGAAATCACAATACATAGAAGTCTTCTCAGATTTTGAGGACGGAGATGAAGATGATGAACCAAGAAGGGGTCACAACGGTGATAATGTTGAGGGAGATCCAACACCATCTGGAGATGGGGATGGAGCCTTTTATCCAATAGGTGGAACTCTTGCATCTTTGAGAGGAGTGCCTAAGTACTTAACCCTAAGAGTACAAGGCTCAATCATGAATCAGAGGGTATCTGTACTAATTGACAGTGGGGCAACCCACAACTTTATTGATGCTCATCTTGTGCAGAGGAGAGAAATCCCCACTGATACTTTTGAGGGATTCTCTGTTTTGGTCCCAGGAGATAGGAAAATGCAATGCATGCAATATTTCCCTTCACTCTCAATCACTATGGGGTCTTACACTTTGGTGGATCACTTTTTTGTAGTTGACATACTAGACACCAATATCATTTTGGGTGTCCAATGGTTGATTACATTGGGGAAAGTCACCACTGATTGGAAAGCTTTGTAGATGGAGTGGGTGGACTTGAAGAGTAGTAAACCCCAAATAATCCAAGGCATGAATAATTATCCCTCACCCAGCACTTCCACACAAACAACAGAGATGGATTTGCGCAGTGGAAGCAAGGATCTCATAGTCCCTTCTCTTATGTTCATGAGAATTATGCAAGGGACATTCCTATCTAGTGGAAAACCACCTGGGAGGCCACCAGATTCAGACCTTGTGGGGGAGGCCTCACAAAGTGCTACTCCAAATCTAGATCCAGGAGGGATTGGAGCAATGGGAGACCAAGCTATAGCACTGGAGGGCTTGGGATGCCTCAAGAGTGAGGGGAATCTTCTCCCTGCATCACTATCACCCTCTCTCTTTCCTAGATCTGCACTATGGGAGGAGAAGAATGGGAGGATCAGCCTTCCAACACACATATTTGGAATGAGAGATGTCAAAGAAGAGATCAGCAACATGACAGGCACTTCCATGGATGTATCATCAGCACTGTCATTGTTGAACAGTTTGGATCTGTATTGGAAATTTCAATTGCTTGTAGAGTATTCCAAAGATCTCCACACAGGTATGATACTAGATGACATGTAGCAAGAAGAGGGCTACTTATTCCAAGGGGGAGTCATCTATCATCATGGTAGGGTCTTCTTGGCTAGAGCTTCCAAGCTCAAGCAGAAGAGACTACAAGGGACACACAGAGAATTCTTTCTCAACCATATGCATTCAATGAGGATCTATACCCTGATCATGAGGAGCTTTGATTGGAAGGCTTGAGAGAGGAACTACATCAGCACTTTCAAGAGTGCATGAGCTATGTGGAGTTGGGACAACCAATGGACTCTATGCAAGAGTCATTTCAGCCATTTCTTCTTTCTTTTGAGAAAGGGGGAATGCCCATGCACAACTCCATGTGTATGAGGAAATTTGATGGTAAAAGATCTGATCATGTAGAGCAAACTTTATTTTCTGATTTGTCACATTATTTTACCATGTTTTTGCAGGATATGACTCCTAAAGTGAGTGAGAGATCATCTGGATCTCATGACTTTTGGTAGGCCAATAGAAATTTTGAACTTGGCCACTCCCTTGTTGTGCAAAGGGAGATTCCTTTTCATGATGGGTGCTTTCCAAAGGCACCAAATATATCTAACATCTTCAGGCATGTTAAGGTAACTCATGTAGCAAATGTGTGGTGGGACTTCCACTTGCCACACCTTGATCCAATGAAGGCAGGAGATGCACTGCACTGGCATCACATGTGGGATTTTGACCCACCTCCCCAAGCTCAGATTTCTGTTTGCGTATATGTAGTCTTGCTTCCATACTTGGATGATATAGTTGTATTGTTTATGGGATTGTATGGAGGGAGGATGGGAATTTTGTATGTACCACACGGAATGGAACTTCTCCATGTACCTCATGCTACATGTTTTAGATGGAGCATTGCTCTAGCCATGCTTATTTTTATTGAATTCTTCGCTCCTGGTGGGATGAACTATGCACATCTTATGTTGACCCTGGAGGAACAATTCATGATGTATTGGCATGATGAACACTTGGCTTATGATGAGGACTTGATCATTGATGGTGTCATCAATGGAAGAGGGGAAGTACTACAGCTCTCACCCTATCAGTTGCTTGAGGACAAGCAACATTTTGGAGTGGAGGACTACAATATTCCTACTTAGCCTAAGCTAAGAGGAATATGCAATTTTGTCTCATTTTCTATTGCATGAATAAATGAATAAAGGAGGACATGTAAAACTCCTAAAAGAATGAATAAATCAATGCCCATATGAACATGGATAAATCTGGGCCATGTAAACAAATCACTTGCAGGTGTGAAAGTGGTTTGAGTTATGAGACTGGGTCAACCTTGACCAAATCTACAACATTGTCTAGATACAATGTACCTCATGAAGGGAAAGTGTAGTTCTAGAAGGAGGCCCCTCATGTGAAAGGAGCTAACTCATCAAGGTGGTTTAGGGTTTGCAAAGGAATTCATCTTATAAAATGAAGGGGAAGGCAACAAGAGAAGGTTGTTGATTGTCTATATTTCTGAGTATCTTGTCTGTTTAGACAAATACCATTCTCTGTTGTTCAGTGGAGAATAGTGTTGCTTAGCACTTGGAGTTCCTATGCAGGTATTCCACCTCTTCCATTGAGGATTCTTGGAGGAGTCTTGTTGATCTCATCCACTATCAGGCATTTGGCCAAGCTCTACTTCCAACTGCAACACAGATCCAGTGAGGATTTGGTTGCTTTTGTAGGCTGCAGCAAGTGGAACACTAGATCTGCTCAGATCTAGCTTGTATTGGTGCCTCTTCTTAGTGAGTGTGTATTTTAACCTCCTGGAAGAGTGCATTAGTTTTTTGAGCATTAGATTTGTATCTTGGCATCAGGCCAAATCATTTATTCAAGCTACAATGCAGTTTCCCTTGAGGGACTGCGTTATTTTCAGTGGAGGTTTTGCAGGGTGTTTTGATCCCATTTTCTATGAGAGATCTCTGGTGTTGGGCTTTTCCTTTTACTTTGGTGATCGATAGATTAGCTTTATAATCCATGTTCTGAATAGATCTAATCTATTTTAATGAAAATTCATCTTCAGAAATTCCTGAATAATATTGTAGATCTGCTACTTAAAACTCAGATCTACTCTTTGTATTGCATGATTTGGTCGAAACCCCAAGGGGATCTTGTAATAGAACCTTTCTAGTGTACAGATCTGAAATGGATCTAATATTTTGTACACAAATCTTCTCTATATCTGAAGTGTAACATTCATCTGTTGCAGCTCCATAAAATAATTTTGTTAAGCCATTTTGCAGTTTAAATATATGTTGCAGCCTTCTTTTCTGAAGATTTCTTTCTCTCTTGTCTTCTATATTCTACTGTATAATGTAATAGCATCATTGTAAATCTGATTTGTTGTTGTGTATTCAAAATTTTATCTTATTTGACGGCCTCTTGTTCATGCTTTCCAAGATTACGTTATTTATGAAGCAGTTTGTTGTGCATAGTTGCAGCCCCTCTTGTAGGGTGTTTTTCAGCTAGACTAGGTGGTGGGAGATCTGTTTACCACACCTAGTTTGATTTGTTTTTGCTCCCCTTTTGGATCTAGACTCCAGATCTACTGATATAAGGGATACGAGGGCTAAAAACTCATTTCTATGCATAAATCTCCCAGAAGTGCATTATTTCAGCAGGCTTGTTGTGGAATCCCAATTTTGGGATATTACAGGCTTACATATTTTTCTTTGCAAGGTTCAAAGGAAGGATGGCTTTGTTGAAATATGTAACTAGGTTTGGCCTTCATAATGAAATATGTAATCATGATTTTATGTATTTCATGTAAAGAGAAAAATAAATTTATTATTGTCATTCTTAAGGCATGGGTTTCATGCTCAACATAAATTTATTTATATTTCAAGCACCCATTGAGTGCTTTTAGGGCTTGTCATCAAGTCAACAAGTCAGTTGGGGCATTTTCATGTATGGAAGACCCTTTGGGCATCTTTTATTATCTAAAATAAATTTATTAGAGTCATAAAAGACCCTCCAAGACCTTGTCAATGAGTTGCAACATGTAATATTCCAAATTTTCCATCAGCTAATTGGAACATTAGAGTTCTTGCTTTTCTTATTTAGTTAATTAAATAAAAGGGTGGAGGGACCCATAAACCCAGTATATGAATAAAATCTGGTTCTATAGTGTGAATGTGGGTTAATTGGGTAGGGGAGTAGCATTATGGAGTAGTGGAGCAGCATAATAATGAAGAAAGAGTGGAGGTCATAGAGAATTAATGAGGAAGATGATGGAGACAATGGAAGAATAAATGCAAGATGATGGAGATAGTGGAGAAGAAATTGCAGAGATGATGGAGGAAGTGGTGCATTAAATGCACACATGATGGAGGAAGTGGAGAGTAATTACAGCAGTAATGGAGATCATGGAGGACAACGCAGTCTTTATGGAGGCTAGCGGCCACATGTGCAGTGAAGTTATGAGGTGGGCCAAGGCTAGGGAAGGCTCACAACCATGAAAGGAAGATGAAGGCAGCAAAGGAAGGGATTCTAGATTTTATTGTTGAGTGTCATAAGAAATTTCTTTGCACGGTTCAGCTATTTAGCTAAGTCCGCTATGTTGTTTAGCACCGGGTGTTCCCGAGCGGGAATCCCACCCTTACCCACAGGGGACTTTGAGTGCCTACTCTAGGAAGTTTTTCTTTGAGCTACATTCCATCATCGGCATCAAGCCAATATTTAGACACCTTCAGCAGTCCAGTCTCATTCAGGAATTACGCAATCCAGGAGGGTAGTTTCAGTCGAGGGTTGATAACCCAAGTTTTTGAGCTTATTTTCCAGTGAGGGGAGTAGCCTTCAGCCAGAAATTCAGTGGGGAGGAGTATCAGCTATTTTCTCATCAGATTAGCCACCTCTTAGTAGTTATCCAGCTGCAGATCATAATTCAACCCTAGGGCTACATTTTTCATCTTTGGAATTTCCAGAAACCCCTTCTGGGTTATCTTGGAATTGTGCTAGAAAGCCCAGATCCCTGATCTTGGCATTTTTTGAGCACCCTATCAGCAGATCTACACATTCCTAGTTTCCAGTAGGATTGTGTAGTCATAGCCCCCTAGCAGTTTATGTGGCAACAGTTTCTTATGTCTGTACATATAGGTTCATTTCAGGCTTGTTTTGCCTAGCTTGAGTGTCTTTTCCTCAAGATCTTGTACTTCATTTCTGCTATCATATATAATAAAATGACTCAATGATCTGCTCATGTTTTTTATGTACTGATTTTTACTACATTTTCCCGTTTCATGTTCAATATTCTTGTTTTTCCTATTTTGGAATATTACAGTGGTATTATAGCATGATCTTTGGCTCAGCTTGTGGGCATTTAATGACATCAGAGGAATAAGAAGAAGAAGTAAAAAAAAAATTCTTCAATGGCAGAAAGATTGAGTTTTTCCACACTTCTCTTTATATTTATGCAGGATCTCACCATGGCTATCAAAGAAATGAGGAGGGAAACACAAAATGAAACCTCAAAGGGGTTTCATAATGGAGAAGGTCAGAGCACTTCCTATCAGCAGTATTAGCAACTGACGGTGCAGAAATTTCCACAACGCCCTACTATCCCCACTTTCCTTGCAGAAGAAAATGAATGGCATGGAGATGGAGGATATTTGGAAAATGAGACTCTGAGTGATTATCTTGCAGAGTACAAATCTCAATCTAGAGCATTCAAAGAGAATCTAACTTTCCAGCAGTTTTTCCAGATTAAAGAGAACCGGAGACCCCGTTGTTGGACCTTGAAATTGTCATTCACTTCCATTACATTTTCGCTTATATTTCCATATTACCACCTTCACTCCACCTTCATTTCATTACATTTACCTTACCATTACCACTATTGGGTTACATTTATGTTTTTCCAAACTTTATTAATTCTTAGCATTTTAAAGTGAATTTGTGGTTAAAAATTAGAAAATAATGTGCATATGCTTATACCTAACAAGTGGGATGAGATTTTTTCCATGTGTAGGTCAAAAGGAAGATTCTAAAAGACCTTTATGTGGCCTACCAAAACCAAATTCCAATTTGAGTGGAGAAGATCATGGGATCATGAGGATATGTGTTTCATTTCCTTTTTGTATTGAAACTCTAAGAAGATATGTGTCTCATTTCCTATTTTGTATTGAAACTCTAAAAATACATGTGTCTTATCATTCCCTATTTTGATTGTAACTATAGATATAGAGGGAGAGATTCATGAACTCTCATTAATGAGATAACTTCTCATATTTTTGTATAAATAGGGTAAGCTTTTTCCTATCATGGGGTGAAAAAATAGGGGAAGATGAGAAGGGATTATAGAGTGTTTTGTAACAAGGCTTGAGATGGAATGGGACGTAGATTTGTGAGTTTATCAATAAAGTTCTTTGATGTTGTTTTGAATAGATCTTCAAGGAGCTAAGGAATTCACTGAATTGGTAGCAGAGGATCCCTGCTGCTAAAGAGGTTTCTTATGTTTTCTAGCTAAGTTATTTCAATTTATGTTTAGCATCTTTCTTTACTTCTTGCTTTCTAGATTGCTTTCTTATTTCATAGTCATTGTGTTTCCCTGGGTTCAGTTTATTGAATGATAATGAGTGAGTTATAAGTACAATGATTGTTTCTGCATTTTATTTTATGTCATAGGAGATCCTCATTACACTACAATTAATCTCTTTCAAAACTATTCCAATAACCTTTGATTGAATGAATAAGATTCAGTTGTGATGTTTTTGAGTTATTGAATGTTTCAGCATTTTATTTTATGACATAGGATATCCTCATTACTCTACAATTAATCTCTTTCAAAAACTATTCCAATACACTTTGATTGAATGAATAATATTCAGTTGTAATGTTTGAGTTATTATTTGTTTTTGATTTCTTGAATCTTCAATTAAGCTGCAATATCCATGGATTAGAATTTCTAGTTTTCATCATTTCTTAATTAGAAAATAGACTCCAAAAACTTGTAAATAAAACTCTGCTTTACTTCATTTGACAACATTTCCTTTTCCTTCCTTTTTAAATAGATTTAATCTCATCTTTCTAGTTTAGAATAGAATGCTAAGGATCAAAATATAAAAACTCCCAAAACATCAACAAAACATTAAAACAATGAAGTAAGAAAAAAGGGACACTTAGGCACATACAATGCATTACACTTCATTAGTTTACTAGCCCTGGTTGATAATTTATGTTAACAATTTAGGACACTAAATTGACTAAACATGTTTTTGACATTGCCAGGGATCAAACCCGGGTCACCCGCGTGACAAGCGGGAATACTCACCACTGTACTACAATAGATTGCATGAGGACATGCAATAGCTTCAGTTGGGGGGTATGTTGGACCTTGAAATTGTCATTCACTTCCATTAAATTTTCACTTATATTTCCATATTACCACCTTCACTCCACCTTCATTTCATTACATTTACCTTACCATTACCACTATTGGGTTACATTTATGTTTTTCCAAACTTTATTAATTCTTAGCATTTTAAAGTGAATTTGTGGTTAAAAATTAGAAAATAATGTGCATATGCTTATACCTAACAAGTGGGATGATATTTTTGCCATGTGTAGGTCAAAAGGAAGCTTCTAAAAGACCTTTATGTGGCCTACCAAAACCAAATTCGAATTTGAGTGGAGAAGATCATGGGATCATGAAGATATGTGTCTCATTTCTTTTTTGTATTAAAACTCTAAGAAGATATGTGTCTCATTTCCTATTTTGTATTGAAACTCTAAAAATACATGTGTCTTATCATTTCCTATTTTGATTGTAACTCTAGAGATAGAGGGAGAGATTCATGGACTTTCATTAATGAGATAACTTCTCATATTTTTGTATAAATAGGGAAAACTTTCTCCTATCATGGGTGTGAAAAAATAGGAGAAGAAGAGAAGGGATTATAGAGTGTTTTGTAACAAGGCTTAAGATGGAATGGGATGTAGATTTGTGAGTTTATCAATAAAGAAGTTCATTGATGCTGTTTTGATCACATCTTCAAGGAGCTAAGTAATTCACTGAATTGCTAGCAGAGGGCCCCTGCTGCTAAGGAGGTTTCATGTGTTTTCTAGGTAAGTCATTTTAATTTCTGTTTTAGTATATTTCTTTACTTCTTGCTTTCCAGACTGCTTTCTTATTTCACAGTCATTATGTTTCCTTGGGTTCAGTTTATTGAATAATAGCGAGTGACTTATAAGTACAATGATTGTTTCAGCATTTTATTTTATGTCATAGGAAATCCTCATTACACTACAATTAATCTCTTTCAAAAGCTATTCCAATAACTCTTGATTGAATGAATAAGATTCAGTTGTAATGTTTTTGAGTTATTGATTGTTTCAACATTTTATTTTATGTCATAGGAGATCCTCATTACACTACAATTAATCTCTTTCAAAAGCTAATCCAATAAACCTTGATTGAATGAATAAGATTCCGTTGTATTGTTTTTGAGTTATTGATTGTTTCAACATTTTATTTTATGTCATAGGAGATCCTCATTAAACTACAATTAATCTCTTTCAAAAGCTATTCCAATAAACCTTGATTGAATGAATAAGATTCAGTTGTAATGTTTTTGAGTTATTGATTGTTTCAGCATTTTATTTTATGTCATAGGAGATCCTCATTACACTACAATTAATTTCTTTCAAAAGCTATTTCAATAAACCTTGATTGAATGAATAAGATTCAGTTGTAATTTTTGAGTTATTAGTTGTTTTCATTTCTTGAATCTTCAATTAAGCTACAATATCCATGGATTAGGATTTCTTGTTTTCATCATTTCTTAATTATGAAATAGACTCCAAAAACTTGCAAATAAAACTCTACTTTAATTCATTTGACAACATTTTCTTTTCCTTCCTTTTTAAATAGATTTAATCTCATCTTTCTAGTTTAGAATATAATGGTAATGACAAAAATATAAAAACTCCCAAAACATCAACAAAACATTAAAACAACGAAGTAAGAAAAAATGGACACTTAGGCACATACAATGCATTACACTTCATCAGTTTACTAGCCCTGGTCGCTAATTATGTTAACAATTTAGGACACTAAATTGATTAAACATTTTGTCGTCGTTGCTGAGGATCGAACCTGGGTCACCTGTGTGACATGCGGGAATACTCACCACTATACTACAATAGATTACATGAGGACATGCAATAGCTTCAATTGGGGGGTATGTTGGACCTTGAAATTGTCATTCACTTCCATTAAATTTTCACTTATATTTCCATATTGCCACCTTCACTCCACCTTCATTTCATTACATTTACCTTACCATTACCACTATTGGGTTGCATTTATGTTTTACCAAACTTTATTAATTCTTAGCATTTTAAAGTGAATTTGTGGTTAAAAATTAGAAAATAATGTGCATATGCTTATACCTAACAAGTGGGATGAGATTGTTGCCATGTGTAGGTCAAAAGGAAGCTTCTAAAAGACCTTTATGTGGTCTACCAAAACCAAATCTGAATAAACTATAGAAATATCATGGGATCATGAGGATATGTGTTTCATTTCCTTTTTGTATTGAAACTCTAAGAAGATATGTGTCTCATTTCCTATTTTGTATTGAAACTCTAAAAAGACATGTGTCTTATCATTCCCTATTTTGATTGTAACTCTAGAGATAGAGGAAGAGATTCATGGACTCTCATTAATGAGATAACTTCTCATATTTTTGTATAAATAGGGAAAGCTTTCTCCTATCATGGGGTGAAAAAATAGGAGAAGGAGAGAATGGATTATAGAGTGTTTTGTAACAAGTCTTGTGATGGAATGGGATGTAGATTTGTGAGTTTGTCAATAAAGAAGTTCTTTGATGTTGTTTTGATCACATCTTCAAGGAGCTAATGAATTCACTGAATTGGTAGCAGAGGGCCCCTGCTGCTAAGGAGGTTTCTTATGTTTTCTAGCTAAGTTATTTCAATTTTTGTTTAGCATCTTTCTTTACTTCTTGCTTTCTAGATTGCTTTCTTATTTCACAGTCATTGTGTTTCCTTGGGTTCAGTTTATTGAATAATAACGAGTGATTTATAAGTACAATGATTGTTTCAGCATTTTATTTTATGTCATAAGAGATCCTCATTACACTACAATTAATCTCTTTCAAAAACTATTCCAATAAACTTTGATTGAATGAATAAGATTCAGTTGTAATGTTTTTGAGTTATTGATTATTTCAGCATTTTATTTTATGTCATAGGAGATCCTCATTACACTACAATTAATCTCTTTCAAAACTATTCCAATAAAATTTGATTGAATGAATAAGATTCAGTTGTAATGTTTTTGATTTATTGATTATTTCAGCATTTTATTTTATGTCATAGGAGATCCTCATTACACTACAATTAATCTCTTTCAAAAAATATTCCAATAAACTTTGATAGAATGAATAAGATTCAGTTGTAATGTTTGAGTTATTAGTTGTTTTCATTTCTTGAATCTTCAATTAAGCTGCAATATCCATGGATTAGGATTTCTAGTTTTCATCATTTCTTAATTAGAAAATAGACTCCAAAAACTTGTAAATAAAACTCTGCTTTAATTCATTTGACAACATTTCCTTTTCCTTCCTTTTTAAATAGATTTAATCTCATCTTTCTAGTTTAGAATAGAATGCTAAGGATAAAAATACAAAAACTCCCAAAACATCAACAAAACATTAAAACAACGAAGTAAGAAAAAAGGGACACTTCGGCACATACAGTGCATTACACTTCATCAGTTTACTAGCCCTGGTCAATAATTTATGTTAACAATTTATGACACTAAATTGACTAAACACCCGCAGCAACAATAGAAGAAGAGGGCATATACAGAATAGATTCTTTATGCCTACATTCGATGGGTCATTGTTGTGGAGGTAAATCCCCTCTGCGGACAGAGGCGATCCCTACTAGCCCAGACTGGGTCTAGCAACAATCGTCACACGCTATAGTGCAGGTTCCTAATTGCAAATAAACCAACTAGAGATGAAGGCTTACCCAGAATCAAACGCTGTCGCTCGTAGAGAAAGTAGCGCTCTCATTCCTTAGCTCTGGCAGATCACAATCCTCACGATCTCTGTGACCGGACACCTGCACACGCAAGAAACACAACAAACGCAAGCGTAAAATCCAGTATATGCAACTATATTTCAGTCAAAGAAGACATAACTCATCATCATAATCGACAACAGGATTGGACCATAACCAATAGTCTCTTATCATTAATCAATCAAAGGAGGATACAACCTGGCTCTGACGTTGAATTCTCCTTCGGAGGGTCGCCAGCGGAACACGTCTCGAAAAGCCTATCGGGGATGGGACAAACCTCTCTCTTCGGATGTCTTGACAATAATCTCCTTGCTTGGATTTGGCCTTAAGAAAATGAATCAAGGCTCTTGCAGCATAAGGCTCTAATGGCTCTTGGGAACTAGCTTGCAAAGGAGATGAGAAAGCTTTTATAGATGGAGGAAGGGGAGTTGGGATCCCTAAAATCATGGGATTGGCCTTATCCTCAAGGAAGCTTCCATGAGAGGTGGAAAACCACTTCCTCTACATGGAGATCCGGAGCCAAACCACCCAACTCAAATTAGATACCAGTTTATGAATTGGTTAGGACGAAACTTCTGCCATTTATTTTTAAAAAACACTCCTTAAAATGGCTGGCGCGAGTGCGACTCTGAGACAAAGTGCCAATTGGCGTGCCCTTTTTGAATGATTTCCCCCATTGGCATGGGTAATGAACTGGCTCCCCGCGCCAATGAAAAAAGGGGTGTTTTTAAGGTTTTTCACAAGGATTTTTCTTCAGGGAAATGGAAGCTCATGTTCATAGGGATGTCATGAAAGTGGTTTCAAGTCATGTCACTGCTCACAGGTCACGGAATGAGCCCTCCAATTGTGTGGGATGGGGAATTGCAGGGACGGTGACAAATTGTTGTGTAACAGATGCCCCCTAAAGCATGAGGCCCGAAAGAGAGAGAGGGGTGAAATGCTTTACGAGAACGTGTCCAAATGAAAACACCGCTATCGGAAAACCTGCGTAGAGAAGTACAACTGATATCTCAAATACATGATATATACGTGGTATGGGCGCAGCCATCCATAACAGAGTATACAATAATCTAGATCCAGGGCATGGACGCAGCCATCCAGTGAGGATCGATAAATAGACTCAGGTATGGTCGTAGCCATCCAATTAGTGAGTCATGTAACTAATCATAAGAATCCACAAAATCGCAGCCTGGATTATAACAGACAGGAATCTAGGGTCTTGCGCTCCATCTTGACCTGAAAAAAGTACAAGTTCAAGCACGCGAATATGTGAGCTGAAGTCGAACATGCAAGAACATTGCCTGATTACCAACCAATGATGAAAGTTGTTAACAGACGCGAGATGTACCACCAATGATGACAATGGCCCTCAAGGTACTATAGGTACAATCTACGGCATGTGAATCAATGAGCTGGCATCGAACACCCGTAGAATCACTCAATCGGAGGCCAATAATGAAAACCTCACGTCGAAGGCGAAGAACCTGCCATTGAGGCATGCAAGCTCCAAGGTACCAGAAAGGAGTCTCTAGACCAGCTTCCTGGATAATGAGCTGAAGTCGACAGGAAGTGACCTTAATCGAAGGTGGGCCATAGGGTTTTCCACATTATCGACACGAGACAGAGGAACATAATGTCTTTGTGAATCACGATCAGATGAAAATCAGAGGAAGGTTGGAATCTGCAGAGGTCAACTTCTCTTGAACATATCGACGGCACGATAGTGGATTTGGCAGTATTTGACATCAAAAGAGCAAGGGTCATGATGACAAGGCAAAGAGCAGATGAGAGGTCAAAAAGGATCACCCAAACCCACGGAGGCAAGTGGAAAAACGAGATGAGATGTCCCCAACCCGACACGAATGCAGACAAGTGCCATGTTCAAGAGCGACATATTGCCAACACGACAATGATGTTGGTTCCATTTTCCCTGCCATTTCTGGCGAGTACCTCTTTATTTTTACACAAGCTTGAAGAGGATACCATATGCTTGCTATATAAGTCCATCCTAGTACATTTAACGAGCCCTAGGAAGGAGGAACTCGGATACCGTCATTACGACTGAATCCAATGTCATCAGGGTTTAACAAGTCTGACAAAGGAAGAACTCGACGTCTTTTCATGTTTAGAGAGTTTGAAAAGACAGCAGAAAAGTAAACTCCAACGGTCCCTTTTCGTAAATAGTCCCCCAGACCCGAGAAGGTAGAAAACAAAGTATGAGAGAACCTCCTAGTCACGATAGGCTAGGGTATTCCTTTTTCGTAAATAATCTATCCCAGCCCGAAAAAGGGGTAAACGTATACTGGGTAGATGTCGTTTCGTGGCCACTTTAACGAGATCGAAAAGACAAGGGCCTCGGCAATATTTTCATGTTTAGAGAGTCAAAAAAGAGCTGAAAGATGACTCCAACATGACTTTTTTCATGTATTTACCGAGTCCGAAAAAGTATAAAATACAACTCGTTCATCGTTTAAGTTGCGTAAAAACCTGTTGCTGCACATAAAGGCAAGTTTAAAATCCATTTTTGACAAAAATATATTAAAAAATGACTTTTAAAAACCAATTATATTTAAAAAATTTATAAATAAGTCTCAAATGGTAAAAACAAAAATACTTTTACTATTTACCTCATTGGAGAGCAATAGTGGTCCATTTGTGCACAAACTTCTGACGATGAATGCGACTGATCCGGGCTACCATTCAGATCCTTGTTTGTTCTAGGTAAGGGGCGCTTCCTTGAACTCCATTTCGATCCATTTTTTAGAGATTTCCATTACGGATTAGACTTCTATGGAAAATTTTTAAAATTTTAGGCCCGCCCATCGGGTGCGGCATAGGGCAATTTTAATTCGCCAATGACCTCACACAAAGGGGCCGCGCCAACGGTGGAACTCAATTTTCCGCTTTAAAATTTCGAATTGTGAATGATCCAAATGAAATTTCAAGCATAACAGAGATCTAATCGAGGCTTTTGATCATGTTGATGCAGGTTACTCAGGCATAATGGTTATCGAATGGAAGGAGAGAGAGCATGGGGAAGAGGATGAACTGGCTATGGAGAATGAAGCTTGTATGAATGCACTTAAGAACTGTGGACTCAAAAAGTTCTTCCTGACGCCCTGCTTACGAGCTCAACTGGAGCTACTACAATACTTGGTCAGTATATGGGATGAAAATGAAGAAGTGTTCAAGCTTCGGGAACAAGTGTTGGAACTTGAGGTTTCCGACGTATATTTCATAATCGAACTATCGTGCAGAGGTCCAGTGCCCATCTTGATAGGCAACAGACCTTGTGGTGAAAATATGGAACAAGTAATGGCGAGGGTGTGCCCAAGGGCACGGACCAGATTAGGAAGTGGGAAGGTGGACATCCACACTATTGAGGATCTAGCACTCAGAGTAGTGCTACACACCATTACACGAGCTGTAGGATCGCAAGCTCCACACGAGGCAACCAAAGCCCAACTCATATTATCCTCTGAGTGTATGAGTCCTACACTGTTTGATTGGGCTACAGCAGTGAAAACCAATATCAAGAGGCAGCTGACGAGATGCAAGCAAGTCAAACTAAAATTTTTTGGCTACGGTTCCATTTTGGTGTCGTTCATCCTGAAACGACTACCTATCTTCCAGGGCCAAGGGGCCATAGTTGCTGAGTCGATACCACGAGAGCCGAGGATGTCTCACTGGGCAGCACTTATGCCCAGGTCAGGAGGAGGCCAACAGATGTCCTGGAGGCCTGAGTTTTTTGGATGGTTACGACGTCAGTTGATCGTGGTCGAGGACTGGCCCTACGCTGGGACCGATTTCACCGGAGATCCTGATCTTCCGTTCCCGGAGGGGGAGGATTGGGATGAGGAGTTGGGTATGATACTCTCTTTTTGTTTTTTATGTTTTATGATTTTTTGGTAATACATGTCCATTCTAACAATAGTTTTATATGTATGCAAATGTCGGCCCAGAGAGACCTACCGGTATGTCTCCTATTGCACGGAGAACTCAGCCCGCAGCTGATCCTCAGGCAGAGGGTGCTGAGGGAGGAGAGTTGATCCAGAATCTTGAGGGGATTTCCCAGGGGATTCTAGACTACGCCCGGCTAGCAGAAGTCCCAATGGCGTATCAGAGACATACGGTGGGAGTGCCTAGTCGCCTCCACCGACTTTTGAGACACTTAGTGCGTGTGGTAGCATGTTACCATGAGCACCATGTGGATTAGACACCTAGGGCTTCTTTCATGCATGTATTTTTTGAGAGACATGTCGTCTTCGGATGTATTAAGATGAACATGTATATTTTTGATTTTATGTGATGCACATTATGTAAACATTTTGACACACACACACACACATATATATATATATATATATATATATATATATATATACATACCTATTTCTGGATGGATCTTTTTACATGTGATGATGTTTTATCTATAAATTGCACAAATGTCTATCTAGAACCAGATTAGCTACTGCATCTGTTAGTGTATTCATATGTCTGGGTATGTGTTGATATGTAATATAGTCAAAATTTATTTCCAGCAGACGAATACGTAGATACAGACATAAAATGGATGTATTTCTTACTGAATAATGTCCGTTAAGTTGTAATACTACAAGTTGCGAGTCTAGATACACAAGTAACTCACGAATGCCGAGGTCCACAGCCTCGGTTAATAATTCCAATATAGCACTATATTCCGCGATATTATTTGTAGCAGGACCCAGACACACACCTTGCAGGTTAACCAACTCACCAGCAGGATCATAAATTACCCAGGCCGCCGAAGACAGATTCCTGGTACTGTGAGAGACACCATCCGTGAAACCAACAAACGGAGTAATAGACATCTGCACAATCAAGAAGACCCGATCAGCAGAAGGATGCTTACATGCACACCACACCACACATGCACACAAATGAATATACACACCTATGTACACACACCACACCAAAAATGACTTCAAGCGTAGTATTTTTTAAGGTACAACCCATTTCTAGGCTGCGCCAACAGAACTCCTTCATAATCAATGAGCTCATAAGCCCCATTCTTCAATACTCATTTTACTATGTAGGGCCCATGCCACATGGGTTGGAGCTTTCCTGCCCCGAGTTTGTCGTGCGCTTGGTCGTATAGGAGGACAAGGTCCCCTTCGACAAAGGAACGTGGAGAGACTGATTGATCAAAATGCGCTTTGACCCGCTTTTTCTGTGCCTCAATGACTAAGGCAGCCAAGCGGCGGGTTTCATCCAACCGTTCCAAATACAAGAGACGCTCTTCTTCAGGAGAAGTGTCGGGTAAAAGTTCCACAGCCAATTTTAAAGAAGGAATTTCGCACTCAACCGGAAGAGTTGCTTCCAGACCATACACCAATTGGAATGGTGTGAATCCGGTCGCACTCTTTGCTGACGTCCGGTATGCCCATAGAGCTGAGAACAATTGGAGGTGCCAATTGGACTTATGAATTCCAACTGTTCGTTGAATCATTGTGACCAAAACCTTGTTCACAGCCTCAACCTGGCCATTTGCCTGAGGGTAATATGGCGTTGAGCTATCGTGTCGTAAGCCCAATCTTGATGTCAGCTCGGCCATCATGTAATCTCGAAAGTGAGTACCATGATCGGTAAAAATGGCCTGAGGGACCCCGAAACGTGCAATAATATGGTTGAAAATGAACTGGGCAGCTGTCTTACCGTCGGCGGCTAGTGTAGGCATCGCTTCGGCCCACTTAGTAAAGTAGTCGACAACAACGCTTATATATGCATGCCCCCCGGCCGAATGAGGGTTACACGACATGAAATCTACGCCCCATTTCGCAAAAGGGCTGACAGTAATGACAGGATGCAATGGGAGAGGTGGCGCGTGCATCTTGCGCTGAAAAACCTGGCATGAATGACATTTGGGGACTGCGACAATATAGTTTTTAAAGATTGACGGCCAGAAGTAACCTGCACGCAGAATCTTCTGGGCGGTGGCATATCCAGACATGTGACTGCCACAGGTGCCACTGTGACAGTCATTTAAGACTCGTTCAGCCTCTTCCAGTGTCAAGCACCGATGGAGCACTGAATCTACTCCAACGCGGTATAAAGTATCTCCTACAATGCGGTAGGGTTGAGACTGATGCCGAATGCGACGTCGGGCATCTTTGGTCAACTCAGATTGGAACGTTGACGCTTGAAGATACACAATAATATCGCCATACCACGGGTCACGGGTGCTGATAAGGAAGAGGGTTTCGTCTGGGATATGATCTTCAGAGTGAGAGGGTGTGGAGTCTGTTGAGAGGGAGTAGATGAGATCCGCAAAAACCAGTGATTTGGTCGACTTAGCAGTGGTAAACTCTAAGTCGAACTCCTGAAGGATAACGATCCATTTGGAGTATTTGCCCCCCAGTAATTGTCGAGATAGAATATATGTCATGGGGTTGCAATCCGAAACCACGGTTGTTGTACGCAGCAGGATGTAGTGGCGAAAACGCTGCACAGCTTGTACAGCTGCTAAAGCTAGCTTCTCGACATGAGCGTAACGTGTCTCTGTGTTAAGAAGGTTCTGTGATAGATAATAGACAACATGTTCATTGCCATCATCGTCGTCCTGCACCAGAACCATAGCTATAGTGCTAAACACGGTGGCCAAATATAGAGTGAAATCACGATGATAGTTTGGAGGCTGAAGCAACGGAGCATTAACTAGTAACGTCTTAAGCTTCTCAAAGGATTGTTGAGCAATGTAGTCCCAATGAAAGGGAGCATTATGCTTTAAAAGACGCGTGAATCCTTTGGCCACTTCCGCGTAGTTCGGTATAAAGCGTCGAAGGAAATTAGCTTTTCCCTGCAGACTTTGCAATTGATATAGCGAGGAGGGTGATGGGAGATTGACAATGGCCTCGACCTTTAGGGGGTCGAGGCGAATCCCGTCCTTGGAGACTATAAACCCCAAAAGACGGCCAGAATCCACGCAAAAGACGCATTTATGAGGGTTAAGTCGGATATTATAGCGTCGACAGTGAAGGAAAATATGGCAGAGGTGTTTTGGGTGGTCCTCTCGCCGAGCTGAGTGAGCTGGCAGATTGTCCAAATAAGGCTGAACAATATGGCGTATGTCGTGGAATGCGTAAGACATCGCACGCTGGAAAGTAGCTCCAGCGTTCTTCAAGCTGAACGGGAGCTTTTTATAAGCGAAAGTACCCCACGGACAGATGAATGCAGTCTTGTGTTGATCAGCAGGTAGAATATTTATCTGATTATACCCGGAAAAGCCGTCCATTAGGGAATAAATCTCACTCCCGGCACATTCGTCAATGATTTGATCTATGAAGGGAGTAGGATAGTTGTCCTTAGGACAGGCGCGATTAATATCACGATAATCAACGTAGACCCTTATAGTGACCTATTTCTTATCTACATGTACAATATTTGAAACCCATTCTGTGAGGGAAATTGGGTAAATGAAGCCCGCGTTCAGAAGTTTTTCAACTTCTACTTTAATGGCAGCGGCTTTGCGAGGATGCACCGGGCGTAGGCGTTGGCGCACAGGTTTCGCACCAAGATAGGTAGGAATCTTATGCACTACTATGCTGGGATCAATCCCGGGAATTTCCTCATAGGACCAAGCGAACACGTCTCTGAATTCTCGAAAAAGATCAGTATAAACTCGTATCTCATCAGGAGAACAAGTTACTCCCACATGTATGTTCTCAACTATCCCCGGTTTAACGGAGATGTCGATCGGAATAGTTTGAGTAATGTTGCTCAGGTTTCCCTCTGAGAAGACCTCATGTGTCAATATAGGTGTCTGGAGAGGTGGAGTGGGAACCTGAGATGCAAAACGCTCTAGACAATCTGACATTGCCTCCAGGCTAGGCATAAAGGAGGAACGATGATGCGTATCACTCCAAGGCAACTCCTCAAGAGACATGGTTTCAACAATGGCTTCATCAGAAGGAAAAGTCTCTTTAAGAGGATCAGGCGAGTCGGCCTCGCCGGGCCAGGGGGATTGAGAGTAGACATCTAAATCCATGCCCGAAGGAGCATGCTGAGGAGGGGGAGGATCAGATGCGGCGACGATTTCACAGTAATTAATCTCTACTGGAGTTAAGGGTATCGATTCTCCAAAATCAGACACTTGCTCAGGCAAATGGATGATCCATGGGTCGTCAGACCTGGAGATTATATTAACTTGAACGGTGTGCGGTGGTGGCGCGGGAAAAATACCCATGAGGACGGGGTCCTTGAAGAGACCGGGTCCTACACTGTCGGGGGGATTTGGGATCTTATCCACATAAGGAACGTTGTTCTTGGAGGTAGAGGTGAAGAAAGAAAACTGATCCACAGTAACAATTTTTCCCTCATGAGGAAACTTAAGAAGTCGAAAGAGGGTGGATGGCACACATAGCATAGCGTGGGTCCAACTGTGGCCGAGAAGCAGATTGTAGTTAAGTTTGTCGTCAACCACTTCCACTTCTACGTTGACTGTCTTCCCCTGTAACATAATCAGAAAATTCTCGAGAACACCCAAGGGTCTGGATTCCCGACCATCGAATGCCTCTAAGGCATTGGGAGATGATGAAAGAGCTGGAGAGCCAATGGCCTTCCAGCAGGCGGATGACATGACGCAGGTAGAAGCACCTTCATCTACGACGGCCCTATGGATGTTAAGACCGTTGATCCCAACTTGAATAATGAGAGCAATTTGATGTGGAAGTCGGGGAGTAAATTTTTCCAAGTCGAAGGTGAGAAGACTAGAATCGGCGGGATCGATTCCACCAATTGTAGACAACAGAGCTTTCCGTTGCGAAGGGAAACGTTGAAGGACTTCCAATGCGGACATAGAAGAAGGGGCCTGTGCCAAATCCTCAACAATACTGTAGTGTTGAGCGGCATTTGGATTGTAGGAAGATCTTCGTAGAACACCTTTAGAAGGCGGCCTCATAACAGGTTCAGTAGTAGGCTTCTCAATTTCCAATGGACCAAAGACAGGTGGGGGAGGTGGGCCATCCACAACTTCCTTCCCAGCTGCCTGGCGTGATCCAGCATAATCCTTCGAACGCGTACCAATGGATATAGGTGTAGCACCATTCATCATAAAGACTTGGGACCCAAATGGTGCAAATGGTGAAGGTTGTTCAACCATCTAAGTCTGTTGAGACGGGAATGGTTCTTTTAGAATTGTCAGAGTCCCTTTGGAGCCTTTGAGAATTTGACTAATTTCGGACCATCGGGGACAATCCTTGGTATAGTGATCTCCTTCACAAATAAGGCAGGGGTACTTCGGTTTATGTTGAGAGTCGTCCTCAGTCCGAGGTTTGGAAGACTCTGGCTTCGGAACATCGGATTTGGATTTACCTTTGCCCTTCTTTTTTCCTTTGGAGGCCTTTTCCATAGGATTAGCCTGAACGACGTTAACCTCCACAGTTTTGCCAGAATCTGGAGGGGCAGGAAGAGCAGAATTATTGGAAGAATTGGACTTCTGCTTCCCATTGGAAGATTTTCGAGAATTCTGAGATACGGAACCAATAACACCATCCACCGCAGGGGTAGGTGGAGCTTTAGAGGTTCCTGGGTGTGGAGCATCAGTCAAAATATCATATAGTGTGCCAGACTGAGAGTATACCATATCAAGATACTGAGCACGCGCTATGGATTGTTCTTCAGTCACACATGCCCCCATTGCAATATCTTGGGCGATTTTGTTAACGAAGGACGTGGTGAACCAATGAGTTAGTAGTTGATTAGGTATATCAAACTTGATCAGTCTACGACGACGTCGCCACTCATGAATGTGATCCGAGATGTGGGTGGCTTTATCCTGCTTCAATGAAGTCAGGAGATGCGTCCCGACTTCATAGCGAACCGGTAACTAAAAGTGAGTCAGAAAAACCATGGCTAATGTATTGAAATCTTGAAATATGCCACGAAGTAATTCGATATACCACTTGGCAGCAGCGCCAATAAGAGTACGCTGGAAGAGGCGTAGACGAATCGAATCTTCCACCCAAGAGTTGGACGAACACCAAAGATGGTAAGTCATTACGTGAGCTTGGGGGTCCTCTCCAGCTTTACCCTCAAATTTGGGGCAATCGCCAGGTACCTTGGTCAGAACCGGAGGCCAATAAGGATTGTGCATAATCGGATCATTAGCTAATTTCGAAACATCCGGTAATTCCAAGGTAGCCAAGAATGGCAATTGCAGATTGAACGGCATGCCTGGCCCTCGATAAGGACCAGTACCTGTACTCCATGCTGGTTGAGAATATCCTTGCCCCCATGGGTTCTTTCCAGCAGGATTCTGACCGTAGGGGGTATAGGGCGTATAACCAGTCTAATTTGGTTGCTGGTAACCAGCGTACGGGGCTTGATAACTGGAGTATGGACCTTTATTATATGTTGGCCCCGTATGAGCAGTATGTGGATTTGGCTGCTGAGCGTAGGTGTAGCTGGGTTGTTGAGAGTAATAGTTAGAACCTTGGGGCTGGCTATAATTCGGTTGGTGTTGACCATGAGAATAGTAACCGCCTTGAGGTTGAGTGGGCTGTTGATAGGTGGGACCCTGCTGAGCCTGATAATTAGGGTGCAGCGGTTGATTTAGCTACGGCATGGAATAAGTCGGTTGTTGGGCAGGGTTGACAGGATGTGCAGGCTGGCCTGGTTAGACAAGCTGACCTGGCTGAACGGGCTACCCTGGTTGAACAGGTTGACCTGGATAAACAGGTTGTGTTGGTTGTGCAGGTTGACCTAGCTGTTGAGGAGCACCAGGTTGTGCCGGATGGGCCGGTTGGCCTGGTGGAGGAACACCAGGTTGTGCTGGATTGGCCGGTTGGCCTGGTGGCGGAATGGAGCCAAGTGGTGGCTGATAACCGGTTTGACCTGCAACAGGACCATAAGATGGTCTTGGCTGATGTGCAACGTTGGGACCAAGAGGATACTGAGGTTGCATGGGTTGAGAAGGTTGGACTTGCCCCCCAGGACCATATACTAGCCCTGGTTGGTACCCCGGTTGACCTATGAGTCCTTGAGGTTGCCCAGGTGGGACTCCAGGGAGAGGCTGCACGAGTTGACCTGAAGGGTTGTAATATTGTCCTTACGGACCGTATAATGGCCCTTGCTGGCCCAGAGGGTAGCCCTGTATGGGTTGTCCCTGCAGGTCATAAGGATAGCTAGGCTGGCCTGAAGGTTGGCCTTGAAAAGGTTATCCTTGCGGGTTATAAGGTTGTCCAGCCTGGTTATACGGTAAACCCTGAGCATGAAGTTGAGCCTCAGGAGCGGGTAAACGCAAAGGGTTTCCGTGCTCATCGTACTGATATGGAAAAACATACATGGGTGTACCATCCTGTGCATAGTGCGAAAAATACGAGCGGTTGGGATCTTGAGAGGATTGTCCGACCTCGGGGTTCGATTGTTGTAGGGACAATCGATACTCCTCCGGAGAGATGTTCTCCAGCATAGCAGATGCTATATATACATCTTCAGGAAGCGATGTGGTCCTTACGAACTGAGTGGTAACAGCAGGTGTAGATGCAGCCACACAAACAGTGGGCCTGACGGGTATAGAAGTGACCTGAGGGGATGACGTGACAGGTGTCCATGGAGACATCCCCAATGAAGGAACAACTAGCCTCGTAGAAGGAGCTGATACCCCCATAGAGGCAGCGGCGGCAATAATCTGACCCAAGGATCTATACCCTGCTGGTAATGAGGGACCGGGTGATGACATAACAGATGGTTCAGGGTTGTCTTCTGAGAATAACTGTCGAGGGAATAACGGGTAATCTTCACCAGAAGTGGGGATTTCCTCGCTAGGATAATCACTCATATTTGAACCTGTCGCTAAATCTCGTAACAGACGGCGAGGACTAGGAGGAATAACAGCAGCTATAAAAGGTGAACCCGATGTAAGAGGAGGGAAATATTCCCCTACTCCAAATCCAGACCAGGGGTCGGAAAAGGGCCAATTGAAATCAACTGGTCCTCCAAAGGGAAGCTCAGATAGAACTGGTCCCTCGTCGGGAAACTCGGAAACAATGGGCTGTTGAGGTTCAGTAGAGGATTGAGAAACCTCTGATGAATCGTCCGTATATGGACTACCAGTAGACAAAACGGAAGGTTTCGCCACTGTGACAACAATGAAAAATGATCAAACACAACACACACGGGCTGAAAAAGAGTCAAGACACACAATCAAATGGCCAACAAGAAAAATCTAAAAGGGCGTGTGATCGCGGGTGATTTATTTTACCACATTGAAACTTAGAAACTTCACCATTTCATGTTTTAAGAGTCAAGAAACGGATGAAAGGTGACTCTATCTCTTTCAGTTTTGAAGCAAGCATGAAAGGACAAGCGCTTGGTGATCCTTTCAAATTTAAAGAGTCAGAAAAGATCAAATGACTACTCAGGAATACTAGGCAAAGGGTGTACCAAATAATCGTGAACTGCAATATACACCTTGGTTTCAAAATGAAAGAGAAATAAACCAAGGACTTAACGTACGTGCAGGCAATCTCCCCGAATGTTGTGTCTGGTGTATCACGGGTATAGGGCGGCAGACTCGGCTTCCTATGGATAAAGGATAGAAACCTAATGGGGTCTCCCTTTATATACTCGATGGTACGGGGAGCACAATTCCGTACTAGTGTTGTCTAAAGCCAAGAGGCGAACGACAGCTACTAGGTTTAAAGATGCCGGAACACATCTCTAGCCTAGACCACTAAATGTTGCGTTAATGTTTCAATGCTGCCTTAGTGAAAATTGAATAAATTTTAATGTTTATCTTCAATTACGTTTCAGTTTTCAGGCCCTAGTGAGTGTTATGTCTTGAAATCTCCTAAATGCACACAATATGCCACAGTATATCATTTCATTCAATGAAAGCTAATTACAAAAGAGTTAAGATCTTTTCACACAATAATAAAATGATCATAGAAAAACCAACGAAGTCTCTGATGCAGCTAATGGAAACCAAAAAAGTTTTCTCTTAAAGCCACTAATCACTAATAACACCGAAAATAATTTAATTTGCACTAACTAATCAAAAGCAAAAGAGATTTTTTGTATTTTCAATGTTTAATAGCAAAGTGCACTAAACGAAATGAAAACTAATGAAAAGAGCAATTTGAGAAGTGATGAGGAAAGAGCAAAACAAACAAATCTCACTCAATGCAAACACACAATTAGATCTCCAAATTGAAAAAATAGTCCCTCAAAACCAAGAGAATCCCAAAGACTCAAACGGACCATGTAATCTAGGCCCAAAGCGAGACAAAGCGAAACTCGAATGAAGAAGAGAACAATCACTCAAATAATGCAATAAAATAATAAACAACTACCAAACGAATACAGAGGAGTAATCAAAAGGTTGACTGAACAAATGGAAACCAAAAACTCCCAAGGGAGGCTCGACACACAAGAGCACCTAGATGCCCTGGGGCTAAAATATGAAATCGATGGAAATGGGCAAACAACCAAAGGAAGAAGGTCACAGCCAGTCAAACAAGGCTCCATAACACTCAAGCAGTCGAAAAAACAAGACCAAACACACGGATCAAGCTCAAGAAGCTCAAGACAAAGCAAACCCTAGTACCTCACAAGATTGGCACGACTGTGAGGCTGAAACTAGCACCAGAAGCGGATTGGCGCGGGTAATACACAAGCAACAAGCGCTAATGGGCGTGACTGTCAGGATGTAAAGCGCGCCAGTCGATTTTTCTATGGAAAAATAAAAAAATAGGCAACCCAACAAGCAGACCAGTGATGATCAAGCCGACCCAAAGCCAAAATCACAAAAAGAGCCAGCCAAAAGAGCCGATCAAGCAAGCAGAATCGAGAAAAAACCGAAAAGACAAGACAATATTCCAAGTGTTCAGTCCATAAACTAAACCGAAGATTGACTGAAGCAGCTTTGATCTACTTCGCTAATGCAAAGCAATAGCGTTTCGAAGGCTATCTGGCTAACTTCAGGCTCCATGTGTAGCTTACAAAATAGAACAAAAACAAGCTAGATGATCCCCAGCGGAGTCGCCAATTTGTTGTGGAGGTAAATCCCCTCTGCAGACAGAGGCGATCCCTACTAGCCCATACCGGGTCTAGAAAAAATCATCACACGCTATAGTGCAGGTTCCTAATTGCAAATAAACCAACTAGCGATGAAGGCTTACCCAGAATCCAACGTTGTCGCTCGTAGAGAAAGTAGCGCTATCGTTCCTTAGCTCTGGCAGATCACAATCCTCACGATCTCCATGACCAGACACCTGCACACGCAAGAAACACAACAAACGCAAGCGTAAAATCCAGTATATGCAACTATATGTCAGTCAGAGAAGACATAACTCATCATCATAATCAACAACAGGAGTGGAACCATAACCAATAGTCGCTTATCATTAATCTATCAAAGGAGGATACAACCTGGCTCTGACGCTGAATTCTCCTTCGAAGGGTCGCCAGCGGAACACGTCTCGAAAAGCCTGTCAAGGATGGGACAAACCTCTCTCTTCAGATGTCTCGACAATAATCTCCTTGCTTGGATTTGGCCTTAAGAAAATGAATCAAGGCTCTTGCAGCATAAGGCTCTAATGGCTCTTGGGAACTAGCTTGCAAAGGATATGAGCAAGCTTTTATAGATGGAGGAAGGGGAGTTGGGATCCCTAAAATCATGGGATTGGCCCTATCCTCAAGTAAGCTTCCATGAGAGGTGGAAAACCACTTCCTCTACATGGAGATCCGGAGCCAAACCACCCAACTCAAATTAGATACCAGTTTATGAATTGGTTAGGACGAAACTTGCACCATTTATTTTTAAAAAACACTCCTTAAAATTGGTCGCGCGAGTGCGACTCTGAGACAGAGCGCCAATTGGTGCGCCCTTTTTGAATGATTTCCCGCATTGGCGCGGGTAATGAAATGGCTCCCCGCACCAATGCAAAAAGGGGTTTTTTTACGGTTTTTCACAAGGAGTTTTCTTCAAGGAAATGGAAGCTCATGTTCAGAGGGATGTCATGAAAGTGGTTTCAAGTCATGTCACTGCTCACAGGTCATGGAATGAACCCTCCAATTGTGCAGGATGGGGAATTGCAGGGACGGTGACAAATTGTTGTGTAACAGTCATCCAAAAGCACGGCAAAGGCTTGGATGGAGAATTTAGATGATTTCTTCCAGCTACACCTAGTAAAGGAAAAGGAATCCATTGAGATTGCAGTGCTGCACCTTGAGGGTGAAGCAAATGATTATTGGTTCAGCAGATTGAAACATGCAAGAGTGACTGCGTATGAAAAGTTCACTCAAATATTGGTAAAGAAGTTTGATAGAAGAAAACTAGAGGCACTTTCCATTGAGACATTTTCCAACATTGATGAGGAAGTATATGAGGAGAAAAAATAAGATGTCAGCATTGATACTCCATGAGAAGAGCAACTACCACCACCACTAGTTGCAGTAGAGGTACTTGCATCAGTGGGAGGAGCACTTGCATCTTTGCAAGATGATCCTGAGCATTCGACATTAAGAGTCCTAGTCATGATTTAGGAGGTGTGTGAGGAAGAGGAAGTACATACCAGTGTTGGTGCAACAGTAGAGGAGCAACCATCACCATCACCAGCTGTTGGAGAAGCAATTGCACCAGTTGGAGGAATTCTTGTAGCTTTGCAAGATCTTCCCAAGCATCATCTGATCCAAGGTATGCAAACATTTCTACCCCAGATTGTTTCATCATATCATCTTGAGATTTGTGGGGTCATGTCATCATGGAAATTGCATGACCAAGGGTTATATCAAATTTCTGATTTGGAGCAGCAAACTATCACTGCGCAGAGGACCCTTGACTGGTTCAAGGAGAAGATGTATAGTTATCCCATTTTGACATTGTTGAGTTGCACACAACACTTTGTGTTGGAGTGTGGAGTTTCTAAGGATGGTATTAGCATAGTCCTAATGCAGGGAAGTTATACAATATATTTCGAGAACCGGAAGTTACTTTCGCATGAGTTGTTATATTCTATTTATGAAAGAGAGATATTTTCCATTATGCACGCATTGGTTAAATTCTGGCAGTTTTTTATTGGCAGTAGATTTCGGGTAAAGACCAACCACAATAGTCTCTAGCATCTTTTTGAGGAGGAGCAATAGCTGCAAAAGAGGCAGCAACAGTGGATCAGTACAATGCAGGACTATGAGTTCATCATTTTGTATGGAGAGGGCCATGTGACAACAGATGTACTACCATGGAGATCAGCAGCGTTGTTACTAAGGAGCAGTGATGATTTGAGGGCCCAGTTATTGTTTGAGCATTCTGATGACTGCTTCACTTATGAACTATTGGATGGGAAGATGGTAGATGGTAGACATCATGTAATGGATAACATATTCCATTATCAGGACAGAGCCTTCTTGATGAGCACCTCACAGCTCACAGAGAAGTTTCTACATGCAGCTTATTCAGAACCTCATGGGTTCTATTATACCATCGAAGAGAGGTTCTCATGGAGAGACCTCAAGGAGGATGCACTTCGACATATCAAGAAGTGCAAATATTTTCATCAGACTATGGAGGATGGTATTGTTGACATTGATCTGCTATCATGGTATGCACATTCCTTCAAAATTTTCACATAGTACATCTCTTCACCCATGACCGGATTATCTTTCTGAGATGTCTTCATGCTTCATGGTCTTCCCAAGGCCATAGATTGTGATGGGGACAGTTATTGTATGAGCATTTTTTGTGGGGATCTTCTCCATTTGGTGGATACCGAGCTGGTGCATGATGTGAGTCATCACCCACAGTTGTATGGATGGATGGAGATGATGAGCAAGTGGCTGAAAAGCTACTTGCAGACCTATGACATGGGGCAACAGGAAGCATGGCTGCATTGGCTTCTCTTGGGTGTGTATGGTTACCACCCGACATTTCAAATTGGTATGTCCATGCCTTGCACAGTACTGAAGTGATGCAGTAGTAGGAGGCATGGTTGTGTTGGCTACTCTTGGGAGAGTATGGCCAAGACATTGCATTTTATATTCCCATTGGTATATCATTGTTTCCCACCTTGCACCGTAGTGATGATATGCTGCAGCTGGAGGCATGGCTGCATTGGTTACTTTTGAGAGAGTTTGGCCATCACATGACATATCACGTGTCAATGGGGATGCTATTTTTTGGGACTTTTCATGATACTCATATGATGTGGCAGTAGGAAGCCTGGCTATGTCGGTTTGGTGTGAAATTATACATGTCAATCAGTATATCATTGTTTCATGCTTTGCATTATGATGATGTGGGGTGGCAGCAAGAGTCATTGTTGCGTTGGTTACTCTTGGGAGAATATGCATTGACATTCTCCCATACCTTGCATAATGATGATGTGGGATGGAAACAGGAAGCCTTACTACGTTGGCTTCTGTTAGGAGAGTATGGCCACCATACTTGGTATGATGATGAGGTGGTGTGGCAGCAAGAGGCATTTGTGCGGTGGCTATTATTAGGAAAGTATGGTTTGACATTTCACATGTCAATCCATATTTCTCTATTTCCTACTTTTCACAGTGTTGAGATGATGCTTATAGCAAGCAAGGCCACCAGGGCCAAGGATTGGAGCATGGAGAGACAAAACCTACTCCATGTAGCATGGGTTGGAGAGATAGTTTATGAGTTGGGAATTTTCTCTTCGGGAAGGAACCAGTACACTTCACATATCTCATGTAGAGAAGAGGCTCTTGGACAGCAGATGGTTTCCACTTGGGGACTCATTGATGAGGAGATGCATCTAGCTACACAGCTGGAGGAGATTCTAGACATTATAGAGAGGCAGGTATGGAGTTGGGCATTCATAACATATTGGAGCAGATGGGGAAACCTTCCATATGAGGATGCCAATTGGGAGGGAGATGGATTTCTGCAACATCCATTTTGGCAGTTTCTTGATGACAAGCAACATTTTGGCAAGGAGGATTGTAATATTCCAAATTTTCCATCAGCTAATTGGAATATTAGAGTTCTTAATTTTCTTATTTAGTTAATTAAATAAAAGGGTGGAGGGACCCATAAACCCGGTAGATGAATAAAATCCACTTCTATAGTGTGAATGTGGGTTAATTAAGTAGAGGAGTATCATTATGGAGTAGTGGAGCAGCATAATAATGAAGAAAGAGTGGAGGTCACAGAGAATTAATGAGGAAGATGATGGAGACAGTGGAGGAATAAATGCAAGATGATGGAGATAGTGGAGAATCAATTACAAAGATGATGGAGGAAGTGGTGCATTAAATGCACACATGATAGAGGAAGTGGAGAGTAATTGCAGCAGTGTTGGAGATCATGGAGGACATCACAGTCTTTATGGAGGCTCGTGGCCACATGTGTAGCGCAGTTATGAGGTGGGCCAAGGCTAGGGAAGGTTCACAACCATAAAAGGAAGATGAGGGCAGCTAAGGAAGGGATTCTGTATTTTATTATTGTTTCGTAAGACATTTCTTTGCATGCTTCAGTTGTTTAGATAAGTTTGATGGGTTGTTTAGCACCAGGTGTTCTCGAGTGGGAATCCCACCCTTACCCATGGGGGACTTCAAGTGCCTACTTTAGGAAGGTTTTATTTGAGCTACATTCCATCATCTGGCATTAGGCCAATCTTCAGCCACCTTCAGCAGTGCAATCTCCTTCAGCAATTATGAAATCCAAGAGGGAAGTTTCAGTGGAGGGTTGATAACCCAAGTTTTTGAGCTTATGTTCCAATGAGGGGAGCATCCCTTCATCCGGAAAATCAGTGGGGAGGAGTATCAACTATTTTCTCATCATATTAGCCACCTCCTAGTAGTTACCCAGCTGCCGAGCGTAATTCAGCCCTAGGCTTTCATTTTTCATCTTGGGTATTTCTGGAAACCCTTTTTGGGTTACCTTGGAATTGCACTAGAAAGCCCAGATCTCTGATCTCGGCATTTTCTGAGCACTCTATCAGCAGAACTATGCATTCCTAGTTTTCAGTAGGATTATGCAGTCATAGCCTCCTAGAATTTTATGTGGCAACAGTTTCATATGTCTTGATGTATAGGGTCATTTCAGGTTTGTCTTGCCTAGCTTGAGTGTCTTTTCCTCAAGATATTGTACTTCATTTCTGCTATCATATATAATAAAATGGCTCAATGATCTGCTCATGTTTTTTATGTATTGATGTTTACTGCATTTTCCAGTTTCATGTTCAATATTCCTGTTTTTCCTATTTTGGAATATTACACAACAAGTCGGCCTACATGGAAGAGAAAGGCGGCCTCATGCAAGGCTATTTGACCATCTTGTGAAGCGTATATATAAGAATACATCAACCTCAGTTGAATATCATCCATACAACTCATAAGATATTTGAGCAAGGAAGAGAAGGAGATCAAAAGGTGAAAACAAGAGGAGGAATAGAAGAAAAAGAGGAAAATAGAATTTTTGGATTGTCTTTTGGATACTATTCTTCACACATGTGAGAAAAATAGGGCACATATCTTGTAGCTATTAGACTGAATTGGAGAAGTCAAAGTTTGGGCATAAATAAATATACTTTTCAAGTTGAATTCCTTAGAAGAAAGAACCAAATCAAGCGAAGAATAAATCACCATCTTTGTCACACGTGCAATAGCTAGGGTTTCTGCAAAAGAAATTGTTGGGGGATCGAAGTTGCAAAAGAAAATGTTGGGGGTTGAAGTTGCAAAAGAAATTGATGGGCTCGAAGTTGCAGAAATTATTGGGGTCAAAGTTGCTAGAGAAGTTGTTGGAAGGAAAATCTCATCAAGGAGGAAGGATTGACTTGGTCTTGGAGTGGTCTTTGACAAGGGTCTTAGGTCTTGGAATTCCTCATTTGAAGTTCTACAAAAAGAGAATATTTCTTGTGGTTTTTCCTCTCAAGAGAGGTTTCTTCCTTGGCATATATCCTATATCTTGTGTCCTCTTGTATCATTTGTTTGGTAGTTGTTTGATGATAGAGAACACTAATTTTGATCAAGTGAAAGAAGAATTTGATCAAGTTAAGTGAAATCACATCACACGCAGTTATCAAAGTAAGAGAAATAACCTAATCTACCTGCCCCTAGATTTCTCAACAGGATTGAAGTCCAACAGTCAAGATTGTATTGGTCCCATTGGAATTTTGATTTCACTTGACAAGGATAAGTTGAGTTATTTAGAGTAGGGATCATTGTACACAAATAATCTTAGTGTAAGGGAATTTAGATTTAGTTTGTGTATACACTTCAAATTTGAATGAATATGAACCGGAAGAGAAGTTTTAGGAAGGGGTTTCTCAATTTTTAATCTTCAAAGTTTACAAGTTCTCAAAGCTGGTTGAAAATAGTTGCAAAATTGAATCCACAGCCCAACATATAAGGCACATATTCTACAGTTCATAGTGTCCTACAAGGGGATGCTATCCCCCATGGAGCCAAATGTTGTAACAAAAATTACTGGGTTAAAACTTTTGTTAAGCCAAAATATTCATAATTCATTATCTTCTAAGTATATTTAGATGAAAACGTGATGATATTGACATAGCACCAACAAGTTGTAGTGGAAGTGGTGGAAATGGAAGAGGAAAACGAGAATCATAGTAAACCATGTGAAGAAATTAGAAACTTCATTGTTAGTATTGGGTCAGAGAAAGCATTCGTTGTTTCAGATGTTTTCCCAAGCATGGAGGGAGTACATCTTCAAGTTATGCATTGCCAATGTGTAATGCTTGATACTCGGTGTGAGGGAACAAAGCAATTGCACGGGTGGTTACATTCTTAATAGTATATGGAAGAAAAAAACTTCCTGCTTTTGGCATAGACAAGAATTATAATGTTAATATAATTATAGTATTAAATCTAGCATGCATGATGGTGTGTAGTTTCTAGCACTATCTCTCTGTCCATTTAGGGAGATTTGCTTCATATTTCATTAAATCATTGTTTGTGCTTGAAGGCTAAAATCGCAGATATAGTGGGGTTGTTTAGTGTTTCTTCAAAAGGAAATTTTTTAAATAATTATCATATCAAAATACATCAAAGACAAATAAATCTCCATATTATCATTAATTGTGGGCATCTTGAGAGACACCCCTATGATATTCTGGTGAAGCACATGTAAATGGTTATGAGGTCATGCCCCATGTAAAATAAAAATAAATGATTTATTTCTATAAAATAGATAGGTGTCAAAGTAGTTTGCAGACAAAGGAAGTTTTTGGATTTCACAATTGGATCAATAATACAATTCAAGAGTTTTGAGGTGAATTTGAGAAGAACACTAGAGCAGGCTTATGATATGCAAGTGAGATTGATGGATTCAGCCAGAAGAAATTAGGCATGTATTATGGTCGCAAAGCATCCAATTTCTAACAGATAAAGCTAATTGTGAACCCCCTTGTTGCTTGATGTTTAACAACTAGGGGTCGCAATAGAGATCATGCCCAAATTGCTCCATCAAAATCAATGAATTTTAAAGATTAGTTTTATAACTAAAAGTGGAAGTTATGCTTTGGGAGTGAGATAAAATAAATAAAGGGGGGCTTTTGTTTTGGTAGTTTTGGGGGAAATATATACTATTGTACTAAAATCCCTGAGCATTTTTTTAATAAATCGATATAGATTCCATTTTCTCAAGTTTGATTGCATTCGGTATATATGTAGCCTGTTTATTCTTTGTTGTGTTGCAGAATGTTTGAAATAAATTAGTATGTTAAATAATGAGTACATGCATGCCCTTTAAACAAAATTTATTTTAATGAGATAATATTAAAAATTTGCAGGAGATTCAGTTTGTTTTGAATGCACTTTTTGATTTTGTGGAATTGATACAATATAATTTTAAATGTTCAAAAACGCATAGTTACATTCCATTGGAATCTTGAATGTTAAATGTAATTCCTCTTTGGGTTTTAGTCTCTTAAATTCTTTATTACTCGATATATTAGTCCTTATCCTCCATTCATTTATCACTCTTCAAAGTTGATTAAAACTGCATCTTTTGAAAAAAAATTCCTATTTGATGGAAAGTTAGGAGCTTTTAGGGTTTTAAAGACTTATTGTAGTCTCACTAATTTATCGAATACCTATTCATTTTTTGAAATTTAACACAAAATATTTTGATTTCTAGTTATTAAATCCTCTACTATCTGTAATTGTCTCCAAGGTTACAACACTTTCCATGATAGTTTTATATGTGCCAACAACCTTTCTTTTTGTAGCCCATCATGTAGGCCAAGATGTATGAATGTGGTTTCACCCTTGTCTAGTACCTTGGGAAGGTCATTTGATCTCTTTCCTAGATCATTTCTTGGCCTTGTCTGACCTTTTTGGGATTTCCTTCCATGGACATTCTCTTCCTCTTGGATATACTTCAAGGTGCATGTCTAATTTTGATCACTTGACTAGTCAATAATGCACTTGGTAGGTTTCAAATGTTCTCAAATACATTTTAGGGTAAACATAAGGGTTAATTGAAAATCTAATCTATTTTTCATGCTTTTCATATGGTGCGATACACCAATTCTATGGTCGATCCACCATTATTACTCATTGATTTGTATAATGCATGACCTATATACCATGGTTTGTGTTGTTCAATCTTTAGCATTAGCCACGGAGTACCAAAAGGATGAACATCCCTCACGTTGAAAGTTTTATATCATGTGGAAAGTATTTAATTAAAGCGGGTCGAAAGGAGAAAAGGTGGTGAAACACACACATATTAAAGCCAATTGACAAATTGTACCAAGCGGTGAAAGGTGGAATGATAAGTGAACATCAAATACAAAGGTAAAGGGGATGCGGCACTATACATCAACAGATATATTAAAAAGAGCCGCGGGTTATGTACTAAAGCGTATGGAGAAAGTCCGAGGGGGTCAAGCAGCGGGGAAGGGACGAGACCCATACCCCCGCGGACTTACGACACGTGGCACAGCAAGGCCTCACGGTGGGAAAGAGATGGTAAGGATGGGCCGCGGGATGTGATCCCGTGGCAGAGTAAAGATGGACCCGCATAGTTGAGAAAGACAAGTGTTAGTCCGGCGAAGGAAATCATGCGTGGTAAAGGTTGGACAACGTACGTGGATAAAAGGTAAGGTAAGTTCATTAGGTCAGCTGGTACTAAGACCCGTACCAGCCTTTAACCCGACACGAGGCGCTCACCTACACCTTGATATACCCAATCCCCACGCGCCACGTGTCTCATTGTCAGTGTCCTTACGACACTTGCCTTCTGTCATCTTACTTATCCACCTTTTTTAACCCAAACAGTCCACTCCAGTGGTAACAAACTCCCGTATTTCTCTCTGGTAAAGCGTCACAGGTTGTTTTCTACGGCGAATACCGAGTGGGGAAGAACGCCTGGTATATCCAAATCACTGTCAGGGGTCCCCGCGTCGCTTTCCCTAGCATTGTCACCCTCTGTTCAGGTATTCCATTCTCCGTTTCCCCTCTTTTCCCTTTTCTCTTTTCGAAATTATTAAAATGTCTGCCATGGGAAAAGGAACGCCCAAGAAAAACGAACCTAAAACCCCCCAACTCTGTGAGTCCAGAAACCCCCCTGGTTTTGAACCCCTCTCCGACTTGCAGTCTGGTATCTGTGACCCCAAATATCCTTTTGATATCCGCAGTATCAAGCCCCTGCTCTTTGGTCGCCACTGCAAGAATGCCGACCGTTTTCGAGTTATCGCGTCTGGCTTCTATCACCATATCACCCCCCAGGTCCATTCCTGTGTCGATTTCATCATCTGGCTCAGAGACTCTTATGATGTACATCGGGACGCTTTCGTTTCTCCTCAAGGGAACGTAATCTTTTCCCTTTCCCCCGATGTTATCAAACAGGCCATCCGTTTCCCTTCCAGTGATACATACTTCAGTTTCAAAGATGAAACCTTGCTCGCTCAGTTCAATAAGCAGTCAAGAGAAGCCCGTCGTGCCTTCATATCCTCCATAACCATCGACCAGGCAACTGCCCTGCCTACATTGGAGCCGTTTTCATTAAGTTTGTTTGCCGAAGAAGTTCGACCTGTTCTGTCTCTCATCGCCGGCCTTTTGGGGGTAGGGAGCCCGGAAGACATCTCTTCAGTATGCATTCGCTTTTTGTGGCTCATGTCACAGAATGGGGTTACATTGGATATTCCAGGTTTCCTCTCCTCGACCATCCTTACCCAATTCCAGGAGCTCGCCCAAGCCAGAAAGTTTCGTTTTTTCTCATTGGTGTTCTACCTCTTTTTGTTCCAGCATGCAGATAAGTTCAACCATTTGGGGTTAGATAGGATGTATTCTGAGAATTCCCAGCCCAGACCAGTCTTCGACTGGAATTACTCTGTCCGTCAGTTGCCTAGGGGAGAGGGTTATGCCAACTTCGTGAACACCTTCATGTCTATTGCCTACACCATCATTCACGACGCGCCTTCCCCTAGGGTTTTCCCAGAGATGAAACGCTGGCTGCAGGCTGGGAAATACCAGTGTACCGGTGATTGGTTCCTGTCTGAAGATTGTACTGAAATACGGGTCTATGGAGCCGAAGTTGCCCCATACCGGCTACCAGTTTTTCCCGTCCGACGAGTTTACGCCCTCGAGTACATCCGGCAAGCCCTCAAAGCTGACCAGCTCCATTTTGTTCCTGCTAAGAAAGGCTACATCTTAAGGCTTCCTGTCCAAATTGGCCCCTTTGTGGTAAACTCTAGATATGCCCTCCCAATTGCTGAAAAAATGTTGCAGAACATGGACCTGAAGTTGGGGGAAAGATGGGCCTATGACCCACGGGAGATCATTTCAAATAAAAGAAAACGAAACAGGTCTACGCCTTACATTCATGAGTCCAGGCCATTTCTGGAGTGGAGGGCTAACATTGAAGTTTGGCCTACGTTTTCGCAGATGGAGACAGACTCGTCTGCTACAGGAGGAGAGGAAGAAGTGAACAAGGGCACAGATGAGCAAGAGGCAGGTACTTCAGGAGCAGCACCACCACCACCCAAGAGGCATAAGGTCGCCACTAGCGAAGCGGAAGTCATCGGAGAAGGGATAATACTGGAGCCCTTCACTAAATTTGGTCAATTCGATAAGGGCAAGGCGGGTATAACAGTGTTGAGGGACAGTGTCGCCTCCTCCGATTACACTGAAGTCACGCAAGCCATTGTCGAGCCCACTCCATCCAGGACGAGTGAAAGGGAGCGGACAAATAAAACTGTCCGAGACAAGTACAGGGCCGAATTAGGCAGATTCGTTGAAAAATACCATACCAGGCTCTCCGCTTCTGTCAATGCTGACACTGAAAGCCTGGTACTGTCTATAGCGGAGGCCATCCTAGACCCCAATTCGGATGTTCCGAGTTATAAGGTGCTCGAATTGGCTATTGATATGCAGAAGGTACCAGTACAGGATATGACTGACCTGTTCCAAACAGTCTGTGACATGATGAAAGACAAGCTATCCCAGATTACCCTCGCATTGAGGAAGACAGAACAGAAATATGAAAATCTGAGGGATTCCTTTACAGCAGAACAGAATGCTTGTCGTACCAACGCACATCAGGTGCGCGTTCTTCAGGATCAAATTAAAAATACAGATGATGGAGGGAAAGGTTCACAAGCAGCCCTTATAGCTAAGTTGTAGAAATATATCTCAGCTGCTAAGAAACAGGCTCGTATACCGGGTTCACATCCTGTACAAACTGCTGAATTGGTGCGGGTAGAGGAAGAGAAAAATGAACTGTCTGCTAGGCTTTTCAGGGAAAGAGAAGAGAAAGAAAAGATGGCTAAAAGGATCGACGAGCTAGAAAGCAGAGCCACGGAGCTACAAACCCGGTGGGATACACACAGTTGTCACGCAGCCGAAACATCAAGCGGAACTGGTTCAGCGACAGCACGACTATCCACGGCTATGGCTGAGATTGAAGTGTTAGAAAAACAAACATCCACTGCCAAGCAAAGGGTCTTAGAGCTGGAGGGCGCCCTGGCTGAAAAGGCCAGAACAATTGAAGGGCTACAAAGTGAAGTCGAGGAAGGAAAAAGGGTCACGGCTGAGCAACATCAAACCATTGCCGAGATGAAGAGTCGAGCAAAGGGGAATCTCACCCTGCTCGAGGCCAGAAGTTTAATATGGTCGGACATAATTACGGCAGTAACCGAATAGTGGGAATTCTTGACGATGATGGGGGAGCTCAAGTCCACCCTTCCCTATCTAAATAGAAGGTTGCAGGAGGCAGGGAGTAATCTGTCTAATAGAGCTCAACACGTCGGCGACTACATCTCTTTTCTTTATGCGCTAAGGGCGAACGACTTGGGGAAACATGGCATCCCCAGTCGATTTATGGAAATCAACGAGTGTCAAAAGATTATTGAGAAGGAGGAAGCCCGAGTAGCAGCTTCAAGGGTCCTTCAACAGGTGGCTGACAGTGTTGAACAATTCGACAAGGTTTGGGATGAGATCATCTCAGCCGGACTCCCTTCCTGTTGGGAACCAAATGCCCCTGCCGTGCTTATGCTCCCAGATCAATACACAGCACGTTTGCAAACGGAAAGGGATCGGTCAGACCTCCAAATGGGGAAAGCAACTCAGCTCAAGGCTACTACCATCGTCACAGTCCTCAGAAAGGAGTTTAGTCTCCTTCACATGATCAGATATCGGCTCCCAACTGAGGCAAACATTCACACCCTCGGCGAAGCGTTTATCAAAGTGGAGAAGCTCTCAGCAATGCCAGAACCTACCCCCGATAGCCAGCAGAGACTGACACAATTCATGAGTCAGCATACTAGTTCCTCTGCCAACGTGCCTCCTCCAGCATCTGCAACGGCTTCCACTCAGCTGCACCCATGACATTTCAGTTTACTCATGATATGGCCTAAACGGCCTTTTTTACTTTCATTTAGTTTATGTTTTTCAAATTTCCGAGTGGGTTGTTTTTCCCCCACTCTTGCATTTTTACTTTTTACATCAAACATTGGTCTAAGTTTCTGTTTTGAAATTGGCCCGAGGCCTGTTTATGCATGATGGGAGGGTTGTTTCCCCATCATGAAATTTTGTTGTTATGACAATGACTTTTAACAAATTTGGTTCATTCGAAGAAGATATTTCCCCGAAATATCTTCTCGCTGAAAGGTAAAGGAATCCTATATAAGACAGAGAAAAGAAGAAAGAAAGGTTCCAATTCTTCAGAAGAAATTGACTGTGTAAGGATTTTCTGTGTGTGTGTTTTGTAAAGACTCAAATGCTAATGTGAAGAGCCCGTCGGGTTTCAATGATAAGGAGTTACACTTTGAAGAGGATTCTGGACTTGTTTATGGTAGTGTGTGATTTTCTCCTGCTTATTGCAATGTCGTTGTTCATTTCATTTACACCCATGTCTCTGGTGTTATATTCTGGAATGCGAGTGTCCCGTTGTTTTTGATATAAATTTATCTCTCTGATACTTATATCATTAACTTCCTGGTACTTTAAAATAGCTCAGATGTAATACAGTGTTTCATCTTCCATTCATACATATTTCTGCTATATTGGCTATTACGAAGTGCTATTGATGAAAGTTGCCTGCATATATGGATTCTTAGTCGTATAAGCCCATCATATGCTGTGAAACTCTTCTTGGTGTTGTCTTCCTGATAGTTAATATCTCCTTTTTCTATACAGCTCATTACTCATCGTTATATATACCTCTTTTTCTGCCATATATCATGAATCCGGCCCTGTTTACTGTGGATTGTCTTAAAGTTGTCTGATACTGCAGTGTTTGAGTACAGCATTACATTCGTTCAGTATTACTCTTTTATGCTTCAAACTATCGGAAGTTTTGGTCCCATTCAAGTGTTATTCTCTGTTTGTAAAGAAGCAGTATGAGAGTTTTGTCTTGTTGAATTGCTAAAACGCTGTTTTAGATCCTATGCTCTCTATACATTACAAGATGTCCTAGGCACTGGTCTATAGCAACTCTAGGTTGTCTCTAGGAGTTACAACAGTTTGGATGATAACCCTCTCGTTAGCTAGGAAAACTCATGTTTCATCGATCAAACCCATGTATGAACCTACCCAAAGGAGATGTTTTGTGAAACAATTATTTGACATCCCCTCGACACCCCTAGGTCATTTCCTTGTCTATAAATAACTTTATTTCATTTTGTTTAAAATGTAGATCTTACTCTCTAAAGCATTGAAATTTTCTCAAATTTGTGACCAAAAGCTCTCCAAGTTCTTAAGCTCTTGTGTTACTTGGATTTACCATCTTCTCAATCCTTCCCACAACAAAGTCTCCCCCTCACAAGTTTACTCTCATTTGGTTTGGTTTCTTCCTCTTGTCACATTGGTTGAATTGGATCTACGATTTTTCCATTAATGTTTCCCTAGATCACCCAAAGGGGGGCTACTAGTTCACTCACTATAATGAGAACCTCACAATTGAGGGAACACTAAGATATATTATATTGGGTATTATATTTATTGTTATTATTTGATGAATCTTATATCGTATATACATTTATTTTTCTTGGATGGGATTTTCAAGGTATCTTGCAAGTAGATATTGGAATTTAGGAGATAACCCATGTAGCATATTTTCCTTCCTCGTTTTTTGCGTTAGAGGGTTAGTCTAGTTTCCTTTCTAAATATTATTTCCATTTCTTACTATTATAGAACTCTTGGAAACTTGATCACATAAACTTGTGAAATCAATTATCCTTGTTGTATATTGTAGACAATTCTAGGCTTAGAAACTGTGCCAAATCATCTAAGAGTTTTAATTGAATTGGATGACCAATGCATTAAACCTTTAACACTTGTATAATCCAAACATTTATAAGAAGTTCAAAGGGTTGATTTTCATTCATAACAACATAAAATCTTTGAATTGATTTTGAAAGTGGAAAAGGGAGAATATATATGACAATTAAACATTCATACTAAATACTCAATTAACCAGATATAGTATATGTGTGCAGAATAATTCTACATTCAAACATATGTATATTCAAGAGATGACAAAAGGTAACAAATTAAAGTTGTAGAGGAACTAATTCAAACAGAATGTCCAATTATCTAATCTCCATAATGATGATAGCTTTGCAATGGGTTGTCAGGGAAGTTAATACTTTACTTAATGTTACCCTAACTCCTATTTTACCTTGAATATATGATGAAAAACAGAGATGAATATACCAGAATAACTCACATGAACACAAATTTTGTTAAGACTAAAGTCACTAATCCTTTGATTATCTTCAAAAACTTTCAGACGAGTACAATAATGTATATGGATTATCATAAGGGTTCAACCCCCCTTGCTTCGTATTAAAAAATATTTATAAAGTGTAATTCAAAAATTTCTAATCTAATACAATCCTTTACAAAATAAAATCTTATCCATAAAAATTTAGATATATCAAACTATTACAATATAAAAATGGAATTTTTGAAACTAATTTTCATATTCAACACTCTAAGGGTGTTGTTTGTAATTGTTGCTTGAAAACTTGCTTATGTTCTTTATGCTCCTCCTTTCACTGTACTGGCACCTGAAAATATGTATTCAACTCATGTTGTTTTGTGTTGCTGCCTTGAAATATTGCATTCAGTTTTGCTCGATAAGCTCGAGTAACTTGTCTCGTATTTTATCATCTAGAATTGAGAATTTAACCACTTTCCTATATACTTCATCCACCTTTGTGTACTTTCAAAAGTTTTTATGGTAATAAATAAATGATAAATTTCATGTTGGATAAATAAATCATATTTTAGGCCTTCAATAAAAGCTTCACCGCTTATTATTCCCTTTACTTTAGCAAATTTTGACATGTTTTCCGCTATTTCATGTAATCTATGCTAGTAATTTTCTAGTGGAGTCAATTGGCCACTAGAATCTCTTAGAGGTGGAAGTCTCTTTTGTTGTACAATTTTAAATTTCCTGTGAAATTTCTTTATATTCACTTCTAAGTTTTGACATTTATTTTCTAATTGTAACATTAAATTTCTTTTAGTTAAAATTTTTCTGACTTGTAGGACCGTGTTAGTCCTATATTCAATTCCTGGGTCTTCCAATTCATCCTTGGTTCTTGAATTCAGCACTTTGATGATTTGTGTTGCCTTCCCTGTCTTATAATCCAAGTCTTATTTAATTTTTTTATGGTTTCCTTTGCTCTTTTTACCATTTTTTATTTTTCAAATATAATCTCGATAGATTTCCATAGCTCTGACATGTTTGAATAGATATCAACCCAGATATTTTCCTTTGCTTTAGATAATGTCTGTGTTGTGGATGATTCATCTTCATATATTTCAAGTTGTTTGGATAGATTGAAATCTTTCTGTGTTTCAAATATATATGCATTATCTTATTTGATTTTATTATCTTCCATCCTTTGTAGTGTTGCTTTTAATTTTTCTATTTCCAAATTTCTAAGGGGAAGATCTCCCATGGCCTTTGATAATTTTTATGTGTCTTCCTCACTGGTTGTCTTTGTCTGTACTATAGAGGTCCTTTCACTTATCTGTTGTTCTTTTTCTTTTAACAAGTTTTCCATATCAGCCTCCATTTTTTGTATTTGAATATTCTTCTCCACAATCACCTTCAGCATGTTTTCTCTCTTTTTCAAATTTCCCTACTTCTTTAGTTTGTGCATGCTCTATTTTAGGTAATTCCAACCTCTTTCTGAGTGCTTGTATATCTAAATCTCTTTTCTTGATTATTTCTTCACCAGTGTTGACATCATTAGGATCCAATCCTATCTTTATCATCATATCTTCCAACCCTTTTATTCTGGTATCCTTGGTTAAGGAAGACATTATTTCTAACTTGAGTTGTGAATGAATATTATTTAAAGATGCTTGAAATTTAGAAGTTGCCATAGTTGAACTTTTCAATTTGGAATAAATCATCTATGAAGATAAATTTCATCTATTGGATGTACCTGCTTGGTATCAAAAGAAAACATAGAAATCTCATAGCCATATGCACTTTTAGGTAATGACACTTTTGGCTCAAGAAATGCCAAATGAAATTTCCCTCTATCAAGGTCTAATGCAGGTAAGAGCCTGTGTTGAGTGGTAGATGATTGTTTCCAAAACTCAATATAGGTGGAATTTTTCAATGCATCATTATTTTTCTTCATCTCTCTAAATCTAGCAAATATACTTTGTTGTCTTAAAGATGGATAAATATGAGAAGTAGGAGAATTAATGATTTTTTCTTTGATTTTTTGTAAATAGAATACAAGCTCGCCTGATAATACTATTGTAGTGTGTTCTTCTGAACTTTTTCCTTCTGGTGACTCATTTTCTATATTCATTGACTTTCTTCTTTTGAAAACTTTGATACCAACTGCTTTAATTCATGAACTTGTAGATGACACACATTCTCTTGGTCTTTTCAAAAAAAATTCCTTCAATCTTGGAGTTTCCAATGATGTATGACTGGAGGGTTGTTCTTCAGTTTCTTTCAGTGTGTTTTCTTCCCATTCTTCTCGATTTGAAAACTACTCAATTTCTGGCTTTGTTATATGAACATAAGGTTTTGAATTTTGTTCAAATATTATCTTTAAAATGATTCACTTTGAGGGGGTCATAAAGCCAACTGAAGCTTGGTTTGAATTTCATATGTTTGAGTAGACTGTCTACTTCTCTTATACTTTGGTGTTTACAATACATGGACCAATTTGTGCTTTTAATTTGAATTTATTTTTTAGTTTCCTTGACAGAAAATGTATATCATCCATATTCATCCTCTACCTAATGAATTCTAAAGAAAAAATACTCATAGGCAGAAAAATTGGTTTATAAGGAGGAAGCTCACAGCCATAGAATCTAATTTTTGTAAAAGTTTGATATAGATACCAGTCTCCAACCTTAGAGTGTTCACTGATATGTAAAAAAAAAAAATATTTATATGGAGACTCTAACTGCATCATTGCTCAAAATACATAATGTCATATGCAAAAATTGATTAAAAAAATCACTGAAAGAGTATTTCTCTATGTTTTTCTAATCAGAGAGGTCCAGTGGATGATTGATTGCGATCTTCCATGTGAATAAATATTTTGCAATGGAAAGTTAAACCTTTCTGACTGATGATACAAAAATAGATAAACTAGAACAGAATGATGTTTGAGAGATCCTTCAACACTAAATTTTAGGAATTGGTCATGGATAACATGTGATAAAAAATTACTAAAATTGAATAGAATTGAGGGCTTGTTTCCATATGAGAATACAGATATAAACCCAAGGATGAATTCATCTACCCATTGATCAGTTTGATACCCTAAGAGACAAGAAACCATAGAAATAACTTGCCTATACATCTCTAGATAAATTGCATAATAATATGGTGGATTGGTTCTGGGAAATTCTAAATTTCCGGGTAGAAAAGACTCAAAAATGTGGGCTCGCTGCTGAAAGGTAAGATTCTAGTAAATTTCCATGAGGGAATCACTCGAAAAATGATGAAGGGGGCCTTGGGGATTGATCTATAATGCTTGAAAAATGGTTCAAGGGATATTGAGAATGAAATTTCATTATTTATTGCCACTATTTCTCTTTGGCTTGGTAAGTAATGACCCTCGCACTAGGGGACGAATTTAGGAAAGTGATAGGTTTGACGAAAACAAAAGTGGGGCAACATCGACCCCAAAAAAAAATTCATCATTGGTATCCTAAAATTTTTGATATGCCCAATTATAGAGTTCATAGAGATCGAATTCATAATGGGTTTTCGTAATTTTGTATTGTGTATTGACAAAGGGAAGTTCATTGAGGTTAATTACAGGGGTAGGGTCAGACTCTCTAAAACTAATTTGGATTTTCCCTTTTGACTAGCCATTTTAAGAAAATGATAGAACAGAGTATAACTTAAGAAACTACCCAATCAAATTGATGGTTGATAAGATAGAGTATTGTTACAATGGGTCGTTATTTGGTATGTCGAAGCGCTTCGATCAAGAATAGAAAAAGAATGGGTAATGGAGCAATGGCACAATTTAAAGTTCGGAATGAGCTATAATAGTTTAGTTCAAATTACCATTATGGCGCATCGATATTTATTAATCAAACACTGGTGGGAAAATTGATAACTTAACAGACATATTTTCTAAGTTATCAGAGGATTTTGTGATGGTTATTTTAGCGGGGGCGATAGGGTTGTGCTAAATTAGCGGGGGTGTTGGTGAGATGATTAGCAGTGGGCGGAAGTGGTTTGCGAGGGGGGTATACGGTAAGTGGTTTAAGATGGAGGGGGTCCCGCAATTCATAGGATCTTGCCACATAAAGGGAGGCAGTAAAGTGAAAACAGCTTTGCCCCCCCCCGTGTTATCCATTGGGAGTGTGGGGGGTCCTACAATTGCATAATAGTCATTGATCCGAGCGCGTGAAATATTGTGAGTTGAAAAGTGTTGTGTAGGTAAATCCTCTTTGCAGACAGAGACGATCCTTCTAGCCCTAGGGTAGGTCTAGCAACAAGGGAAAAAGCTAATGTGTTCGTTCCTAGTTAAGGAATGAAATAGGTTGGGATATATTGTCCTACCTATAGTCCAACATGATTGTCGTAGCTGTAGCAGTGACGGCCTCTTGATCTCTACCTCTACAGGTTGCGGTCCTTCAGTAATGGTACTCAGATGCCTGCACAAAGATAAAAGGAAAAAAACAGCGTACAAGACAATAATTGCATTCATAACTAGCTAATCATTCAAGGAAGATTAAACATATCGCGTAAAATAAGTCGTATTAACATAATATGGGAACAAAACATCAATCATGTATATATTAATGGAAAGAAAGAGATGACAACCAGAGCCTTGACATCGTAGCCTCCTTCAGTGGGTTCAGTCGAAGCGTGTCTCGAATGTTCGTTGGGGAATTAGGACGAGGTGAGGACACAAGCCTTAGCTCTCTCTCGACAAGGGTCTCTTTCTCTATTCTATCTCACCAACTATCAAAATGTTCAACAATTCCTCTTCAGCTATTCAGCTAGTGTATCAATGGGAGATAGGTTTATTTATAGAGGGAGAGGAGGAGGTTGGGATCCCTCAAATGATGGAAGGGAGGCCTTAACCTTTGGGAGGTTCCCCCAAAAGGTGGAAACAAGAGGTTAAAGGAAGGTGTTCATGGTTATGCAGGCGAACAACCCAAGCTCACTCGCTCACAAAGTCGTTAGCATAGAAACTCCACCTCTATATTTAAAAAACATTCCAAAAACAACTTGGTGTGGGTAGCTCACTGGGACAGAGCGCCAATGGGTGTGGGGCCCAGTGTTAATTTCCTTCATCGGCGCGAGGGCATAACAGTCTACCAGCGCCAACCCAAAAACATGTGTTTCTGATGACCTGCTCATGGAAAATTTAACAGAGGAAATGTTATCCCCATGGTAAGGGATGCAATGATGGTCTTTGCAAATTATGAAACTTCATATAATTCATGTTAATGGTCCTCCAATGTGCTGGATGGGAATTGCAGGGACAGTGAAAAAATGTTGTGTAACATATGCCCCCTAAAGCATGAGGTCTGAGAGAGAGGGAGGGGTGAAATGCCTTACGAGAACGCGTTCAAACCAAACATCACTGGCGGAAGGCCTGCAAGTACAAATACAACTGATGTCTCTGATACATGAACATGTGGCATGGGTGCAACCATCCATAATAGAGTACATATATAAACTTAGATCTGAGGTATGGACGCAGCCATCTAGCAGTAAGGATCAACAAATAGACTCAAGTATGGTCGCAGCCATCCAATCAAAGAGTCATGAAAATAGCCATGATAAACCAAAATATCCCGTAGCCTAGATCTTATCAAACAAAACCCAGGATCTTGCGCTCCATCTCGACCCGAACAAGTACAAATTCAAGCATGCGAATATGTGAACTGAAGTCAAACATGCAAGAAATTCACCTGATTACCAGCCAATGATGAAATTTTTTAACAGGCATGAGAGAAACCACCAATAATGACAATGGCTCTCAAGGTACAACAGGTAGAATCCACAGAATGTGAACAGTGATCTGGCGTCGAACACCCGCAGAGTCACTTGGTCAAAGGCCGATGATGTGGACCTGTCATCAAATGCAAAGAACTTGCCATTGAGGCATGCAAGCTCCAAGGTACTGGAAGGGAGTCTCTAGATCAACTTTCTGGATAATGAGCTGAAGTCGACAAGAAGTGACCTGGTCGAGGTAGGGCCATAATGTTTCCCACATCATCGACATGAGACAGAGAAACATTATGATAGTGAATCAGGACCAAACAGAGGATCAAAGGGAGGTTGAAAACTACAATCAGAAACTTTTCTTGAACATATCAATGACACGACTCTGGATTTGGCAGTGTTTGACATCAAGGGATATGAGGTCATGATGTTGCAGCAAAGAGTAGATGAGAGGTCAAAAGAGATTACCCAAACCCATGGAGGAAAAAATGACAAAATTAGATGTTCCCAACCCGACGTGAATGAGTGTCATGTTCAAGAGCGGCATACTGCCGACAAAACTGAGAATTGGTTCCATTTTCCCCCACCATTGTTGGCGAGTACCCCAATTATTTTTTAAAAACAAGCTTGAAGGGGATATCATATGCTTTTCATGTAAGTTTTTCCTTCGGAAAAATCCATCCTACTACATTTTACAAGCCCTAGGAAGGAGGAACTCGATTAACTTCATGGTGACGATTTCTGATTTCATCAGGGTTTAACGAGTTTGACAAAGGAAGAACTTGGCATATTTTCATGTTTAGAGAGTTTGAAAAGAATCAGAAAAGAAAACTCCAATAGGTCCCTTTTCATAAGTAGTCCCTCAAATCTGAAAAGGTAGAAAATAATATCTAAGAGAACCTCTTAGTCGTGATAGGCTAAGGTATTCCTTTTTTGTAAATAATCCATCCCAACCTGAAAAAGGGGTAAACGTATACTGGGTAGATATTGTTTCGCAACCATTTAACGAGTTCAAAACGACAAGAGTCTCGGGAATATTTTCATGTTTAGAGAGTCAAAAAAGAGATGAAATATGACTCCAGTAGTGACTTTTTCGTGTTTTTACCGAGTCCAAAAAAGTATAAAATACAACTCGTTACTTCATCTTCGTTACGTTAAAAACATGTCGCTACACAAGAGACAAACGTAAAACCCATTTCTCAAAATAAAATAGTGAAATAATTGAAAAATATGCCTTAAAACCTAATTAGGGTTCTGAAAAGTTATAAAATACCAAAAATTGTAAAAAATAATTACTTTTCACTTTTACTTCTTGTAAGCAATAGTTACCCTTTTTACACTATAATTTTGCAGCGGTGATAGCGGGCAACCCGGAGGACCAATCTCGAATCCGTCAGTTCCAGGTAAGAGCTAGCATCCTTTCCTGTATTTTGATTGTAGTTTCATTACCTACAACCCCAATTTTATATGTTTATAAGGGGATTTGGAAAAATCTAGGGCACAGCGGTTGGCGCGGGTATGAGGCACGAACTCGCGCCAACCGACCAAAATTTTGAACTGGGACGCGCCCATTGGCGCGAATGTTTCTAAAGAAATCACACCAACCATGGCGCACAATTTTAGCATGTAAATATAAACAAACACCCCCATTTCAACTAACCAAGAGCTTTGAATATAGCTAATGATAGTCATATGAATGCTTTTGCATGTGTAAAGCGGAAAAATGGTGGTTGAATGGAAAGAACAAGAACACGGTGAAGAAGACGAACTTGCCATGGAAAATGAAATATGCATGGAAGCTCTCATAGATTGTGGGCTCAAGAAATTCTTCATGACACCATGCCTCAGAGCTCAGCCACATCTGTTGCAATAATTTATCAGTGTCTGGGAAGTTGATCAGGAAAAGTTCATTATTCACGACCAAGAACTCGAGATTGAAGTCTCGAACGTCTATTTCATAATAGGGTTGTCGCGAAGGGGGGCGGTTCTAATCCTGACCAGCACCCGTCCCTCAATGGAGAACATGAGTATGTTGATTGATAGGGTGTGCCCAAAGCCAAGGAAAGGGTCGGGAAGCAGAAAAGTGGATATCCAAACTATCCTGGATTTGGCACTAAAGGTAGTGTTGCACACCATCACACGAGTTGCAAAGTCGCAGGCACCGCACGAGGCCACAAAGACACAGTTACTTCTTTTTGTAGATTGCATGACACTGATTCTCTAAAACTAGGCAGAGGCAGTGACAATCAACATGAAGCGTCAACTAACAAAGTGCAAGAAATGCAAGCTGAAGCAGTTCGATTACGATTCCATTCAGGTATCATTCATCTTGGAACGACTACTAATATTTCAGCAATAGTAGGTGATAACTCTGACACCACCAACACATGAGCCACGGATGGCCCATTGGGATGCGTTGATGCCAATGTCAGGGGGCGGTCAATAGATGTCCTGGAGACCGGAGTTCTTTGAGTGGCTCCACCGACAGTTGATCGTCGTGGAGGATTGGCCCTATTCTGGCACAAATTTCACCGGTGATGCAGATCTCCCACTCCTAGAAGGAGAGGATTGGGATGAAGTACTTGGTAAGACTCATTTTGTTTTCATGAGCATTATGATTTTTTTTGTTATGCATGTTCTGACATTAAATCCATGCAATTACAGATGTTGGCCCAGAGAGACCTGCAGGTATGTCCTCGATAGTGAGGTGTATCCCTCGCAACTTTGATATTGCCCCTCATGGTGAGGGAGGCGAGGAGGATGAAACCATACGCAACCTGGAGAGAATTTCTCGTGGGATCTCGTACTATGCGCGATTTGATGATGTTCCTTGTGCATACCAGAGACACACTGCAGGGGTGTCAAACCAATTCACCGGTTGCTGAGGTGGCTTGTACGGGCAGTGACATGCTATCATGAGCATCATGCCAAATAGACACCTATGTTTTATTTCTGTATATTTTTGAGAGACATGTCGTCTCAGGATGTAACCAAAACACACATATTTTTTGAACATATGATGCACACCGATGCAAACATTCGATATATATATATAGACATCTATTTTATTATATGGATTTTTTCATGTGATGAGTTTTTTTACAAATTACGTAAATTTCCATCTAATACAATGTTAGCCATTGTATCAGTTAATGCATTCATTTGCCTAGGAATATGTTGATATGTAATCTAATAAAAATGTAAACGAACACGTAAATACAACCTTAATATGTGAGGGTTTCTAACTAAATAATGTCCATTAAGTTGAAGAATGACAAGCTATGGGTCTAGGTTAACAATCAATGCACGAATGTCGAGGTTAATCACCTCGATTAATAGTTCAATAACAGCACTATATTCTACGACATTGTTTGTAGTTCGTCCTAGAAAGATACCTTGAAGGTCTATCAACTCACCGGCAGGATCATAAATCACCCAGGCTGCTGAAGACAGGTTCTGAGTACTGCAGGAAGCACCATCCGCGAAACCGACATAAGGGGTAATAGACATCTGCACAATAAGCAACGATCCAATAAGCAGGAAAACACTCGCAAAGCACACCTAGACAAACATGTAAAAAAATGAAAAGAACACCTATGTACACAAAAACATGCACGAATGACTCATGCATAATATTTTTTAAGATACAACCCATTTCTGGGCTAATCCAGAGGATGACCTTCGTAATCAATAAGCTCATAGGCCCCATTCCGCAAAACACATTTAACAATGTAGGGCCCATGCCACATGAGTTGAAATTTTCCTGCCCCCAGCTTATCGTGAGCATGTTTGTATGATCTGAATGGATTGTATTATTTATGTCGTGCTAAGCATCCAAACAGTAATATTAATGTGTGCATAAGTTTCTCCTTAATTTGCAGGTTAAACAAATAGTTCTTGCTTTTTTAAACAGATTTCTGTGTTAGGATTGATTAAGTATTTTAATTATTTATCATTGTACAGCAGTAAAGAATAAATAAATAAAACATCACATAGCACATTACTCAGAAAATTGTTGAAGTAGTTCAACCCTCCTGGGCTACATCTATTGGTCCAGCTCCCAATGGCATGTCCCTCATGTATTAATTTGCTCAAAATATAAGTACAAATGAAAATAAGCCTCAATAGGAAAAACTCTCTGTAAAATCAGCTTCAGAAGGTATGAATTAGCCAGAGATGACTAATGATTTACATAAAATAGATAAAGAAATCCCAATACACCGCCTTCTCTATGATGGCCCTGATGGCTCATTGATCTTCCTTGAAGCTAAAACTACTGAAGATGTCCTCTATTCAACCTAAAACCTGTGCCAAACTGCTCATAATGTCGAAATACTAAAAATTGACTATTTTTGCACCCAATTTGGTTCAATAATGAAGGAGTTATGACAGAAACAAGATTTTTCAAATATCCCTTGAAAACCTCCACTAAATATGGAGGAACTCCAGTTAGTTTGACCAAAAATGGCCAAACTCCGAAAATGGTGAAGGTACCCAAAAATGGTGGAACCATTTGAGGGTGGCATTTATTGTTGGAGTGGCGGTCACATGTTGTCTTTCCGCCAGAACCATCGGCTTAACCGCGTGGATAAGCCACCAACTCCATCACAATAAATGGTTGAACGTGACCACATATCAGAGTTTCGTTGTCGTCGTTAAACCGTAACCGCTAGGTGTTAAGGCCTTTAGGCCACGGTTACAGTGCCTGGTCGCAACCATCAGGGCTAGCTCTTAACCCTTTTCCACCCATTTGAAATTAAAATATCAAATACGTTCGGAAAACCATAAGGTTAAGAAATATGTTGTAGGCGGGTCAGTCGGGCCTTTGAGCTGGCAGGCGGCAGGTCATTGGTTCGAATCCTGCAAACTGTAAAACCTTTTAATGTGCCATATTCTCCTCGGCCTGGGGCCACATGGCGGCCTCCAAGCTTACCACATGGCAGCACATGATTGGCCTAAATCTTCAAAAGTCAAACCACCATCAAATAGTACCTTGCCAAATTTCGGATTTCTACTCGCCCATATGGAATATTTTGAGGAATATTCCTTGGAATATTTTTTTAAATTTTTCCAAATTTGAAAATTCAAACTTGGTCAACTCATTTTTGGAGTTTACTGGGCTTTTTCAAACCTCAATAACTTCTGAGTACGACCTCTATTTTGTGAACCATTCACGGCGCCAAAATCGCAGCGATCATTATACAGGAGGACGAGGTCTCCTTCTACAAAGGAGCGAGGGGAAATTGACTGGTCAAAGTGAGCTTTGACCCGCTTCTTCTATGCTTCAATGACCAGAGTAGCAATGTGGCGAGTCTCATCAAGCCTTTCTAAGTAGAGAATATGCTCTTCTTCTGGCAAATTATTCGGTAGCAATTCAACAGCTAGCTTGAGCGAAGGTATTTCGCACTCAATCGAAAGGGTAGCTTCTAGACTATAAACAAACTGAAATAGAGTGAATCCAATCGCATCCTTAACTGAGGTTCGGTACACCCAAAGAGCCGAAAACAACATGAGATGCCAGTTTTATTTGTGCATCCCAATCATACGTTGAAGCATAGTTACAAGAACTTTATTCATGGCTTCAACCTGGCCATTGGCCTGAGGATAGTATGGTGTTGAGCTGTCGTGACGTAGACCCAAATTTGAGGGCAACTCCACCACCATATAATGCTGAAAATAGGAACAATGATCGGTAATGATGGCTTGAGGGAAACCAAACCTAGAAATGATATGATTGAATATGAGCTGAGTTGTTGTCTTACCGTCAGCCGTAAGTGTAGGCATTGCTTCAACCCATCTGGTGAAGTAGTCAATGGCGAAGATGATATAAGCATGCCCCCTGGCCGAGTGAGGGTTACACATCATAAAAATGAGGCCCCACTTCACAAAGGGACCAACGATAATGATAGGGTGGAGATGGGAAGACGGCACGTGCATCTTGCACTGATAGATCTGGCAATCATGGCACTTACAAACAGCGACAATGCAGTCTTTGAATATGGTGGGCCAGGAATACCCAGCACGAAGATTTTTTTGTGCAGTAGCATAACCAGAAATGTCACCGCCACAGGCGCCACTATGATAGTCATTCAAGGCTTTCTCAGCCTCCTCGAGAGTCAAATACCGGCAGAGAATGGAATCAACTCTGATGCGGTAAAGTGTATCTTCGACTATACGATAAGGTTACGATTGATGACAGATGCATCAGCAAGCATCCTTCATCAACTCACATCTAAAGGTAGAATTCTGAAGATATATGATGATATCACCGTACCAAGGATCAAGGGTGTTGATCAAAAAAAGCATATTGTCTGGAATGTGTTCCTCGGAACCAGACAGAGCGGAGTCGGAAGGGAGAGAGAAGATTAAATCAGAAAATACTAATGATTTCTTCGACTTGGTAGTGGAAAACTTCAAATCGAACTCTTGGAATATGACAATCCACTTCGAGTACTTTCCCCCCAGCAATTGACGAGACAATATGTAAGTCATAGGGTTGCAGTCAGAAATCACAGTCATTGTTGTGCACAACAGAATGCAGTGACGAAAACGTTGAACAGCATGAACAGAATTCAACGCCAACTTCTCGACATATACATATCGCATTTCATTATCAAGAAGGTTACGAGACAAATAATAAATGACATGTTCCTCACCAACATCATCATCTTGTATCAAAACCATGGCAATCTTGTTGAAAGCGACGGCCAAATAGAGGGAATAATCATGATGATAATTTGAAGGACGCAACGAGGAGCGTTGACAAGAAATGTCTTCAGTGCATCAAAATACTTCTAATCGATCTCATCTCAAAGGAACTGGACGCCCTGCTTCAGTAATCGCGTAAATCCTTTAGCCACTTCGGCATAGTTAGGGGTAAAATGGCGAAGGAAGTTAGCCTTCCCCTGCAGACTCTGCATCTGATGTAATGAGGATGGAGAGGGGAGATTAATGATAGCCTCAACTTTAAGCGGATCGAAACAAATTCCATCTTTGGAAATGATAAACCCTAAGAGCCTACTGAAGTCAACGCAGAAGACACACTTATGCGGATTCAACTAGATGTTATAGCGTCGGCAGTGAAGAAGAATCTGACGAAGATGGTCAAGGTGGTCCTTACGTTTAGTTGAATGAGCCAGAAGGTCATCCAGATAAGGTTGAATGATGTGCTTAATATTGTGGAAAGAATAGGACATCGCCCGCTGAAATGTAGCCCCAACATTTTTTAGACCGAAAAGGAGCTTTTTATAAGCGAAAGTACCCTAAGGACAGATAAAGGTATTCTTGTGTTGATCAGTTGGGAGAATTTTAATCTGGTTGTAGCCATAAAAGCCATCCAATATGAAAAAATCTCACTCCCCACACAGTCATAAATGATTTGATCAATAAAGGGAGTAGGATAATTATCCTTAGGGAAAGCCCGATTAATATCATGGTAATCAACACAGACCCGAATTGTACCCTGTTTCTTATCTATAGGGACAATATTGGAAACCCATTCTATCAAGGGAATCTAATAGATAAAACCAGCTTTGAGAATTTTTTCAACTTCACCCTCAATAGCGGCAGCCTTTCTAGGGTGCACAGGACGAAGACGCTAACAAACAGGCTTTGCACCAGGATATATAGAAATCTCATCCACCACTATACTAGGATCGATGCCGGTCATTTCTTCATAAGACGACGCAAATACATCGCGGAAATTGTGAAAAATTCTAGTATAAACCTGAACTTCATCCGAAGAACAGGTGACCCCAATATGGATGTTCTCGACAATTCGTGGTTTAACGAAAATGTCGATAGGAATCATTTGTGATATATTACTCAAGTTACCCTCCATAAAAAAATCATGTGGCAGAACAAGTATTTGAAACAGAGGAGAAGGAACCTAAGAATAAAACCTCTCAAGACACATAGACATGGCCCCAAGGTCAGGCATGAACGAGGAACGATGATGACTATCATCCCAATGAGGCTCCTCGAGAGACATAGTTTCCACGATGGCTTCATTGGAGGGAAATATCTCTTTTAAGGGATCGGGCGAATCTGAATTGCCTAGCCAAGGTGATTGAGAATAAGTATCAAGAGACATGCCCAAAGGAGCATGATCAGGGGGCGGAGGCTCCGAAGCTGAAATAAGTTCACAATAGTCAATCTCAATTGAACTTAACGGCATTGAATCTCCAAAGGAATCGATCTGCTCAGGCGAAGAGATGATCCACAGATCGTCAGACCGAGAGATCATATTAATCTTAACAGTGTTGGGTGGAGGAAGAGGAAAGATACTCATGAGGGCAGGATCTTTGAAAAAACCCAGCCCTACGCTCTCGTAAGGCGTAGGTATTTGATCCACATATGGAACATTGTTCTAGGAAGAATAAGTGAAGAACGACAACTGATCAATAGTAATGATCTTTCCTTCATGCGGAAATTGAAAAACACGAAAGAGAGTGGACGGAACGCACAACATGGCATGGGTCCAACTACGACTGAGGAGAAGATTGTAATTGAGCTTGGTGTCAACTACTTCAACCTCAACATTGACCATCTTCCATTCTAGAGTAATCGGTAAACTAGTAAGAACACTAAGAGGTTTAGATTCCCTTCCATCAAATGCTTCTAGAGTGTGTGGAGATGAATTTAAAACTAGAGAACCAATGGCTTTCCAGCATGCATATGACATGATGCATGTAGACACACCCTCATCAGAAACCGCTCGATGGATAATCAGTCCATTAATTCCAACTTGGATGATGAGCGTAAGCTAGTGCGGGAGACGTGTGACGAAATTCTCCAAGTCAAAAGTGATAAGGCTCGAATCAGCAGGATTAACCCTGTCGATCACAGATAGAAAAGCCTTCCGTTGAGACGGACAACTCTGAAGTACTTCTAATGCTTACATCGTAGATGGTGCCTTAGCCAAATCCTCAACAATACTATAATGTTGATCAGCACAGGCGTTAGGATTGTAAGAATACTTACGGAGTACACCTTTGGAAGGCGGTCGTACAACAGGCTTAGTACTGGGCCTTTCAATCTGAAGAGGGCCAGAAGCAGGTGGAGGAGGAGGACCATCAGCAATCTCCTTCCCTGCTTCCTAACTCGGTTCAGTATAATCTTTCAACCGAGTAGCGATGGAAATGGATGCAGAACGATTCATCACGAAAACCTGAGAGCTAAATGGGGCAGAGGACTGAGGTTGCTCTACCAAATAAGTCTGTTGTGATGGAAACGGTTCCTTGAGAACAGTTGGAGTTCGTTGGGTGCCTTTGAGCAATCGACTCACTTTGGCTCGTCAAGGATAGTCCTTGGTGTAGTGCTCTTCATCATATATCAAGCAAGGGCACTTCGGTTTACGCTATGAACCATCATCAGCACGATATTTTTGAGAATCCTGTTTCGGGGTATCGGCTTTGGCCTTACCTTTACCCTTCTTTTTTCCCTTGGAAGTTTTATCCGTTGGACTGGCCTGAATGGCATTGACTTCCGCGGTCTTACCAGGATTCGGGGTTGGCTGAGAAGAAGTATCATTGGAAGAAGTAGATTTTTGCTTCCCAGGGTTTGCAGGAGAAGACTTTTGAGAAGTCTGAGACACAGAACCAATGATACCATTGACGGACAGCGTCGCTAGTGCCTTGGAATTTCCATGTTGAGGAGCATCGGGAAAGATATCATACAGGGTTCCCGACTGGGAGTACACAAGATCAAGGTACTAGGCATGAGCAATGGCCTGTTCTTCAGTTACACATGCCCCCATAGCTATGTCCTTAGAAATTTGATTAACAAATGAGTTAGAAGTTGATCAAGAATCTCGAACTTGATCAAGTGATGACGGCGCCTCCATTAATGAATATGATCTGAGATATGAGTAGCTCGATCTTGCTTCAAGGATTTGAGGAGCTGTGTCTCGGTCTCATACCAAACCGGTAACTGAAAATTCGTGAGAAAGGCCATGGCTAAAGAGTTGAAATCTTAGAAGATACCTCGAGACAATTCAATGTACCACTTTGCAGCGGCACCAGTAAGAGTCTATTGGAAAAGACAGACTCAGATAGAATCGTCAACCTAAGAGTTGGAGGAACACCAAATATGGTATGTCATAAAGTGCGCTTGGGGGTCTTCTCCGGACTTGCCCTCAAACTTAGGACAATCACCAGGGATTTTGGTTGGAACTGGAGGCCAATATGGGTTATGAAGGATCGGATCGTTCATCAACTTTAACACATCAGGCAGTTCCAACGTCGCGAGAAACGGGAGTTGAGGATTAAAATGCATTAGAGGTCATTGATAAGGACTAGTGTTCACATTCCACCTAGGTTGAGAGAAATTTTCCCCCCATATGTTTTGTCCTAGTGGATTCTTTCCATAGGGATTATAACCTTGAAATTTCTACCCATACTGGGTTTGAGGACCGGGATACTAATTCTGAGCATACCATTGAGGTCCTTGCTGAGCAACATATGGATTCTACTGCGGAATGTAAGCATTGCCTTGTGCTGGATTATACACCATCTGGGATTTATTTTTAGGGTAATAAGTGAAACCTTGGGGTGCGCAATATACAGCCTGAAATTTACCTTGAGGAGGGTAAGTAGCGCCTTGTGGTTGAGCAGGTGGTACCTGCGAAGAAAATTGAACGGGCTACTAAGCTGGTTGAATAGGTTGAACCGGCTGTTGAGTGGGTTGAATAGGTTGAACTAGCTCCTGAGTGGGTTGAGCAGTTTGGATTGGCTGCTGAGGTTGGGCAGGATGTGCCTACGGAGTAGGTTGGCCTGGTTACTGAGGGCCACCAGCTTGGCCTTGTGGAAGAGATTGGCCCGATGGTTTTGATGGACCAGGTTTTCCCTGAAAACCAGGTTGACCCGGAGCAGGACCGTATGGTTTTCCTTGTTGTAAAAAAGCTTGGCCTTACAGAACATAAGGTTATTGTTGTTGCACAAAAGTGTGTCCCTGTGGTGGATACATTTCCCCCCCAGGAACATAATACGCTCCTGGTTGAAACTGAGGTTGACCAGACAGACCATAGGGTTGTCCTTGTTGGACTGAAGGTTTTCCCTGTAAGGGTTTTCCTTGCAGATAGTAAGGTTGTCCCTGAGGACCAAAGGGTTGTCCCTGCTGGACCAAAGGTTGTCCTTGAAAGGGTTATCCTTGTACACTCGAGGGTTGTCCCTGTATTAATGGCCCTTGACGAGCAACAGTCTGATAAGGATTTTCCGGAGGAAAATACATAGCTTTATTAGGATCAATGGGAGGCAAATAAATGGGGTTAACATAGACATCATAGTGATGGGGAGGATTGAAAGGAGCTTGTGGCTGTTGAGAACCATAAGGTACAGAATTTTGCGGCTGAGAATTCGGAGAGGGAACATACCGTTGTTGAATATTATACAAGTATTCATCGAATGTATAAGTAGAAACCATAGGCGTGGTAGAAGTAGATGGGCTTTCCACAGCGCGAGGTTGCGATCCACTCACGGCAGGCCTAATAGGCAATGTGGGATTGATGAAGATGACCCGCAAACAGCACTAGACCCTGATGACAGAGTCGTGCTGACAACCTATTATCTCAAAATCAGACCCTGATAGGCTGCTAATCAAGAAGACCTTGAGTAACTATTTCAAACTAGACTTTTAGTTGAGGCTTAGCCTCCTCAACCTGAGAGGGCTCTCTCAATAGTTTTATGATTTTCAAATAAGGATTAGATGGCTAACTCTATGAGTAAAATGGATAATTGGTTGTACTACTAATCAACAAACATCTATTGGGCTTATGGAGTCAAGTGTATTTTCACAAAACATGAGTATCAGTTTCAAATGGAAGTCGGGGCATTTTAGGGTTTAGATGCATCAAAAGAACAATAGGACAAAAAATAACATAGTTCATGAACATATGAAGGAAGCTAGAGCACCTTCAGTGAATTCTAAGTAACATACATTCATGCCACTGCAAGTAAATTTAAAGAGGAAAACAATGAGAGTATCACACAACCATAACCATTTCTGAATCCTGAGTGATGAAACCAATAACTCTGTATTAACATAAAAACACAGTTCTCTGCTACAACAACAATATGCTTGCTTATGAAAATTTCCAACCCTATGAAATTTGACTTCCTGTCCTTTATAGAGACATCATTAAAACTCTATATTACACCTTAACAACCTTATCTAAATAATAAATATTCTATCTGAAAGCTGCTCCTCCTAAACTTCAACCTTGATGATTTCCATCTCCTTGCTGTTGAACTGTAATGATCTGCTTCTTACCTGCCTTGAAAAATAGGAACATGTTCCCTGCAAAATAGGTGTACTTCATCATTTATGTTTCTTCACAGCCTCTGCTAGCCAACTTGTGCTCAAAAAATGTGGAAAATTATTATTAAGCTCTTGTGACCTCGTCCTTCTAGCTGTGCCCAAACCAAACCTTTAAAGAAATGCCCAAAATTGTTAACATTAATGCGCTACGAAACTGCCTGCTATTTTCGTAGCGCAAAACTTCACCTTTGAAAGCTCCATTTGAAACCTTCAAATTTCTATCTTTAGCCATTGGATCTTCACTTGTACTCTTTATACATCTTCCAACAACATCATGATTTGATAAACATACCTTTTCCCCCTTGAAAGTTTTCAAAATTTGTAAAACTGCATCCTACAGCGGTTTCGTAGCATGCTACAAAACTGCTGTGCATGATACCTACAGCAGTTTCGTAGCGCGCTACGAAACTGCTGTGTCTTTTCTTTTCACAGCTTGTTTCCAAAAATTTTATTTTCTCGCCTTTACTACCATCCTTGAAGTTATATATAAGCCTTTAATAATCAACTTTGAACTATTTTCAAAAATGAAACCTTCCACAAAACTCCAAAAATGTTTAAGAGATGTCACTTACTGTTTACATAGATTTTTATTGTGGTTGATCTTCGGGCTTTTCTAGTTGTATTTGGAGGTCTTCAACTTGCCTTTTAAGCCTTATATTTGGTCTATCTCCATGTCTGGATGCTGCATTTTTTTAGATTGCCTAGTCTATGGTTTTCTTGGCTTAAAAACAAACTCTGACACCTCCTCCTCAAAGTCTAATTTTTTGGATGTTTTCAATTTCTTTGATTTGCCACCTGTATCTAGCTTTATGAACTCTGCTTGAACCAGGGGAGACTCCTCAATGTCAATGGCTTGCAATATATCATTCAAGTTACCTCTTAATTGTAAATTTTCATTTGTGACCACAGCCTTACCCTTCTCCTTTGTCCTTTGACTCCTAGTTAACTTCTTCTGAGTTGTCTTGCTAATTGACTGTTCCTGAATTGCCTTTTTAAACTCATTTCTCTTCTTATGTGCAGATTGAGGAGTCTTTTGGATATTCAATGATTTCTTTATCATAGGTTCTTTGACCTGTTTCCTGGGCTTAAGTTTGACAAACCCCCTTGATTTTGTTTCTGCAGGTTCAGTAGTCTTTGATGAAGATGTTTCTTTGACTTGAGGGCTAGCACCTGTTCCTTCATCCCCTATTCCACTCAAAAAGAGAAATGAAAACCATTCTCTTTTCACCTTCTAAAGCTCATGCAAAACTATTAGCTTGACTAGACCATGATGAAATAAAGAGGTTTCACATGCCTGAGTTTTCATCTAAACTTTGTCTGCCATCTTTCCAGACTTCGAAATAAAAAGAAAGGTGAGTCTAGAGAGATTACTCCTGTGAAATGCAGTAAGAGTTTAAAGTGATAAGTGTACACCTTGTGATATCTCCCTTCGTAGGTGAAGTATCTTTGGATATTGTAGAGAAAGTTGGAAAATGCATCCTTGACATAACTCCTTGGCACAGCTTTATTCAAATCAGTATCCATAAACTCTGGTTTCAAAAATATTTTGCAGGGTTGCATTTCAAACCTAAAATTTTTAAACCATCTTTCCTCCCCTCTTGGGATTTTTGTGACTACTGATATAACTTCAGGAGAAATGGATAAATTGAGGAAACCAACCTTTGTGTTTGACCCTGTGAAGTTGGTAGCAAATTCTTTAGTGACTTGATTATGCCCTCCTTGAAGTTTTTCACAGAACCTCCAACAACCTACTTTCTTAAAAGCTTCTTCAACAAATTTATCCCTGGTGAGACTCTCTAAACCTTCAGGTTCTGTCCTCAGGCAGTGACCCGACCGGTGATTTATTTTTTCCTCTGCCATGTTCTTCCTGGAAACCCTGTGTCTTTAGCAAAATTGTAATAGACTTTTTGTTGGAGAAACTGGCTCGCTTGAGAATTTGGTTCAGCCTCGCTTGATATAAAACCTTGTTTCAGTCAGCAACTATTTTCACACTTACTAAATTTGAAATCGTAACTGCTAACATATTTACCAATTGAATTCTGCCTCACTTGATTAAAAATTCTGCCTCACTTGATTAAAAATTTCGTCTCGCTTGATAACTTAAATGAGAGCTTTGATATCTTATCATGAGCTTTCTCTTTCAGCAATAGATATGCATGCAATGCATTCTTTGCATGAGATAAAACAATGATAACCAATTCCCTTTTTCAAATTTTCGAAGGACCATTGACAACTGACCATTAATGAATCTAATAATGATTTCATAACTACTTTGGACAGTTGCATGTGCGAGGGATGATTTGTGGACTGACACCATGATCGTGTATTGACACTATAATCATGAAAAATTAACCCCAAGTTGATGGATGTGACAGCACTAAACCGAAAATTCCGAAACCCCGATTTCGTAGCGCTGGCAGTGTTATTTCGAGAATTTCCGCTACGAAAAGACTAGCATTTTCATAGCACAGAAGCAGTTTTTTACACTGAGCGTGCTACGAAAACGTGGTTTCGTGGCTTATTTAAACAAAATTTGAAAAAGACTTAAAATATGGGTTTCAAAACATGACATGAGACTACTAAAGTGTAAAACAAAGTTTATGAGCTTGGTTTGGTGATGAAATGAGACTCTAAAACTTATGACTTAGACCCTATAAAACATAAAAATGACTTAAAACCTATCTAATACCATGACTTAAGAACAAGTATGAACTGATTGAATTTAGAGGATTTTAATAGTGATAACACAACCGGTGGAGATGACGCCACACAAAATTTAGGTCAGACTGGGACAGATGTAAAAGTGGTCGATGAGATAGGTGTCGACAGCGACATTCCTAATGTAGGAAAAACTGAGCTCCCAGAGGGAGCTACTATACTGGACTGGGCTGCGGAGGCCACACAGAAATGACCTGACCCAAAGTACGATAATCAGGTCGAAGAGACACCGATTGGGGGGGAAGGTTGACTGGAGACATACGAGAACTCTTTTGGGAAAATTTGATATTACCCTGTAGAAACGTGCAGCTCTTCACTACCAACAGGACTAGAAGAATCCATATCTGACGAGGTCGTAAGATCATCGAAAAGCTGACGAGGACTAGGAGGTATAGCAGCAGCTAATAACGGTGATCTCGAAGTGAGAGGAGGGAATTCTTCCTCGCTCCCAAAACCAGACCAAGCACCCTGAGGTGGCCAATTGAACTCAACTGACCCTTCAGGAGGAGATTGGGTAGCGAGAGGTAAGATACTCGGGAAAATAGGCTGCTGAAACTCGACAGAGCTAGTGGACTAAGGTGTTTCCAAAGAAACTTCAGGAAAAGGACTACCACTAGGAGGGAGTGAAGAAGACGACGAAACTGGTGGTTCCACCACTGTGACAATATTTCAACACAAGAAGGAAAACGAGATATCCAATTCAAGGCTTCAAGATCAAACTCTAAGGAAATATGAAAACAAGCCAAGAAGAAAAATTTTAACGATATGTGATCATAGGTAGTTAATTTTATGACATTGAAATGGAACTTTGATGTTTCATGTTTTAAGAGTTGAGAAACAGGAAAAATATGACTCTAGTCACTTTCAGATTTAAACGAGCGTGAAAGGAAAAGTGCCCGATGATCTTTTCACTTTTTAAGTAGTCACGAAAAGATCAAAATGACTACTCGGGTAATCTAAGCAAGAGGGTGTACCAAGTTTCCGTGAACTGCCATATACACCTTAGTGATCAAATGAAAGAGAAATGACCAAAGACTTAACGTACGTGCAGGTAGTCTCCCCGAATGCTGTGTTCGGTGCATCACGATTACAGGGCGGCAGACTCGGATTCCTATGGATAAAGGATTTGAACCTACGAGGGTCTCCCTTTATATGCGCGACGATATGGGGAGCACAAGTCTGTACTAGTGTTGTCTAAAGCCAGGTGGCGAACGACGGCTACTAGGTTTAACGACGTTGAAACATGTCACTAGCTTAGACCTCTAAGAGTTAGGTTCCAATGCTTCCTTAGATTGATTGAATTAATTTTAAGTTTTATCTTGAATTAATGTTTGAATTTCAAGGCCCTACCGAATATGATCTCAAATTCCTAAATGCACACTACATGCAAAAGAATACCATTTCCATTCGATGAACGCTAACTAAGAGAAGGACAGAGATCTTTAACAAAGTATCAAACAACGAAAACATAAGAAGAAGTCCACTAATGCATCTAATACAACCAAACAAGAAATAAAAAATACTTTCCTAGTTCACTACGAGCTAGTTATGCAAAAGAACTTTTCATTTCCAATGCAAATGAAAGAATGCAATTTTTTGTGTTTTTTAAATGAATGAAGCACACAATGCTCTAAAAAACAAAGTGAATGCTGGTTTTGAGCACTATGAATGTAAATATATAAAATGAATAATTCAAAAGAAATATAGACATAAAGACGCACTCAAACCAATGATGCACTCTTTCAAGCAAAGAGAAGGCTTTCAAAATGACCCAAACAAGCAATGTGATCTATGCTCAAAGCGATGAAATGGAGAGTAAAAAAAAAACAAAGGTAATCATTCAACAAACTGAAAACACAAAGGATCAAGAAAGACCAACACAATCGATCAGGGAATCAAACTAACGAAGACCAAAATGACTCGAACTTCAATCAAAAGGCTAAGTGAGTAAAAGACACCTAGAAACCCTAGGGCCACGAACTTCAACGATGAGACAATGGATAAACAGTTGAGAAGAAAAAATCTACAAAGTCAAAAAAAATCCCAAAAGACCAATTGCAAATCAAAGAAACAACCCAGAGCCAAGAAATATTGACCAAAGACTCAGGAAAAATGTCAAACCAAATCCTACAGGATTCGTTGCGACTGTCAGGCAGTAATCCATGCCAAACAGGGGTTGGCGCTACTGCAACAAAGGAAACAAGCACCAATTGGCGCCACTGTTCAAAGAGAAAACACGCCAAGCCGGAAAACTATGGGAAAAGGAGAAAACCAATGAGCAGGTCAATCTTGACACTCTGGAGCTTAACAGGAGGATTCCAAATAGTAAAGCAAGCCAAGCAAGACGGAAAAACAATCAAACGACCGAAGTAGACTTGACAAGGAAAACAACAATGAACAACGAGACGACAAACTCACACTGAAACCCAGCTGAGTCGCCAACTTGTTGTGTAGGTAAATCCTCTTTGCGGACAAAGACGATCCCTGTAGCCTTAAGGTGGGTCTAGAAACAAGCTAACAAGCAAATGTGTTGGTTCCTAATTAACGAATGAAATAGGTTGGGATAGATTTTCCTACCTATAGTCCAACATGATTGTCGCAGCTGTAGCAGTGACGGCCTCTTGATCTCTTCCTCGACAGGTCACAGTCCTTTAGCAATGGTACTCGGATGCCTGCACAAATATCAAAGGACAAAAATAGCATACAATATAATAATTGCATTCATAACTAGCTAATCACTCAAGGAAGATTAAACATATTGCGTAAAATAAACCGTATTAACACAAGATGGGAACCAAACATCAGTCATGTATATATTAATGGAAAGAAAGAGATTACAACCGGAGCCTTAACATCGAAGCCTCCTTCAGTGGATTTAGTCGAAGCGCATCTCGAAGGTTCATCGGGGAATTGGGACGAGGCGAGGACACAAGCCTTAGCTCTCTCTCGACAAGGGTCTCTATCTCACTAGGTATCAAAATTTTCAACAATTCCTCTTCATTTGTTCAGCTAGTCTGTCAATCGGAGATAGGTTTATTTATAGAGGGAGAGGAGGAGGTTGGGATCCCTCAAATGATGGAAGGGAGGCCTTATCCTTTGGGAGGTTCCCCAAAAAGGTGGAAACAAGAGGCCAAAGGAAGGTGTTCATGGTTATGCAGGCGAACAACCCAAGCTAACTCACTCACGAAGTGGTTAGCATAGAAACTTCGCCTCTATATTTAAAAAACATTCCAAAAACATCTTGGCGTGGGTAGCTCGCTGGGACAGAGCGCCAACGGGTGTGGGGACCAATGTTAATTTCCTTGATCAGCGCGAGGGCATAACATTCTACCAGTGCCAACCCAAAAACATGTGTTTCTGATGGTCTTCTCATGGAAAAGTTAACAGAGGAAATGTTCTCCCCATGGAAAGGGATGCAGTGATGGTCTTTGCAAAGCATGACACTTCATATAAGTCATAGGAATGGTCCTCCAATGTGCGGGACAGGAATTGCAGGGACGGTGACAAAATGTTGTGAAACAAAAAGTGCCTGTCGTTTAACTCCATCAGCGGCAATTCATTTATTTATATAAAATAATAATTTAAACTAATTTTTCACGCCTATACAAAATTTTGAAAGTGAAATTTGACCCTTTGATCTCTTATTACAAAGTGTAGAAAATAAATTTTAAATTAATTTTTTGAAAGAAACTTATGCATTTGAAAGATCAAATGCAGAGGTAAAATTAAGTTACAACATTGGATCCATATGGGGAATGCCTCCCCCCTGCAAGATACAAAGAACCTGCATATCCATGAGCCTTCTCCTTGGGCTATGGAGTCTTTAATGTGAAAAATTACACTTGTTATGGAAATGTAAACAAACTGAATATAAATAATGTTAATGATGAAAAAATGTATTCAGTATTGGATGTAATGTTTCAAATATTTCTCATTGACTGACATGAGGAGTATTCTCCTTCCAAATTCAGAAGAACTAAAGTATTATTTCCTTTGACTTCTGCAATGTTGAAAGGTCCAAACCAAAGGTTATCGAACTTTCCATGCTTTCATTTTTCTTCTCTCCTTGCATCCCATCTGAGAACCAAGTCTCCTTGTCTGAAGTCTCTCTCTCTGGATTTCCTACCAAACAAACTCTTCATATTGTCCTGATATTGTCGAAGTTTGTGTTGAACTTCATTCCTACCTTGATTTAACTCAATAATTTGATTTATCCTTCTTGAAAAACCATGTCTCTTCATATGAATCCTACAAAATTTTCATGACTGAAAATGCTAATTGAGTAGGGAAAATAGCTTCTATTCCATAAACAATTTGAAAAGGATACTTACCAGTGGACCTTTTAGGTGAAACCTTGTTTTCCCATACTGCATATTTCAAATGAATATACATGTTTCTTTTATGATCTGCTAACACCTTCTTAATGTCTTTTATTAGACTTATGTTTCATGATTTTTCTAGCTCATTCCCTTGTGGATAATAAGGTGTAGAGTGATGCAAATCAAACTAATATTCTTGACAAAATTCAATCATCTTAATGCTACTAAAAGCTTGAGCATTGTCTAAAACTATTTTCCTTGGACAGCCAAATCTAAACAAAATGTTTTCTTCAATAAATTTCATAACTACTGCATATGTTGCATTCCTTACAGGAATAGCTTCTACCAACTTTGTGAAGTAATCAGTTGTTGTAAGTATCCATCTATGTTGATTACTTGAAGAATGAACTATTTCACTAATAAAATCTAGACCCAACTGCAAAAATTGAGCTTCAACTGAAATTGGAATGAGGGGTAGAGCAGCTAGCCATTGTTTTCCTACAAAAATCTGACAAGTAATACAACTTCTCACCTTTGATCCAACCTTTGCAAACATCTTTGGCCAATAGAATCTAGCACTAAGTATTTTGTGTGTTGTTGCTTTCTAAGCATAATCACCTCCATAAACTCCTTCATGAAATTGTTTAATCACTCTTTCTGTTTCACTTTTAGTCAAACATAATAAGAGGATATTTAATGGATCTTTCCAATACATATTGAAATTTACTATCCATTATTTCATTGCTCTGAGCTTAAGAGATCTACATTTATTTCGGGTGAATTGAATAGGATATTCAAAATCCCGCAGAAAATGAACAATGTCTTTATACCAATCAGACAATAGAAATTTTTCATCAATATGAAGAGGAAGTAGTGTTGAAGTGAGAGAATATTATTTTGGATTCTTCTCCTCTGAAACTTGCATGATTGATTTGATGCCCAAAATTTTACAATTTGATTCTGCCACAATTTTAGCTAGACCTTGTCCTTTTACCAATTTTATAGGTTTGATATCTAAATCAAAATCCAGAATCTTAGCAATCTATCTCCTCCTCTTTCCATTTGTATCAGGCTAAACAATGTTACCGATGAAATAGGTAACCTGACCTCAAAACGGGAACTCTAGCCCAAAAAGACTCAAAAAACATGAAAAAACACCCCAAAAACAAAAAAGTGTATTCCAGAACGCACTTGGTTTTTTTTTAAGGTCAAATTTCAACATTTTATAAAATTATGCTAAAAGCAAAATTGTTTCTTGAAATAAGGATTGAAAAAACACCCTCAAAACAAAACCAATTAATGCTGGAATAAAAAAAAAAAAAATTGTGTCATACTTTTGACATTTTTAAAAATAGAAATAATATTTTTTAATTTTTTAAATTCAAACATTAAAAAAAAAACCTGAAATTTAAGAAAAAAAAAATTAAAAAATAAAAATTAAAAATAAAAACATTTTAAACCTTAAAATTTAAAAATATATAGGAATAAAAAAATAAAAATAAAAACAAAATAAAAATTTTAATTCAAGCATTAAAAAAACCTAAAATTTAAGAAAAAAATTAAAAATTAAAAAAAAATATATATATATATATATATATATATATATATATATATATATATATATATATAATATTAAAATTTTAGAAATAAAAAATCAAAATCAAAACAAAATAAAAATAAAAAAATTATAAAAAATAAAAATATAGAAATTAAATTTTAAAAAAAAAAAATTTATTAAATTAAAAAATAAATTAATTAATTAAATTAAATTTTAAAATAAAAAATTAAATTTAAAGAAATATATTAAATTTTAATAAATTTAAAACTTTAAAATTTAAATTTAAATTTAAAAAAATAAATAAATAAAAACGTTATTGAAATTAAAAGTTAAAAAAAAAAAATGAAAAATTAATTAAAAATAAAAAATAAAATACAATAAAAATATTAAATTTAAAAAAATATATATTAAAAAAAACAAATAGATTTTAAAAAATAAATTAAATTTAAATTATATATATATATATGAACTTAAATTAAAAATATATATATTAGATTTTATTAAATATTAAAAAAAAAATGTTAATATTAAAATAACAAATTAAATTTAAAAATAATAATAATAATAATTAAATTTTAATAAATAAATGAATAAACAAATAAATTTTGAAAAGATAAAATAAAAAATAAAAAATAAAAATAAAATATTATTAAAAAAAAAAACACACACACATTGTTAAAATTAAAAATTAAAAAACTTTTAAAATCAATTAAAATTGAAAAATTAAAAAAAATATATTAAAGAAAAAAAAAATTAATTTGAAAATATTAAGTTTAATTTTATATATATATACTATTTTAAAAATAAATAAATAAAACTCCGGATGCGGATGGTACTCAGCGTTAATGGGCCGCTTGGCCTCGTCCTCCTCCCGATGTGTGAGGCATGTGGAGGCCACATGGCTCACCACAACGCCATTAAACGGGCATTCAATGCTGTTAACCGCCATTACCACCCTCCCACACGACGGCGATACAACAATTCGATTCTATCTGGCACCTGCATTATGGAAATCGGTCCCTTCTTCGCTGCGCCTGCAGACTCTCCAGGCGACTGGTTAGCTCCTTTGGACGGTGTGTGCTCTGCTCAATGCGCTGTGCCTAATGCTCGCACGAACACTGGCAGGCGGTGCTCTCTATACTGCTGCATCGAATTTCAGCCGGAGGAGCATTTTTCTCACAGTTATTTCTGCCCTGGAAGGTTCAATAATTCTCAGTTCACGCATAGCTCTCTGGAGGTTCCTGCTCAAACGAATACGCACGGGGTTCAGCCTTCATCCAGCTCTGGTTCTGCTCCAGCTTCTCAGTCGGCGCAGGGTATCTGCAACTCGGCACCAGTCATGCCTCGTCTTCGTCCGCGTATGACTGCTAGGCGTGGAGGTTCCCGTGGAAGATCCGCTGATGATCGCTCTTTCTCCAGCAGGCATGGTATGGATTTTTCTTTTGCTCCTCATGGTCAGCCGCCCTCTTCCCCTCAGCACGCCGCTCCTCCTGACCCTGCCACCTCTGGCCCTCCGCCCCCTCGCAATCTTTTCACCCGTTACACCACGCAGAGAGCTGAATTGCATTTTGAAAGTGTCTTCAACCGTCCCTCTGTCACGGCCTATATCACCGTCACCTTAAGCGAGGAGGCCACTCTCAGCTCTCGTCTCTGGCCCGGTTCCCCTTCTGCTCCCCCCGACCCTTCTCCCTCTTCCCTCGCGCCCCGGTCTTCCCACGTAGCCATGGCCCAAACTGGACCGAGCGGCCCCTCTGACCTTCCTCCTCCCTCCCCGGGCCTTCCTCCCTTGCAGGTGCACGCAGATAGTGCCTTGAGCACTGATGATCCTCTTCCAGATGCTGCTGTGGACGACCCTGACGCTTACTTCGGGTGCCCAATCGAGGAAGAGCATCCCTCTCCGGTTCACTCCAACTGAATTCGCCATGCGCAGGACTAGTAAGAATTCTGATTTTGTGTTCATCCATAGTGTGGTTGGTCTGGTCTACTGTGCAGCAGATAATGATAGTTTTTTGCTTTTGATAGTCACTGTTTTCTGTAGACTTTTTACAAATAGTATAACTATTCCACCGGTTTCCCATACCAAGGGCGGTGTGACAAACACTATCGAGCTGGTTTCCCTTTACGGGCAGCTCAGTTTTGAGATCATACATGGTTTGCAAGCCCAGTCTCAGGCTACCAAAGCTGAGCTGAGGCAGTTCTGTATTATAATAGTTGCTTAATAGAAATTAGTCAGATTTAGAAAAAATAAATAAATTAATTAATTAATTAATTAAAAAAAAATACAAAATTTAATAAAAATTATTAACAAAATTTAGAAATAATAATAATAATAAAATTTTAAAAAATAAAACAAAAACACAAAAAAAATAAAACAAATTAAATTTCAAATATAAAAATTAAATTTAAAAAATAAAAAACAAAATAATTTTAAATTTAAAAAATAAAAATAAACGTGGTGGCGCCGCCAATCGGCCTCCCACTCAGGTGGCGGCGAAGGCCGACCGCTGGGCGGGAGGCCGATTACGGGAATCTCCCTCCCGCGTCGGGAGGCCGATTCCGGGAATCTCCCTCCCGTGCCGAGAGGCTGATTCCAGGAATCGCCCTGAGGCTGATTAAGGGAATCACCCTCTCGCGATGGGAGGTCGATTCCTGGAATCACGCTGAGGCCGATTTTGGGAATCGCCCTCCCGCCCAGGTGGCGGTGGGCCCGTACCACTCGTGGGCGGGGCGCATGCGGCCTCCCCGCCCACCGGCGCAGCCGGCCCTCCACTAAACTTGAGCGGCCCAGCGAGCGCCACCACGATCAAATATATATATATATATATATATATATATATATATATATATATATATATATATTAATTTTTAATATTTTTTTAATTTGACTTTTTTTTTGTTTAATTCAAAAAATTTAAAAAAAAAAATTTAATCCAAATTTTTTATTTTAAATTTAATTTGTTTTAACCTTCTTCTTTTTTAATTTAATATTTTAGATTAATTATTTTTTAAAATTTAAAATTTATTTATTAAATTTTAATTTAATTTTTTTTTTTTTAAATCTTTTAGTTTATTTAGTTTTTAATTTTTAAAATTTATAAATTGTTTCATTAAATTAAATTAAAAAAATAAATAAATAAATTTAAAAAATATAAATATAAATAAATAAATAAATATAAATATAAATAAAATGTTTTTTAATTATTTGCATGTGGTTTTTTTCATTTTTTTGTTTTATAATGATAGTTTTTTTCTATTTTAAATTTTTTTTTCAATTTTAAATTTTTTTTTTTTTTTTTTAATTTGTATTTTTTTTCTTCTTATTATTTTTTTTTTAATTTAAATTTTTAAATTTATTTTTTTCTTTTTTGTATTTTATTTTTTTAATCTAAATTTTAATTTTGTAATTTAAATTATTTTTAAATTTTCTATTTTAAATTTTATTTTTTTAATTATATGGTTTTTTTTAATAACTTAGGGAAAAATGTTTTCGATTTTTTTTTTTAATTTTTTTGGTTAATTTTTGTTTTTTTTCTTTAAATTATGTGTGTTTTTTTTTAATTTTTTCATTTCTTTTAATATATTTTTCTTTTTTTTTCTTTTTTTTCTTTTTTTTTCTTTTTTTTCTTTTTTTTTAATTGGTTTTTTTAATTTTTTTTATATATATATTTTTTATCTAAGTTTTGTGTTTTATTAACAACATGAAAATCACCACTCTAAAAAAAAGGTTGATGCTACATCAATACGTTTCAAAATTAGTATGAAAATCACCGCTCTAAAAAAAAAAAATTGATACTGCATCAATACGTTTCAAAATTAGCATGAAAATCACTAACATTTTAAATTTAAAACAAATATTCATACTTCATAAATAAAAATATTAGAGTGTTAAAAATGTGCTCCCAATAAAAAATTTAAAAAAAAAAAGGTGATTCTGCATCACCACTTTTCAAAATCGAGTGCTTTTTATGCTACCAAAAAAAAGTAGGTAACAGTGCAGTTACCTATTTCATCGGTAACAGTGTTGCTAAGTCAATATTGTCTTTACTGCATTATTATGCACATAAGCAATTATAGGAGAATGCAGGACATAAATTTTAAAAGCTTTTAAAGATTGTACCAAAGCATAAACTTGTTTTTCTATTACGTCATATTTCAATTCTACATCCCTAATAACTTTGGTAAATAAAGCAATAGGTTGCTCATGTTGGTCTTCATTTTTATGCAATAAAATTGTTGTTATTGTGGTGTCTAAAGGAAAGAAGAAAATACTGAAAAGTTTTGAATAATCAGGACAAGTATTGGTGCTTTAGCAAAAAAAAAAAAAAAATAATTGATCTAAGAAAAAGAGAATCTAGCTTATGTGGTCCATTTGACTTCATTATCTTTCTTGAGCATATCAGTGATGTCTTTAACAATTTCAGCATAGTTAGGTATAAATATATTTTTTTTAAATTATCCTACCTAAGAATGGCTAAATTTCTTTCTTATTTATGGGAAGATTGATTACCTGAATTGGCGAAACTCTTTTAAGGTAAACTATAACTCCTTCCTTTGGAATGATATGCCCTAACAATTTTCCTTCCCTCCTGGAAAATAGTGTTTTTTTTTTATTAAGAGAAATCCCGAATTTTCTATATCTTTGAAAGACTTTCCTGAAATGTTTGATAAGACTCTAAAAATATTTTCAAATCATCAAGGTAAATAACTATGAATTTATTTACCTTACCGACAAATGCCAAATCCATTGCTCTCTGAAATGTTGCACCAACATTAATTAGACTGAAAAACATTTTAGCATACATGAAGGTACCCCATGGAGTTATGAAAGAGATCTTTTCTTTGTCTTCTTGGTTGACTAAAATCTGATTGTATCCAGAAAAACCATCCAACATCGAAATCATATCATAACCTGTTACTCTTTGAAGTAAGTGGTCCATTTTTGGTAATGGATAATTATCTTTCAATGACAATTTATTCAAGTTTTTAAAATCAACACGCGGTCTTATTTCTTCATTCTTTTTTCTAACGGGCACCAGGTTGGCTATCCATTCAGAATATCTTAAAGGAACAATAATTTTTGCATCCAACAACTTCCTTACTTCTTTCTAAATAATAGGAAATAGGACTGGATTAACTCTTCTCATTTTTTGTTGAAATGGCTTAACTCCTCGTTTCAAGGGACTTTTATGCTTAATTATAGTTGTATCATAAGTTTTCAAATCTTCATATGACCATGAAAATAAATCTTTGTAATCTCTAAACAAATTGACATGTTTTTCTCTTATGTCCTATGGCAAACTAGCTAACATTTTAACATTTCTTATTTATTCTGCAGTAACAATATTGCAGTCATGTATATTTTCTTGTTGTCAACTTAACAATGAATATTTTGATACGTCATTTTGATAAAATGGTTTTTCAAAAGGAACTAATCCCTTTCAAATATGATTATTCGGAAATAGAATGATATCATGATCTGTTATTTCTATTTGAAGTGCATATCTGAATCAGCAACATTTTCTTTTACTTCATCATTATTTTCTTCTTCAACATGTAAGCCAGAAAATTCATCGATAGTTTGCAAAAAAAAAATCAATTTTTCATCATCCTCAAAAACTTCTCACTGTCTTAAATTATCTGTTATAAAAGGTTTGTACTTCACTTCAATCTGATATTGTAACTGCAAAAGATCTGGTATTTTGAAAGTGCTTGCAAAAAATTCCAAGGAATCTACATGAATATTATCTTCTCTCTAAATAGATGAAATGTTGAAAGCCTAAAAATAATTTTCCACAGTCTTATACTTCATTTCTATAAGCTCTCAGTCAAGGATGTTTTGTTTGACAAATATTTCTGACATGTTTCACCTTCAAATTTTTAGCTAACTTTAATATCAAAATTAAAGCCTCATATTTTTCCACATTATTAGTGACTTCAAAATCTAACTTAAATGATTGAGTAATGTTTTTCTTTTCAGGAAAAATTAGTACAACTATTGCTCCAACTCCTTCTTTAAAAAATGTTCCATCAAAATATATTTTCCAAACATCACTCTCTGAAATCTAAGGGATATTTATAGTGTGTTCAATTCTGATTTGTGGATTAACAGATCATTTTTAGTCAAGGTAAAACACCCAAAATCTTGATCAATAGCATATATAAGATGGATTATTGCTTGATTATCTTTATAGACAATGTTTATGAATCTTACTTCTCTATACAACCTTAAATGTTCACCTACGTAAACCAAGATTGTAGCATAGGACATATCCATTTGTAAGCTTCTTCTAAGCTTAGCACAAAAAAATATTGATAATAGCATACCAAATGTAGGAGGAATGTTTGTGACTACTATATCCAATATTATGCTCTTCATAGGGATTTGAGCAAGAGTGACAATTAAATCTTTGATTAGTCCCAAGCATGGTACTTTCTTTGAATCAAATGTGTATAAATCATAATAGGGCCTAGTAATTTTCAATTGAATTTGGTCCATGATAACCTTAGCATCAAATTATGAGAAGCACCAGAATCTAACTTACAATTATACAAAAGAAAGGTGGCACACTTACATCTACCATGTCCGAACTAGGCCCAAAAACTATTGAAGGCTTCTCATCCTGTAGGCTAATCACATTTCCTTCATCATTTACACTTGAAGGTTGTATCCATTTAGAAACTTGTTGTTTATAACACGATTCATTGAAAGTTTAGATAAGGGAATTGGAATATTTACCCTTTCTAATTCTCTTTCAACATTCGAGACAATTGGAACATATTTTTTTGTAGTAGATTATTCTTGTGACTGATTTTGAGATTGAACAGATGGTTTTTCAATAGCTTTATCTTGTGGGACATCAAAGGTATCCTTTTTTGCAGGTGTATTAGGGCCTTGTATGGGTCTTAAGTCATATCTTATATTCAGTTCAACAATAAGACACTCAAAAAAAACTTGATATTTAGAAGTTTGAGAGGATTCTTTATTCTGAGAAAGAGGTTGATTTTGATTGATGGGGAAAATAGCATTTTAAGTTAATTGGTCATCAAAATACTTGATATCATTGGTCACAACAGATACTAATTCTTAGGGTCTTGATCATCAATCATTAATGCGGGTTGGATTTGTTGGTCATTATTTGGTCTTTCTCTTTGCAAAATTTGTGGATGGAAAGGTCTTCTTAATTGTGTTTGAAGTCTATTTACATTTTGTTGAAGTACTCTTGGCAGAGTTTCCATTCTTGATATTTGAGTAGAAAAATTTCTCAATAATGAAGTTATTTCATCCATCTTATGTTCTTCTTTTTTATTCTTTCGTGATCAAGTACTCTCTTCTCTAGCCTTCAATTTCCTTTGTTTTTTTTCTACCTTTGCTTTCAATTTATCTGATGTCGCTCTATTTGCTTCTAACTCAACTGAATTTTTTTGTATATCTGATAAGGTTTCAGATTCCTCTCTCTTAACATTAAAGAAAAATCATCATCGAATTCTTTAGAAAACCTATCTTTAGCTACAGTTATAGGAGGTTTACAATCTAGTGGCATTTTATTGTAAATCTTATTAAATCTTTTAATAAATTCTACCACAGGTCATCAGGATTCCTCTTCAAATCTTCAAATTCTGTCAATTTTTAATTCCCCACTGATTTATGAAGATATTTCTTAAATTTACCCATGAATTCACAAAATTTACATGTAACTACCTGAACCAAATTCTTACATTTCCCTCTAATGGTTGAACAAGAAGTCTCGTATAGACATCTTCATGTTCTAAATTTATATCTGCAAAATCAAGAAATGCATACACGTGATCTTCAGTGGTTGGTCCTGCTTCTCCATTAAATCTAGGTAAATTCTTCAAATTCTAGGAGATAAGACTTTAGAATAAGATGATTGAGCTGGAACTATAGGTTTTTTAAGAAACTGAGGATGAATGAATAGATTTTTGACTTCATGAACTATATTTTCTTCATCTTCAAAATCTAAAGGATTAGTGTGGATGTTAAGTTCGTCTTCAGGCTTGACAGAGGTGGATGGATAAGTATGTATAACAAAAGGAAAAAAAATCAGTAGGTTCAAGTTCAAGCAAATCAAGTCCAAGTTCTGCTTCTATATTAGATGCTTCTAAAAGGAAGACAAGAAACTCAAAATATTCAAGTTGATGCACTAATAAAGTAGATTGTAGATCTACTCCTTTAGAAAGGAGTTCTAGGACTTTAGGTGGAAAATATGATAATTCAACAGGGTTTGCGATTGACTGAAAAGTCTCAAGTTGTAACACTACTTAGGGTGGAGGAGAGGCAAAAGTAGAAGTAAAAGCTTCTAATCTACGACTAAAGGATGCAATTCTCACAAGTCTCTCTGGATCTGATAATGGAGAGAATATTTGAGGATCTAAAGGAGATCTAGTGTGTCTGCGTGAAGCCAGATTTAATATGTGAAGTCGCCAAGTGAAATATTTTAGCATGCTAACCTCTTCACCATTAATAGGTAAGTCTTATCATTTTCCCAAGGAAATAACTTCAAAATTTCTTCCTGGCAACGACACCAATATGATGTTGTATGTTATGAAACCAGCTCCCAAAATAGAATAAAAGAGAGATCAACACCTTATAAATCAACCACTTCGAAGGGGAAACCTCATTTACATTATATAAATGAACAATACTTGGATGATAAAAATGACAAAACCTCCTTTCTTTATATAGGAGTCCATGGGGTCACAATCTAATCCTAGCTGACCTAACAATAATAATGTAAGGACACAACAAAAACAATAGTGGGCTTTTATGGGGCACAATAATAGCAATATGAGGACTACAGGGATACAACAATAAAAATAAAGGGGATACACTAACAACAATAAGGGACTACACTAGTAATATAGGGACCTAACATGCCCCTCTCCTTCAAAAAAGTGTTGTCCTCAATGCTTGAGTAGCTATGGATGCTTCTGTATAAAATTCTCATCCTCCCATGTGGAATCTTCAGTGGGTAAGTTCTTCCACTTGATGAGATACTCTAAAATTGATCGATTTCATAGTTGTTGAGTTCTTGTTTCCGTGACTACTGTAGGTTCCAATATGATTTTTCCTTCCTCATCAAGTTCTGGCAATATGGTTTGAATTGGAAGTTTGTCACCTATAACCTTCTTTAAGCATGAAACATAGAAAAGTGGGTGCACTCAAGAAGAAGCAGGAAGCTCCAATTTGTATGCCATAGTACCAATATTTTGCAACACCTTGTAAGGACCATAATACTTTGGCGATAATTTATTATCCTTCTTACCTTGCTTCAGGGACACTTGTTTGTATGCTTGTAGACGTGAAAATAACCAGTCTCCTACATCAAAAATTCTCTCGTTGTGATGTTTATATGCATGTTGTTTCATTCGATTTTGTGCCAAATTTAGGTTATCCTTTAAGAGTCAGAGAAATTATTGTTGATGCTTGATGTGATCTTCCACTTCTTGAACCTTAGAATTTTCTCTTATAGATGATTTGATGGACGGTGGATGATATCCATAAAGTGCCATAAATAGGGTCATTTTTGCTGCAGTATGGAAGGAAGTGTTATACCACCATTCAGCCAGAGGTAAACACTTGACCCATTGTGTTTGTTTATTAGATACAAAACAACGAAGATATCCTTCCAAACATTTGTTCACTATCTTAGTTTTCCCATCAGATTGAGGATGATAAGATGAGCTATGAGCTAGTTGAGTACCCAAACAAGAAAATAATCCGTCCAAAAATTTCCAGTGAAAATGGGATCATTGTCGCTTACAATAATTTTTTGGTTCCCTTGTAGCTTTTGAATTGTTTCCATAAATTCAATAGCAATTGTACTTGCTTTAAATTGATGAGATAATGCACAAAAGTGTTCATACTTGGTAAGTCTATCAACTACCACCATGATGACACTCTTTCCTTCGGACTTAGGTAAACTTGTGATAAAATCCATTGAAGCCTCCTCCCAACGTTGACTTGGAATGGATAAAGGTTGTAGCATACCCGAGGTCTTAATTGTATCAACTTTATTCTGCTGGCAAACCAAACATTCTGCCACAAACTTTTGAATATCAGATTTAAGGCCATCCCAAAAAATTATTTCACCCTGTGGTAATTTTTTTAAAATCCTGGCCTCCTAAGGGAGAGGTATGCAATTCCAAAAGAACATTTTGTTTTAGTTGGGAATTCTTGCAAATATATAAGCGATATTTGTACCATAAGGAATCATTTTTCCAACTAAATGTATCAGATGTATTGGGATCTTGCTACAACTTTTGAATGAGTGTCCATACTTCTTTGTCATTCTTCCATTCCTCCCTTGCTTTTGTTATCCAATTTGGTTGGATAGTAGAAATGACACAGAGCAATGCTTCCACCTCATCATCATTTCTTGAGAGTACATCTCCAATAAAATTTAGCTTCCCTTTTTTGTAGATGATTTCAAAGTCATAACCTGACATCTTTGTGACCCATTTTTACTGCTCTTCTGAAGATAGTCTTTGTTCCAAAAAGTATTTAGGACAATCATGGTCAGTTTTTACCTTGAAATGTCTTCCCATTAGGTAAGTTCGTTATTTCTTTAGTGCATGTAGTATTGCAAACATTTCCTTCTCATAAATAGCTTTCTGTAAATACTTTCATTTGATTCGACAGCTTTCAAAAGCAATGGGTCTTCCTTCTTGCATTAAAAAAGCACCAATTCCATTTCCTGAGGCATCACATTCCACAATAAAGGTTTTTGTCAAGTCTGGCGTAGCTAAGACCAGTGCTAGGAACATTGCCTATTTAAGATGTTCAAAGGCCTTAGTTGCTTCAGGAGTCCATGAAAATGCATATCTTTCTTCAATAATGTTGTTAGAGGTTCTTCTATTCTCCCATAATTTTTAACAAACTTGCGATAATACCCTGTTAACCCAAGAAATCCTCGCAACTGCTTTATGGTTGTGGGGACTTTCCATTCCTTAATGGCTTTAATTTTTTAGGGTCTACCTTAACACCCTCCTAAGATACAATATGACCCAGATATTCCACCTCTTGTACTCCAAAGAAACATTTGGAGGTTTTTGCATATAATTGTTTCTCCTCCAATAGTTTGAGAACCCTGTCAACATGTTGAACATGATCCTTCCAAGACATGTTTTAGATTACTATATCATCAAAAAATACTAACACAAATTTTCTAAGGATGGGTTTGAAAATGGAATTCATCAACCCTTGAAATGAAGGTGCATCGGAAAAGCCAAAAGGCATAACCAAAAATTCATAATGACCCTCATGAGCTCGAAATGTTGTTTTCAGAATATCTTTAGTCTTCATTCTAATTTGATGATATCCTGAACGAAGATCCAACTTGGTAAAATAAATTGTTCCATGTAATTCATCAATCACAGGAATGTGAAATTTATCTTTAATCGTGAGCTTATTGATCTCCCTATAATCTGGACACATGCGCCATGGTCCATCCTTCTTGTGCACCAATAATACTAGAGTAGAGAAATAACTTTGACTAGGTTGAATTATACCAACCTCTAACATTTCTGCAATCATACGTTCAATTTCGCTCTTTTGGACATAAGAATATCTATAAGGCCTGATGTTTGGAAGGAAACTTCATGGAATCAAATAAATAGCATGATTATGATCACAAATAGGTGGAGAGTTTTAAACAACTTGGAATGATTGTCCAATACTTTTTGGAGATCTCGAGAAATAGATGATTTTGATGTTGGGACTTCTATTGAGCATAATTATGCAATTACGCCTCGTTATTTCTTCAGAAGTTTTTTCATGACATTAGAGCTTATTATCTTTCCCAGATTCCCTGCAATACCTCGTAACTTCCTTTCCTTCTGAAAACAAATAAATAAATAAAATTTCAAGAAAAAATCTTGAAAATTGAAAGCTATTGTCCCCAAAGATTGTAACCATTGTATTCCTAGTACAACATCAGCAACTCCCATTGGAATGGAAAGCATTGGACTATTCAATACATATTCCCCCATGGTTAGCTTGATATTATGGCATTTTCCAGAGAAATTTATAGTTCCTCCATTTGCAACCATCACTTGACGCTCTGGTGTTGGGTATAGGAAGCAATTCAATTCCTTGGCTACCTTACAATGAATGAAATTATGGGTACTAACCGAATCAATCAACAGTGTTACATTTTTATTCTTGATATGTCCTTCTATCTTGAGAGTTTGAGGAGTGGTAATTCCTGCCAATGCATTACAGGATATGGTCGAGATCATTTCTTCTTTTTCTAGGGTTGGTTCCTGGTGTATATCCTCTTCTTTTGAAGTTTCTTGTTTGTTTTCTTCCTCCTCTTCACAATCTATGTAAAATAATTTCTTCTCAACACACTTATGACCTATAGTGTATTTGCTATCACAACTTTAGCAAAGCCCTTTTGCTCTTTTTTCTTCCAATTGTTTTGGTGTCAACCTTGTAGGTTGTGGAAGTCTAGGAGAAGCAACACTTCCATCTTTATAGATGTGAGTGGTTGGCTTCCTTGTCTCCATAATTTTACTTTCAATTTTTCTTGCCAACCTAAATGCCTTCTCCAATGAATTAGGTTCCCAAAGGTGAACCTCATGTTGGATGTTATCTTTTAAAGTCCCTATGAAGACATCAATCTTGTGTTCCTATGGAATAGCAGTTACCCTTATATTAAAGTTTTGGAAATCCTCAATGTGATCCACCATTGAACCCTTTTGTTTGAGATTTATCAATTGGCTAAATAAGGTGTTTCTCTTTGTATCCTCATAATGCGTTATTATTTCCTCCGTAAAAATTGACCAACTGACAATTTTTTTACGAGAGCAAAGCCATCGATACCATACAAATGTATTTTTTTTCTAAATATAAAGTTGCAATGTGTACCTTTCGTGTGTTTTTCACATTATGGAGATCAAAATATTGCTACATCTGTAGTATCCATGTTACAGGATCCTTTCCATCAAACTTCCTCATATCGATCTTTGGAATATAGTGGGTCTTCAATCCAACATTAGAGTTTACGAAATCGCGATTAACATTTATTTTGTTATCATCATGAGTTTCCTCTACTACCTTTTCACCATTAGGAATCAAGTCTTGTATAAACTTTGTCAAACCTTCCATGTCTACTTTTAGATCATTCTTCATGTCTTCCATGTTAGCTTCCATGTTATCCATCTTAGCTTCCATGACATTCTTCAAACTGTCCATCTTAAGCTTCCACACCTTTCTTCAAACCATCCATCTTAGCTTCCACACCTTCCTTCAAAACTTCCATTTCATATTTTGTTACTCATTGTGAGAGCGAAAGTTGTTGCACTTATTGTTGTAATTTTGATATATCATGTTGCACTTCTTCCTCTTCATGAGTCATAGTAAAGCCCTCTGAGGGCTTACTGGGTGTTGAATTCTTTTTTGGGGACATTTTGCAACCCAATATTAATATTTATGCTTCAATATACCCTTGGAATCACTTCAAACTAATTTTTCAAACAACACGTATGCAATTTGAAAAAAAAAATACACATTTTTATTTCTTTTGAGGAGATCGATATTGAAACTGATGTATCTCTGTAATTTCAGATCCCCGATATTTTATCTTCGATCCTTTACTAGCCCTCTGAATCTTATTTCCAATGCCACAGGTCTGACCTGATTTGGATTCTTCAAGACAAATTTATTCCCAATCTCCCACAATTACCTAATTATGGACTGGTTCAGTAGAACTAACTTTTATGGCGTGACACGTTTCATTGTTTACTCCTTCGCCTCTGAAATCGATACATAGGAAACTACAGTCTGTGTACTTTCAATCACTTTTTACAGAATTCCAATCTGATGCTCAGAGAGAGAGTTATGACGATTTTCCCAAGGTTGCCTCTTTGAGATGATATTCGGGAGCCTGCAAAAACTCTAACTTCCATAGATCATATCTCTGAAAATATTGTGAACCAAGATCTAAAATTGTTACACAAATTTCCTCACGATTTCTTCACAAATGAGTTTTTTTTTTAGCTTCTAAACTTTCGTATAAAAAAAGTTATAGTCAAAATGCCACGATGACTTGTTTGAAGCAACAAAACCCTAGAATCCAAAGCTCTGATATAAAACGTTATGAAACTGATCTGAATATGGGAAAACTTGTTAATGATATGCAAGCTCCCTCATCAGTATTAAAAATGTGTTTAAGGAGTGGCTCATATTAACCATTTGTGAAGGGTTATTGTGTCAAGTTTCATGTGTCTTTGATGATCAAATTATGAGTTAATTAACTTTTTAAAACTCATAAACAGTAAATGAAATGTAATAAAATAAGTCACAGCAATCACATAACACAATGGATGATGATAGAGTTCACCCCTCCTGGGCTACATCTCCATGGACTTGCTTTAAGTAGCTAGGGCCTCTTGGAAATATGAGTAAAATATCTGAATACAAGCATCAGTGTTGATCTAATGGTTTTTATTATTGTTCCATTAGTTTCATAACACTCAAATACCCCAAAAAATGACTATTCAATCTCTGAATTTGGTTATCAACTCCTCTAGACTTGACCTCCAATCTCGGTGGCCATGGGCTTGTTTAATCTCTAAAGTGAAAAAATCATCTTCAAATGTGCTCTAACGCCTCTGAAAATTGTACCATTGTGTTTATAGCATTAAATACATCAAAAATTGACTATTCATTCACTCCATTTGACCTTCAGCTGATCTGGGCATTCCCTGCCCTCCTGGTGGCCCTAGGCTTCAAAAAGTCTTCAAGTGACCAAAAACACATGTAGATGAGCTCTATTTCCTCTGCAAGTTGTTCCAATGGATTCATAGCATGCCAATATTCTATGAATGACTATCCTTGAGCAAAAATTAGTCGAAAATCTACCAAGATAGGTCTCGTTAAAGTTTCCCCTAGAAAAACTCCACCAAGTCTGGCAAATTGGAGTTAACCGGAGTTAAATTTGGAAACTTCGCCGAAATTGGAGGGACTACCAAAACTACTGCTAGCATAAGCGTAGTTTAATTAAGAGATAAGTGTGCTTAAATACACTAATCTGAAATTAGTGGAAAGCACTGGGTCCTAGGCACATGGGAGGCAGGCTGGCCCCCTCCACTCCACCATTGGACAAACGCATGCATTTAAATAGAACTTCTCTGCAAAGGTTTTCAAGTCCTTTGTTTGTGGTGTGTTAGTAAATGGTTGGAGTGGTATGGGAGAGGTCACAAGGTTGAACCCTAACCTCGCCCCTCCACAATAATTTTTCAACACGCATATAATACGCCTCATTGTTTATAATGCCAACCATACATTAACCTTTGAACTTTGCAATGGTTTTAAATCCACCGTAATGTTTGCCACGTTGAATAATTAACTCCTCCACCATATTCGAACAAAGGTTTTGCATGGCCATTAAAATAATTAAATGCCACCATTGAAATGTATGTCAACACAAACATTTGAAATTTGGGTTATTTAAAATGGTATTTGTGGAATTTAATTAATATAAAGTTTGGAAATTAAATGAAATATTATATATATATATATATATATATATATATATATATATATATATCCAACTTTAATTAATTAAAAAAAAAATCACATAAAAATTATCATGAACCCAAATTCAACCTTAGAGGACATTGGGCATTTTTTACCTTCACAACCCAAACTGGCGAATCCAATTGTGTCACTTGTCACATTCTCATTGGAAAAAACTGAAGAAGATTCTTTGCACGCTGATTGGACTTCCATGTCATTAGTTGTACATGTTCTACAATACTTTTTTTAAATTTGTTTGTTTTGAACGGTGATCAGCGGACCATAACTCTTTCATCCGAACTCGGTTTTCAACAAAACGAGTTGTGTTGGATTCCTTGCAACAGGCGAGTCGCTTTCATTCTAGTTTGGTGAAATTCTGAGAACTTTAATTTTTGAGCTAGTTTTTGCCCCTGATCCAGATTCTGATCAGAAACCAACTCCCAAAATAGAAGAAAAGAGATAGCAATGCCTTATAAATCAGCAACTTCAAGGGGAAACCTCCTTTACATTTACATAAATGAACACTTCTTGGATGATAAAAATGACAAAACCTCATTTTTATATATAAGAGTCCATGGGGTCACAATATAATCCTAGCCAACCTAACAATAATAATGTAAGGGCACAACAATAACAATAGTAGGCTTTTATGAGGCACAATAATAAAAATATGGAGACTACAGGGGTATAACAAAAACAATAAGGGGGCTACAGTAACAACAATAAGGGACAGCACTAGTAATGTAGGGACCTAACATTGTATCATTGTAGATAGTTCTAGGTTCGGAAACTGTGTCAAAGCATCCAAGTAAGGGTTTTAATTGAATTGGATAACCAATGCATTAAACCTTTAACACTTGTATAATCCAAACATTTCTGAGAAATTCAAAGGAATGATTTTCATTCATAACAGCATAAAATCTTTGAATTGATTTTTAAAGTGGAAAAAAGAGAAGATATGTGACAATTAAACATTCATACTGAATATTTAATTAACCAGATATAGTAGATGTGTGCAGAAGGATTCTACAGCCAAACATTTATATATTCAAGAGATTAAAAAAGGAAACAATCTAAAGGTGTAGAGGAACTAATTCAAACAGATTGTTCAATTAGCTAATCTCCATAATGATGATAACTTTGCAGTGAGGAAAGTTAATATTTAACTTAATCTTAGTCAAACTCCTATGTTACCATGAATATATGATAAAACACAAAGATGAATATACCAGAAAAACTCACATGAACATAGGTGTTGTTAATACTGGAGTCGAAATCTTTTGATTATCTTCAAAAACTTTCAAAAAAGTACAATAATGTATATGGATTATCACAAGGGTTCAACCCATCTTACTTCGTATTACAAAATATTTAGAGTGTAATTCAAAAATATCTAATCTAATACAACCATTTACAAAAAATCTTATTCGGAATAATTTGAACATATCAAACCATTGCAATATAAAAATAGGCTTTTTGAAACCGATTTGTATATTCAACGCTCTATTTAAGGGTGTTGATTGTAATTGTTGCATGAAACCCTGTCTTTGTTCTTTATGCTCATTTCGTTGTACTGGTACCTAAAAATATCTATTCAGCTCTTGTTGTTCTAAAATGATGCTCGGAAATGTTGCATTCAGTTTTACTCGATAAGTTTGAGTACTTGTCTCATCTTTTATCATCTGGAATTGAAAATGTAACCACTTTCCTGTATGATTCATCCACCTCTGTGTACTTTTCAAAAGTTGGCCTAGTAATAAATAAATGTTGAATTTCATGATGGATAAATAAATCATATTCTAGGCCTTCTATAAAATATTTACCACTTATGATTCCCTTTACTTTAGCAAATTTTGACCTGTCTGCTGCTATTTCATGTAATTTATGTTGGTAATTTTTTAGTGGTGTCAATTAGCCACTAAAATCTAAATCTCTTAAACATGGAAGTCCCTTTTGTTGTAGAATGGTAAGTTTCTTGTGAAATTTTTTTATCTGCACTTTCTAAGTTTTGACATTTATTCTCTAATTATAAAATTAAATTTATTTTAGTCAAAACTTTACTTAGTTCTGAGATTGTGTCAGTCATATCTCCAATTCCCAAGTCTTCCAATTCATCCTTGGTTATTGAATTCAGCGCTTTGATGATCCTTGTTGCCTCCCCTAGCTTATGATCCAAGTCTTCTTTAATTTCTATTATGGTTGTCTTTGTTCTTTTTACGAGTTGTTCTTATTCAAAGATAATCTCGATAGATGTCCAGGGCTCTAACATGGTTGAACTGATATCAACTCGTATCTTTTCCTTTGCTTCAAATAATGTTTCTGTTGTGAACGATTCATCTTCATACTTTTCAATATGTTCGGTTGGCTTGAAATTTTTCTGTATTTCATATATATATGCATTATCTGATTTTATTTTATTTTTTTCCATCCTTTGCAATGTTGGTTTTAATTATTCTATTTCCACATTTCTGAGGGATAATTCTCCCATGGCCTTTGATAGTTTTTATGTGTCTTCCTCACTGGTTGTCTTTGTATGTACTATAGAGGTCCCTGCACTTGTCTACTGTTCTTTTTCTTTTAATAGGCTTTCCATATCAGCCTCCATTTTCTGTATTTGGATGTTCTGCTTCACAATCATCTTCAACATGTTTTCTTTCTCTTTCTCAAGTTGCCCTACTTCTTTAGTTTGTGGATGCTTTGTTGTAGGTAATCTTAGCGATTTTCTGAGCGCTTGTATATCTGAATTACTTCTCTTGATTAGTTCTTCAGCAGTGTTGACTTCATTAGGATCTAATCCTAGTTTTATCACCAGATCTTCCAGACCTTTTATTCCGGTATCCTTGGTTAAGGAAGACATTCTTTCTAACTTGATTTGTGAATGAATATTATTTAAAGATGCTTACAATTTAGAAATTGTCATAGTTGAACTTGTCAATGTGCAATAAATCATCTCACCTGCTTGTTTATGAAGATCAATTTGATCTATTGGATGTATTTGCTTGGTGTCAAAAGAAAACACAGAAGTCTTATAATCATTTGCACTTTTAGAAACTGAAACTTTTGGCCCAAGGAATGCCAACTGAAATTGGCCTCTATCAAGGTCTAATGCAAATAAAAGTTTGTGTTGAGTGGTGGATTATTGTTTCCAAAACTCAGTATAGGTGGAAGTTTTCAATGTTTCATTATTTGTCTTCATCTCTCTAAATATAGCAAATATACTTTGTTGTCCTGAAGATGGAGAAACGGGAGAAGTAGTAGAATCGATGATTGTTTCTTTGCTCTGTTGTAAAGAGAATACAGGCTCACCTGATAATACTATTGTAGTGTATTCTATATTCATTGACTTCCTCCTTTTGAAAACTTTGAAACCAGCTACTTTAATTCCTGAACTTGTAGGTGACACATTTTATCTTGGTATTTTCAATCATTTTTCCTTCAATCTTAGAGTTTCCAATGTTATCTGACTGGAGGTTTGTCTTCAGTTTCTTGCAGTGTGTTTTCTTCCCATTCTTCTCGATTTGCAAACTGCTCAATTTCTGGCTTTGCCATATGAACATAAGGTGTTGACTTTTGTTCATATCTTATCTTTGAAATCACTCCCAGGGGATCATAAGGCCAACTAAATCTTGATTTGAATTTCATTTGTTTGAGTAGACAATCTACTTCCTTCTCTGTTGCTCTGGTGTTAACAATAAATGGACCAATCCGTGCTTTTAATGTAATATTCCCAATTAGCAATAGCTAATTGGAAATATTAATTTTTGACTACTTCACTTTAATAAATTTAAGTTAGAAATGAAGTGGGTGAAGAGGGACACTTAACTCACACTTAGGATAAAAGCATTTCCTAAAGTCACTTGGAGACATGATTATTTGGCAGCGTGGGGCCTGGAGGACGAAGTGACTGCGTGAAGGAGATGTCAGCATGGGCAGCGTGGGCCCAAGTCAGCGCAAAGCTAGAGGGACAACGTGGCTCAAGTAGACAGCGCAATTGGTGGTGGGACCTAGGTGAGAGCAAGGCTCTCCAAACATAAAAAGGGAGAGAGGCTCATCATTTTGATCATTCGATTATGCATCTATGTTATTTGTCTTTTGACATTGAGCACGCTTTTGTTGTTGAGCAAAATCTCCAAGTGTTGTTCAGCACACCGGGTGTCTTCGTTCAGATATCCAAACCTCAGCCCCAGGGGACTTCGAGTGCTTGCTCGGGTGAGGAGTTCTATCCTTGTTTTGACAGAGAGAGTTGGAGCAGCCACAGCTGGGATTGTTCCCTTACAAAGAAAGCACAGTCAGTGAGAGGGAGGATGCAGTCTTTAGAGGAGGAGATTTCGGTTTGAGGGTTTATTAGGGGATTCAACCCGAGAGAGTTGGGAAAGGGTCAGCGCTTCCCTATTCCATCATTATGGTAGAGTTGGAGGCCATATTTTGCAGCTTATTATCCAGGGTCAGCGTTTATCATTGGGACAGCGTGGTACCTCAAGGGAGGTCATTTTCGGAGGTCAGCCATTTTCGAAAAGCTCTCTGGGCTTTTCTGGGTATTGGGTGGAGAGGACATTCTCCAAGTTTCATAATTTTCTGAGGTGGGGAGCAACCCCAAAGATTCAGTGGATTCCAACAGTAGCAGCAGCACCAGCAGCTTAGAGATTACACAGTCATTGAGGGAGCAGCCATTCCATGATTCATTTTGAGAGTATTCCTATGCTTGCCTAGTGCAAGCCAAGGTGCCAACATTTTGATCACCTTTGTACTCATTTAATCTTTCAGTATTTAATAAAATGGCTCCATGTTCTCTATATTATGTTTTGTTCATGTGATGTCTCTCTAGTTGTTGTAGTTTCTTGTGTATGTGCTTTATGTTGTTGTTTATTTCTATCCAGAATATTACAGCGGTATCATAGCTCATAAACTTGGCTCAGCCTGTGGAGCAGATTGTCTATGACACCAGCAGGAAAACCATATATCTGTTACCAAGGAAGGAAGTATAGAGACCAAGAGCGGAGGTTAGAGAACAATTTCGGGGAAGGTGATTGTGTTCCAGTAGTGGACGCAGAAGAGGAGGAACCAATGGTGGAGGAGAGAGATGTCGGGAAGGAGTTCAGTGAACTTCTCCTCAAATCAGTGCAGGATTTGTCGAGGCAGATAGAATAGATGGGGCAAAGGTTCACTGCAGAATCTAGACAGCGTGAAACCCCAAGAAGTTTCCATATCGGAGAGGGATCGAGCACATCCCATCATTTGCAAGAGCACCTCACAGCACAGCAGATGACATCACATACACCTCCACATTCCACAATGCCCACATTTCTTGCCGCAGACATTGGGGCAGGAGCACAGCAGGAGCAGGAACCGGTCACATGGAAGATTACTTTGTCGAGTATCAGTCCTATGGGCAGGGGTTCATGGATGCCCTCACATTCCATGATTTCATACATCTCAAGAGGGACAGCAGACCCCACAACCATCACAGGGGAAGCATGCATTCACAGGATGGGGATGTACAGCTCACGGTAGGCAGATTTTATCTACCGACATTTGATGGGTCATCCAAGTGTTCGGCAAAGGCTTGTTGGATATATATTTCCAGCGTAACCAGATGGCAAAGACAGAGCCCATCAAGGTGGCAACGCTGCACCTGAAGGGCGAGGCCCATGACTAGTGGTTTCACAGGATGGCTATGTTGGGGCACTCGGGGGTGACAGCTTATGCTGAGTTTACACGGAGGCTGATAGAGCGATTGGATTGGAAGGATCCAGAGGAGCACTTCGTTGAGCTGACTAAGCTCAAGCAGACCGAGAGTCCGGACACATACATTTCAAAGTTCTTGAGACTCTCTGTGATGGTGCCCAACTTATCCGCAACCAAGATGATCTACATGTTCATCAATGGATTGGCAAAGCCTTTTCGGGGGTTAGTCAGATCGACGAGGCCAGCTACACTCCATTACGCAATTGGGAGGACTCGGAACTTGCAGAATGCACTACCCCGGACTAGAGCTCCTTTCCCCTAGAGACTGGCATTTCAGCCGAAGGGAAAGGACATGAGGGTTCTGCCTCCAAAGGGGAACCAGAGCAGAGGGCCTTTGGATGACGAGACCAGGAGAGATCTGAGGCGGAAGAGGCTATATTTCACATGTCATGAGCCATGGGCATCAGGACACCATTGTGTCGTGGGGAAGGCACATTACATTGAGGTTTTCTCCGACAGTAGCGGGGAAGAGGAGGAGTATGAGGAGATAGAGGCAGGAGGCAGCAGTACAACGCAGAGAGGAGATCATCTACCACCTCCACCACCAGGAGAGGGAGGTGTGGCATTTGCACCTACCGGGGGAGCCCTTGCTTCTTTGCGAGGGGTTCCCAAATACTTGACATTGCGTGTCCGAGGTACTGTGTGGGAATATCATGTTTCAGTATTAGTGGACAGTGGGGCCACCCACAATTTTAATGATGCTAGTTGGTAGAGCAGAGGAGCATACCAACAGAGAGCTTTGATGGGTTTTCGGTACTGGTTCCAAGTGACAGGACCATGCAGTGTGTCAAGTATGTGCCAGCCTTGGCAGTGACTATGGGGACTTACACCCTGACAGATCATTTCTTTGTGGTGGACATTCCGGACACCAACGTGATACTAGGGGTGCAGTGGTTGATCACGCTAGGGAAGGTCACCACAGATTGGGAGACCTTGGAGATGGAGTGGACGGAAAAGAAGACCAAGAGGCACGAGAAGATTCGGGGTATGCACACCTACCCACCACAGACAGTTTCAGCACACCAGATGGAAGTAGATTTCTGTAAGGGAGACATAGAGTGGGCAGTGAAGCTGCGTGTTTCAGAGGCAGGGTCTACAGGGCAGGCCGTACACCCAGATGTACAATCCATTTTAGACAAATATGCCATGGTTTTTGGAGATATACCACCAGGGCAGCCACCAGATCGGGGATTTGGGCAGACAATCGAGTTGGAGCAGGGTATCCAAGTTGTCATCACTACACCCTATAGGCATCCTAAGGCCTACAGGGATGAGATTGAAAGGGCCATTCATGAGCTCTTAGCTCCCGTCCTAGCACTAGCCCCTTTGTTTCTTCAGTAGCATTGGTGAAGAAAAAGGATGGCACACTGAGGATGTGCATTGACTACCGGGCTGTCAATAAGAAGACCATGAAAAACTGGTACCCCATTCCACGGATAGATGAGTTGATGGATGAGCTGAGGGGATTGAAGTTCTTCTCGAAGATTGACTTGAGATCCGGGTACCACTAGATTCACGTGAGGGAGCAAGATGTTCCCAAGACCGCTTTCAGATGTCATTACGGTCACTTTGAGTTCTTGGTGATGCCCTTCGGGCTGACCAATGCTCCAGCCACTTTTCAGTCATGCATGAATCATATCTTCCGCAATCACTTGAGGAAGTTTGTGTTAGTGTTTTTCGATGACATCTTGATTTACAGTAGGACATGGGAGGAGCACTTACAGCATATTGAGGTTGTATTGCGCATATTGGAGGAGCAGCAATTTTATGCTAAGCTCTCCAAGTGTGAGTTTGGGCTGACCGAGACTCTCTACTTGGGGCACATCATTGGAGTGGACGAAGTGAGGGTCCACAAGGAGAAGATCAAGGCCATCAAGGATTGGCCAGAGCCGAAGAATGTGACGGAGCTTCGGGGGTTTGTAGGTATCTGCACCTACTACCGGAAGTTCATCAAGGTATTTTCCCAACTTGCTGCACCCCTTACAGACCTTACCAAAAAGGGGGCATTCAGTTGGATTAACACAACGCAGAGGGTTTTCGACGGGCTCAAGGAGGTGATGAACAGTTGTCTAGTTTGGCAATGCCAGATTTCACACATCCCTTTATCCTAGAGTGTGATGCATCAGGGGAGGGGATAGGCGCAGTTTTGATGCAAGGAGGCCACTCCATAACTTTCGAGAGCCGGAAGCTATTGCCACATGAGAGGTTGTACGCTATATACGACAAGGAGATGTTGGCCATCATGCATGCATTGGCCAAATTTCGACAATATTTGGTGGGGAACAGGTTCAAAGTGAGGACTGACCACAATAGCCTCTGATTCTTTCTAGAGCAGAAGCATTTGCAGGAGAGGCAGCAGAAGTGGGTCAGCAAGATCCAGGCATATGATTTCAACATCGAGTATGTCAAGGGGAATAACAACGTGGTGGTCGATGCACTCTCGCATAGACCGGCAGCGTTGTCTTTGATGAGTTTAGATACGGACTCGAGGGCTCAGCTGTTGGTAGAGTACTCCAAGGATTGTTTTCCCTGTGAGGTGTTGGACAGACAGGTTACAGATGACAGGTACAGGGTGATGGATGAGGTGATCTACTTCAGGGACAGGATCTTCTTGACCGAGGGTTCCAAGCTCAAGGAGAAGAAATTGCATGCCTCACATGATTCGCCACTATCAGGCCACCAGGGGTTCACCAAGACCTATAAGGCCATCAGAAAGAGGTTCTCATGGAAGGGCCTCAAGGAGGACGTACTCCGACATGTCATGGAGTACGAAGTTTTCCAGTGCAATAAGGGGGAGATGAACCATCCGACAGGTTTACTATAGCCTCTTCCCATACCAAGGGAAAATGGAGGAGTATTTCGATAGATTTCATCACAAGGTTGCCCACTGTACAGGGCAAGGATTGCATATTTGTAGTCGTTAATCGGTTGACAAAGTATGCACACTTCTTCGCTATATCTGCACGATATACTGTAGCACAGGTAGCGGAGTTGTTTTTCAGGAATGTTTTCAGATTGCATGGTCTCCCAAAGACCATTGTCAGTGATAGGGATCGCCGCTTCATGAGCGGGTTTTCGCAGGAACTTTTCCGTTTGGTGGGCACCAAGTTGACCTCGAGCACTAGTTATCACCCACAGACAGATGGACAGACGGAGATAGTGAACAAGTGGCTGGAAAGCTACCTGAGAAACTATAACAAGTGGCTGGAAAGCTACTTGAGAAACTATGTCAGTGGGCAGCAAAAGGCATGGTTACACTGGTTACACTTGGGGGAGTACTATTATAACACCACTCACCATATGTCTATCAATATGTCTCCATTTTATGCTTTATATGGGTATCATGCTTTATCTTTTGCTGACGTGATGTTTGGTGCTAGCAAAACCCCTAGGGCTAAGGGCTGGATCCAAGAGTGTCAAGATATACTTCGGGCTCTTAAGGATAACATAGCTACAGCACAAAATCTGCAGAAGTTGTATGCCGACAGGGGATAGGTTGAGAGGCAGTTTCAGGTAGGGGACTTGGTCTACCTACGATTACAACCATATCGGCAATCCATGCTGAAGTAGAAGGGGGCTGAGAAGCTCAAGCCCCGCTTTTATGGACCATACAGGGTGACACGCAGGATGGGGGAGGTTGCATATGAATTGGAGCCGCGCACTGGTAGCAGGATTCATAATATTTTCCATTTGCCATGCCTGAAGAAGGCACTGGGACAGCAAGTGACTACAACTGAGGAGCCCCCGCCCACAGATGATGAGGGGCATTTGGTGCTACAGCCGAAGGCCATTATTGACACTAGGGAGAGGCAGCTGCAGCGCAGGACAGTCAGGGAATATCTAGTGAGATGGAGGAATCTACCGGATGAGGATGCCACTTAGCAGAGTGAAAAAATTCTACAGCATCCATCGTTGCAGTTGCTTGAGGACAATCAACGTTTTTCCGAGGAGGACTGCAATATTCCCAATTAGCAATAGCTAATTGGAAATAATAATTTTTGACTATTTCACTTTAATAAAGTTAAGTTAGAAATAAAGTGGGTGAAGAGAGACACTTAACTCACACTTAAGATAAAAGCATTTCCTAAAGTCACTTGGAGACAGGATTATTTGACAGCATGGGTCCTAGAGGATAAAGTGGCAACGTGAAGGAGATGTCAGCATGGGCAGCGTGGGCCCAAGTTAGCGCAAAGCTAGAGGGACAGCATGGCTCAAGGAGACAGCGCAGTTGGTGGTGGGACCTAGGTGAGAGCAATGCTCTCCAGACATAAAAGGGAGAGAGGCTCCTCATTTTGATCATTCGATTATGCATCTATGTTATTTGTCTTATGACATTGAGCACGCTTTTGTTGTTGAGCAAAGTCTGCAAGTGTTGTTCAACACACCGGGTGTCTCCGTGCGGAGATCCAAACCTCAGCCCCGAGGAACTTCGAGTGCCTACTCAGGTGAGGAGTTCTATCCTTGTTTTGACGGAGAGAGTTGGAGCAACCACAGTTGGGATTGTTCCCTTGTAGAGACAGTGCAGTCAGTGAGAGGGAGGAAGCAGGCGTTGGAGGAGGAGATTTCGGTTTGAAGGTTTATCAGGGGATTTAGCCCGGGAGAGTTGGAAAAGGGTCAACCCTTCCCTATTCCATCATTTTGGTAGAGTGGGGGCCATCTTTTGCAGCAGATTATTCAGGGCCGACGTTTATCATTGGGACAGCGTGGTACCTCAAGGGAGGTCATTTTCAGAGGTCAACCATTTTTTAAAATCTCTCTAGGCTTTTCGAGGTATTGGGTGGGGAGAGGCCATTCCCCAAGTTTCATAATTTTCTGAGGTAGGGAGTAGCCTCAAAGATTCAGTTGATTCCAATAGTAGCAGCAGCACCAACGACTTGGATATTACGCAGTCATTGAAGGAGCAACCATTCCATGATTCATTTTGAGAGTATTCCTACGCTTGCCTAGTGCAAGCCAAGGTGCCATCATTCTGATCACCTTTGTACTCATTTAATCTTTCAGTATTTAATAAAATGGCTCAGCGTTCTCCATATTATGTTTTGTTCATGTGGTGTCTCTCTAGTTGTTGTAGTTTCTTGTTTATGTGCTTTACATTGCTGCTTATTTCTATCCAAAATATTACATTTAATTTGAACTGAGGATTTTGTTTCCTTTACTCAAAATGTATATCATGCATATTCATCCTCTGCCTAATGAATTCTAAAGAAAAAATCCTCATAGGCAAAAAAATTGTTAATTTATAAGGAGGAAGTTCATAGCCATAGACTGATTTCTGTAAAATTTTGATAGAGATACCAGCGTCCAACCTTAGATTGTTCACTGAGATGTAAAATTCTTTTGATTTCTGTGAAGACTCTAGGAACTGCATCATTGCTCAAAAGACATAATGTCATATGCAAAAATTGATTAACAAAATCACTGAAAGAGTATTCCTCTGCATTTTTTCTAATCAGAGAGGTCCAATGAATGATTGATTGTAGTCTACCATGTGAATCAATCTTTTGCAATGGAAATTTACACATTTTTTTACTAATGATACAAAAATAGATAAACTGGTACAGAGTAATGTTTGAAAGATCCTTCAGCGCTAAATTTTAGGAATTGGTCATGGATAACATGTGATAACAACTGACTAAAATTGAACAAAATTGGGGGCTTGTTTCCAGATGAGAATAATGATAGAAAACCAAGGATGAATTCATCTACCCATAGATCAGTTTGATAACCTAAGAGACAAGAAACCATAGAAATAACTTGCCTAGATATCTCTGGAAAAATTGCAAAAGAATATGGTGGATTGGTTCTGGGAAATTTCGAATTTCCAGGCAGAAAAGACTCAAAAATGTGGGCTCGTTGCTGAAAGGTAAGCATCTGGTAAATTTCCACGAGGGAATCAACGGAAAAAGGATGAAGGGGGCCTTGGGGATTGATCTGCAATGGTTGGCAAATGGATTCAGGGATTATTGAGAACAAGGTTTTATTGTTTCTGACCATAATGGCTCTTTTGTTGGCAAGAATGACTCGCACACCAGGGAATGAATTCGGGAAAGTGAGGTTTGTGGAAAACAAAATTGGGGCAACATTGACTTACAAAAACAAAATTCATCACTAGTACCCTCAAAAATTTTATATGCCCAATTATGGAGTTCGTAGAGATTGAATTTACATTGGGTTTCCGTAATGTATCGACTAAGGGAAGTTCATTGAGGTTAATTACAAGGGTTAGGGTCAGACTATCTACAATTAATTTGGATTTTCCCTTTTGACTAGACATTTTAAGAAATTGATAGAACAGAGGATTAACTTAAAAAATTACTCGGTCACATTGATCGTTGATAACACAAAAGATCGTTGCCACTGGTTGTCGTTTGGGCTGTTGGAGCGCTTCGGTCAAGAATAGCAAAAGGATGGGTAATGGAGCAATGGCACAATTTAAAATTTGGAATGAGCTTTAATCGTTTAGTTCAAATCACTGTTAAGGTGCGTCAATATTTATTAATCAATCGTTGGCAGGAGCATTAATAACTTAATAGACAGATTTGTTAAGTTATTAGAGGATTTGGCAATGGTTATTTTAGCAGGGGCAATAGGGGAGTGCTAAAATAGCGGCGGTGTTGGCGAGAAGATTGGCAGCGGTCGTTATGGGGGTTGCAGAGGGGAGGCGGTAAGTCATTTAAGATGGGAGGGTTCTCCCGGGCAAATGATGGTTGTTTTCTCGCTGTTACTCTACACAGCTGAGATTATATGAATATGTATTGTATATATATTATCAATATATTCAGCGTTTTTTTCTTTCTGAAAAAAAAAAGGAGTTTGCCACGTAAGGGAAGGCAATAAAGTGAAAACAAATTTGTGGACCCCCCCCCCCCTTATGTTATCCATTGGGAGTGCAGGGGGTACCGCAATTACATAGTAGTTGATCCTTGCAAGTGAAATTTTGCAATTTGAAAAGTGCACGTCGTTTAACCCCTTCGGTGATAGTTCTTTATTTATATAAAATAATAACTTAAACTAAGTTTCGTGCCTATACAAAATTTTTAAAGCGACACTTAATTTTTTGAAAACTTGTGCATTTAAAAGATCAAATGCACGGGTACAATTAAGTTACAACAAACCCTACCTAAGCACATTAAATAAAATCTAATAAGTGATATTTATTCTCTTTCTTTCACCTTTTCCTAGTGCTCAGCTACCTTCGACAATGGAGTAATGACTTCACTCAATGCGTCAAGGTTGGGCCAATTTCGGCAAATGGAGTAATGACTTCATTCCCTTAATGCTCTCTTTATGTTATGGTTGGGCCAATTATGTGGATGTGTGATGCTTCGCTCTAACCATTGTGCTATAGAGAAGCCATATACTAATGGTCTTGGAGAGATTCATAAATTTATCATGGCCTCTTTTGGTCACAGTTTGGCCAATTTCGGCAATGGAGTAATGACTTAACTCCCTTAATGCTCTCTTTTGGTTATGGATGGGCCAATTATGTGGATGTGTGATGCTTCGCTCTAACCAATGTGCTATAGGGAAGCCATATACTAATAGCCTTGGAGAGATTCCATATATTTATCATAGTCTTACAGGATGCCATATACTAATAGTCTTAGAGAGATTAGACACCATATACTAATAGTCTTAGAAAGATTAGAACGATTGCATATATTTATCAGTCTTACAGGGAAGCCATATACTAAGTCTTAGAGAGATTCCATATATATTTATCATAGTGTTACAGGAAAGCCATATACTAATAGTCTTAGAGAGAATCCATATATTTATCATAGCTATAAATACCATCACAAAAGGACCTTATATTAAAGCATCATTCTCCAGTTAGCAAGCCATGAAAACTGTTTTTTTATATTAAAGCATCATTCTCCAGTTGGCAAGCCATGAAGACTGAATGTTTTTTATATTAAAACATCATTCTCCAGTTGGTAAGCCATAGAAACTGAATGTTTTTAATCATTGCCTTTACATTTAAGAAAGACATTAACAAAATATGTTTTTTTATCACATAGTAAGCCATAGAAACCAAATGTTTTTAATCAGGTTCCTTCATATCTTTTGAAAGATGTAACAAAACATATTTTTGGTTTTATCACCGTCGTTGTCAAATATCTCTTAATAGTCTACACCTCCATTACTAAATTTAGATAAGATAGTGGAATGACCATTGGATAGAGACAATTAGAAATGCCATAAGAGATCCTTTTATTTTCTCCATGTTAGCACAAGTTCCCTCGATAGGACTTCACTTCCTTTTTGAATAAAGGAAATATTTTTATATAATCAATGACAATTAGAATGTTTAAACATACAATGGATTGCACTGACTTTCCAAAAAAAATTACAAAATGCTCAAACCAATCACCAATTGGAATGTTTAAGCATGTAATGGATTGAGGGAATTCAGCTGTAGACTAGTGGAATACCCACCCATGCATTTTATTTATCAAGATCCACAAAATCACTAATTCTGGATTTGAAATATTATGATAATCATTTGATGAATTTGAAACATACAAGATTGCACGTGATTTCTGCTTTTATGAAATACGTAAAATAAATTTGAATTATGTAGCACATTGACGAAGCTCCTAAAGAAAATGACATGTTCACATGACATCTTCAACAGAAGTTTTAGACGGCTAATGAGATATTAGGCCATTAGCAATAACCTCATGGACAGCCTGCTCTAACACAATTTATACGAGCAGCTGCTATTTTAATGTAAATAGCAACATAAGCTAAACACCAACATTTATAAATGCACGATAAAACATCAAGACCAGACGCCTAATAGGAGGATAGCAGGATCAAATCTCTAATTCCTACTGTGAACTCAAATGCCAAACTAAAACCGCCAAATTTCGACAACAAAATTGAACATCAGTGCCTGACGATGCTACTCTCCCAACTTACAAATATAGCATGCTTCAACACCTTCATAGTCCATGCAATTTAAATACCTGATGTAGAAACAAACAAGACAATAGAAAGATATTAAGATCTGAACAATTTTAAACGACAGATGGAAAGATGGATCTGCACTGCTAACCAAGTCAGATAACAAAAGTCATATTTGACTATGAACACCAACTGGTAAGAACAACACAGTAATCCTTAAAATCTCTGAAGTATTACTGACTCCACATTAGATAGTTTACAACACCAACTGGTAAGAACAGCACAGTAATCCACAGTAGAGAGTTTAGAATCACCACTGACAAGAACAACACAGTAATCCTTAAAATCTCTAATGTATGTATTACTGACTCCACAGTAGACACTTTACATATAAAGCTCTTGTAGGGATAAAAACACACACAATGCAGGAGCTGTCCATCACTATCAAACAATTAATCTCAGCCAGAGTATGTGCAAATCTACTTACAAGAAATTTAGTCGTAGTTCAACAAACAAGATTTAAAAGTTCTATAAACAGTACTGCTAACAAAAATCAACTGAACAATGAAAAAACTTAATTTGCCAATAATAAATGCATACCTCTACCACTGGAACCAATCGCTTCTGCCCTGTCACAAATAATTTCAATTGCTGAATTTGTAAAGAGATTCATTCTAAAACTGCAACAGTTATTAATCAGAATTCCACCTAAGCCGTGAGCTCGCATGGAGCATGGAAAGTCCGCCCTCGGCAAACGTCTTCCAAATTTTCTCCCGCATAAGAGCAAAGTGGTGAGACCTCCACCCCTGCACAGATAAAGATAGGTTTATCTCATTTTCTATTAAAATAGTTACTAAATTGGCAAATAACAAGTTCTTTTGTAATAACTTATAAGGAAAATACTATCTGTGTCACAATGTTGAGAAGAGGTCATGCATTTACTTAACCACTCTCTAGAGGACATACAGAAGAATGATGTCTTGATGCATATCCTGGAAACCTAGCAAAGATATAATGCAGAGGCCATAATTGGTTCATGAAAAGCCTTGGCTAATAGCATACAAACACGTGTTTGATAAACTAAACTGTAAGTTCGGTATGCATATCTAGTTAGTAGCATACAAACATGCATTTGATAAACTAAACTGTAAGTTTGGTATGCATAATGAAACGGAGCTCTAATGTTAGGTTCAAAGATTTGCCCCTTCCTTCCAATTACAAATTAAAGTAATGCTAATGCATCAGCTTTATTGATACCATTATTAGGTGAACCTTTTGTTTTCATCTTAAAACACACTCTGAAGGTCAACCCTTCCAAGGTAAGGTCCAGCACTGACCTTGATTGCCTCTGACAGTCCTTCCAGGTTGAGAAAGGTCACCTCTGAGTTAAAAAGGTTTCTCCTGGTCAGCCCTTCTTTAGAAGGAAAAGTTCTTGAGCTAAATTCAACCCAGCAAGGTCCCAGTCCCAAATCTAAGAACGCTGAAGCTGTCAGAGATGTAACAAAATTACGATCTGTAACATATCAATGCTTTGTTCAGCTTTTGATCACTCAATGTAATCAACAATACAACGAAGTTATTGATATGCTGAAATGAATTACCGTGAGAATAGGTACAGTTTTGACAGCCCTAATCTCTTTCTCCGGATGATGATGTTGGAATATGTCGAAACCAATGTTCCACCAAGTTTCTGGGAAAGGGGGACACAAGAACAGGGTGACTCACAAGGGAGATATGTGGGAGAACCCCCAAAATTAGAGAAATTCAAGGGGGGGGCAACGGGGGCGTCCTAGTGTATATATTATATATAAATTCAAATTCAACAATGAAATACATTGATTCATGCATCATAAATGATTCAGTGGAACAGAAATTGTAAAATATTGTATACATTTGTTTAAATTCATCATTCATTATTCTTGAATCTGATTAGTACTGAGCAGAATAGTAGATACTAAAGTCTGAAGACTGGAATAGTAAATTGAAATTATTCAAAGCAATAGAGGCTCTGTGGTGCGCATCAAACCTGGGTTTGTAGTGATGGTTTTGCAGGAGGGGTCAGATAATAATCTGTCACCGGAAGTCTTCAGTTTGCAGTGTTGTCTGTAATTGAAGACGGTATCATATTTGTCAACTGCTCCTTTCATGCTAGTGGTCTAGGGATATCTGGGAAGATGTATGGTGGAGAAATGGAGGTTGAGGTGGATTTTTCATTTGACCCTGACAACTATTCTGCCATGTAGACTGAGCAGCCACCTTAGACCTATGAACTGGGATCTAGGGTATCAGTTAGCGTCGTGGACATCAGGGTTTTTCAAACCTCTTCAGCCTTTAGAGTCGGATTGCGCGGTCTCAGAATTTACCTTTTCTACATAAGTTTGTTTGTGCATTGCAAGCAATGGTCTTCAGAGTTGGGGCTTACGCACTCATTAGGGTTTTTTTTAGATGTTTGTTGGTGTAAGCCTTTTTTCCAGCTCTCCTTTGGATATCCAAGAAAAGGTTCCTTCCTTTGAGCCTCTCCTTATGGCTTCGTGCTTGAGCGGGTGGTGGCAGAGGCAGGGGGAAACGAGAATGTGCTTTCAAGCTTAGGGTTGGACAAAAGCGAAGGAAGAAGGTTGGTCGAGGGTAATGGAAACAGGGAGAAGGCAGGTGACCCTTTAGGGTTTCAAGGGAATCAAGGCATTGGTACTAAAAATTGTGTGGTTGTTTTGGAAGAGGCCAACGAAAGATATGAGGTTCGAGATGGGGTTTTGGACTTGCTGCCAGAAACCCTAGGGGCTCACATCAATCTAGCAAGCCATCAATAGACAGGGGAGAAGAGGAAAAAGGTAAATGTGTCAAGGTTAAGTCTGTTGAGGAGAATTTGGTGCTAGGGGAGGATGTTCAATTGGGGGATGTGATGGACACCTCTGAGAGAGTGGTGGTTGGCCGAGCGCAGGGTAGACATTTTTTGATGTAGTTGTTGTGTCCTTGGGTTAAATGGGAATGGAAAAGGAGCTTCGTGAACTCCCCAAGATATGTACTCTTCCCTGAGGGTGGTTCATGTTCAAATTTTCTTTTGCAGAAGCATCGAGCTAGGTGATGAGTAAAACCCAATGTATAGATTCAGTGTTGGTTCTCCTGAAATGATGGACTATCGTTTTTTATGGCAAGGTGCAATTGGGGCTAGACCCAGTGTAAATTAGACTTCCAAAGTTGCCCCCTAAGCTTTGGACCATGGACGTCTTCAGGGCCCAGGCACATTGGAAACAAGCTAGGATCTGTTTTTGGAGGCAGATAGGTCATTTGAAGAAAATGGAAGAATGACCATTACCAAGATCATGGTTAATCTGGACCCTCGTGAGGGGTTGCTTCCGAAATCGAATATTTTTTATTGAGGTCTCTCCCGTTGACAATCACTGGACTACAAGGGCATCCCTTTTAGGTGTCGCAAATGCCATAATGGGCGCCATGTTCTCTGGGAATGTCATCTCCCTTTCTTGGGTAAAAAGGGATTTAAGTCTTTTGGGGAGGAGAATTATGGTAAGGAGAGGGGGAATGGTCTGGAGGTGCCCACGTCCATTCCTAAGAGCACTCAACATGTTGCAACTGAACCTATGAATATGGACATGGATGCAAGGTCGAAAATAGGCAGAACAAGGGAGGACTTTCAACGGGATTCAATGGTGAAAGGTGTGACTTCATTTGGACTTCCTTTTTGGGGGAAAGGAACACACATGCCAATGCTCTCTCTAAAGCAAGTGCTATGCAGATTATGGGTTCGTGGAAGATTATGGAACAGATAGAAGACACAGCGTTTGAATATTACCACATGCCTTTTAATTGGTCAGGGATCTTGAATGATGGTTATATTTCACTTCTTTTTTTAGCTATGTTTATATCGATGCACTACAATTCCTAGGTGACTAGGAGAACTTGTTTGAAAATCAGAAAGGCAAAAATATTTTCTTATCTTGATAATTACTATATTTAGTTATCTTCTTTTAGTTCTTTTATGTCTTCTTTTATCTTCTTATCATCAAGTAACTACCAAAACATGAACATGAAGATCAAGGACACGAGATGTAGGCTCTCAGCCACAGCAAAACCCCTCTTCTAGGGGAAAACCCAAAAATTCTCCTCTTCCTTTAGAACCAAATCAAATGAGACAACCAAGACCTTTTGACCAAGACAAAGGCCACCTTCAATCCACCAAGTCAGCCTCCCAAGATGATTAGCCAAACTCCAAAAGTCAACTCAAGTCAAACTATATCAATACTGCATCAGTCAAAATTCCGGTCACACTGCATCAAGAATTTCTTGTCCTACTGCAGTCTTGCAACTTCGGTTCCTTCAAGCAGCTAAGAAACTCGCACGTGTGAAGCAGAAACAAAACAAAAGTGGTCTTCTTCCTTCGTTAGGGTTCCTCCCTCTTTGCTTTAGGGTTTCTTCTTCTTCTCTTGCCTTTTTCGCACCTTTTTCTTCTGTTCAAGTTGCATATCGAACTTGGTTTTAGTGGAATAGAAAATGAGGTCGAGTAGTTGCTTATTTATAGTGGTTTGAAGCTCCTTTTGAGGCCGACTTGAAGAAGGGCAGACCGACTTGGTGGAGGCGGCACAAAATACATACATTTTTGGCTCAAAATAAATTTCTTTCTTAACATGCAAATTCCAAGAAGGGTCTATTACATAATAACTAGGACTATGACACATGACATAAACCCTAGAAGCTTTCAATTGAGGCTATGACCTAGACATAAAATAAAGAAAGCATGAAACCCATGCTAATAAATAATTTTTCTTCTACAATAAATTTTCGTTTTCTTTCTTTTTGACAAGTACATTACATCATGACTCAAATACAATTATGAACACCGATACTAGTTACATTTCTCGACACTCCCTCTTAACTATGGAGGCATTCATAATTGTTCAATCGGTACAAGGACCTCAATTTGAAATATTCCTAAGAGTAGAACAGCATATGCAATTCTAGGGATACCCTAACTACTAAGGTATCCTGCAACAGGGACTAAGGTGTCATCTAGGCATTTGCCCAAGGTTAGTTGGGAGCAGGAGCAGGAGCGGGGAGCGACACTTTCAAAAGCTCCCGGTTCGAGAGCGAATCGAGATCGAATTTTTATATATTTTGATGCATATATGTCAACAAAAGCATGTAGAATGATGAATTAGATATAAAAAGAATAAAAAACATGGATTGAACCATATAACATCAATAATCTAGAAGTTATAATCTTCATCAACCACGTCCACAAGTTAGTAACATACAACATATTGAGTTTCATGATTCATCAATCTTAAAGTTTCAAGCTTTCAAAATTCGATATATAATATTTATCATCATTAATCACTAAAGTTGTAACTTGTACTTGTAACCATTACCATTACCAAGTAACCAAACGATAACAAAGAATATCTAACATGGAATGAAATGTTTCAACTTTCAACTTTCACGAAGCATCATATTTATAATTCATTACCAATGAGTTATAAATGCCAACTTCAAACATCAAACTTAAATTGTCATATATTGTTTACAAAAAATACCATAATAAATATAAAAGAGTCAATAATTATAAAAAGTACTAGAAACTAGAAAAAGACAAGTAAATCAATTATATACTACTTGACCCTCTTGCCATAAGAAATTTTTACCCTTCTACGTAGTCGAACAACCTTGGTGCTCTTGATTAAATACAAGTTCCATAGCCTAGTGCCCTAGGTGCTCTTTATTATTGGGAGTCTCCCCCGCATAGAGGGGTTGGTGCTCTCGATTAAATACAAGTTCCATATCCAAGTACATGACAAAATCTAACGGAAACATTGCAATCCCCCCAATTCTGAAATCCTGAAAAAAAATGATAACTCTACTAGATTTTGAGTGAGATCTAAAATTCTACTTTTTCCACATGAAATCCAATGAGGTTGGAACCACTCTCAAACATCCTGAGTCATTTCATGGTAATGTTAAAAATTTAAGTGAAAGGACGAAAATGAAAGATAAAGGAGAATATTAGACTTCCCAACTCAAAAATCTTCAATAGCTCCCTTTATCACTCTTGAATTGGGAGGGGGCCAAAAAAAATTAGGGAGAGAATTTTGAAAGTGCGCTGCCAGGTTCGCCCCAGCCCGGAGCGTGCTTCGGGAGCGGGTTTGAGAAGGGGGGTTGCTCCCCCGCAGGCCCTGCATTTTCCACTATAGGTACCATCAAGTTACATCCCTGGTATCCATCCAACAAGATATAGATATCATCTAGGCCTCCATGCCCTAACACCAACCCTTACAGGGATCTAAGCATCAACACTAAACCAAAGCTCCACATGATACCCTTCCTCATGGGATCTAGACATCAACTTAGATCTCAATATTAACCAGGCCAAGATGTCCTCCCAAGTACCATCATACAGGCAGTTTTATGGTACTCATCTCTCCCTCTCAACCAAACCAGATATATTCACCAAACCGAGCACGTTGCTAAAATAAATTAACTTCTTGTTGGGAAGAGATTTCATCAACATATCAGCTACTTGTTCATTTGTTGGCACATACTGTAGCTTCATGACCCCAACCAGTATCAGTCTTTCAATGTATATGTTCTTGTATGTTAGCACAATCTTCAGGGTCTTCAATTATTCTGATGTTGCTTAGGTCATCACAATATTCAAACACATCTTGACGGAAGTTTCAATTTCTCAAGCAGCACCAAACTCAGCCTCAGTGCTTTCCAAAACGTCCAATTCTTGTCCATAACTTCATCAATCACGAATAACCAAGTGTAGTCCTTTTAGCTTTCCTCCGGTCTTATTATTTCTTCAAGGTCTTTACTATAGTTGTCACAATATGTCCTCCCTCCTAATTGGGCAGATATACACTTTCTTTATCCAAGCTTCTTCTTTAATAGGGGACAAATTCATTAACAACTCGGTCACATAGGCTCTTTCTTTCACATCGTCATACCATCAGAGAACTTCGACCTTCCAAAATTTCATACCTTTAGGAACATCATTCTTCATTTTCATATGGTAACAAGGTCATCTATCAATCATTAATGTAACCTTCAATGTCTTCAGAGTTCTTACACCTCCCTCTTTCCATCATGCTCAACATCATCATTAAGTCATCATCAAGTATGAGGTAGATAAGCATCTTCAACATCTTGAAGACTATGTACCTACAAACTTTCAACAACAAGCACAACTATGCACAAATATATATGTACAGGAGCATGAAGTTAGCTTTATCAATCTAAGGATATCAAGTTTATTACAAAGAGAACATTTAGGATTATCAAAACTTAACCTTTCATGCCCTAGACTCTTACAATAGACTTTTGCTAGGGTTTTGTCACAAACCCTAGATTTCATCATCAAGTTAGGATTTCAATTATATTGAAAGCATTTTACATCTAGGGTTTCATTATCATGCCCTGGAACCTTATAACAATCTCAACTAGGGTTTTGTTGTAAAGCCTAGATACAATCATCGAAACTTTAATATCAAATCAACTAAAACAAGTTAGGGTTTCAAGCATATACACCTAAGGTTTCATTCCTAGGATCTTACATTAACTATTACAAGGGTTTTGTCATAAACCCTAAAAAGATAGGGTTTCATCATATCAACAAACCTTAAAAGGCTAGGGTTTTTATATTGAACCCTACGAGTTAGGGTTTTACCAAAGTGAACAAAAGATGGCACGACAAAAGTTGACCAATCACCCTAACAAATAAGAATCTTCATGATTCTATAGCAAAACCCTAGACAAGGGAGAGTTGGTAATATAAAGCAAACTTTAAAAAAAAAATGATCGTACCTTCTTATATGAAGAAAACCTGCAACAAATATTGTAATCTTAAACATACCTTGAGTTGCTTCTTTTACAAACCTAGTAAGGCTTCCTTTGCAACAAAGTTTTCTCAAGTCTTCCTTTTGTAGGTTCCCTCTGAATCTAACCACAATCCTTCCTTCTTTAGAATATACCTCCAATCCTTCTTTCAAAGAAAACACAAGGAAAGGATTATAATCAAGCATCAAAATAAATTTAAATATGTATAGAGGGAATCAACAAAATGAAGAAAGAAATAAGGAATAGTTATCTTTTGTGAAAAGGTGGAATCTCCCTCTTGATCTTGCATCAATCTAGTTTTGTGAGGGATTTCTTCAACTTATCAAAACAACTCAAGAACTTTCTAACAAAACATATGTTGAAATTTGCAACAAGAAACAGTGAAATTGGCAACCAGAAAGGACAAAAAGTGCACACACACTGGTGTGAGATTTCAGTGACACATTGGTGAGAAATTCTGTTACACATTAGTGCTAAAAGTGTGTGTCTAATTTATTTTTCCCTTTAATAAATTGGACAATAAATTGTAATTTCATCTCATAACAACTTGTATCAGTTAACTAAGTCATGAAGACTGAGTTAGCTCAAGAATTCCGAGTTGAGGGTCTAAGATGAGGCATGTAGAGTGATTCTATTATTTTGGGGGTCCAGTTGCAGTTGTAGCACTAGTGTGGTGTGAGTGTAATCAGTGAACTCAATTATGTGAGTTAAAATCAATTTAACTGGTTCTAACTGAGTGATGAGCTAGTGAGAGGTCCAGTGAATTAAATTAGATTTAATTCACAAGTAGTGATCAATCAGATAACTAATGATTCGCTATTAATAGCTACATGCATGTCAGTTCTGATGAAGACCCAGTTGAGAGGTTAAAGGGAACATAAATATCAGTTGTATTTTTAGAGAATTGCCCAAGTGCAATTATAAAGCCATGAAGAAGCCATGATGGATTATGCAATCAAGGAAGGTTGATTTTCCTATTTAATAGGGGCTTATTTTCCTAGAGATTGCATGAACAAGGTTGGGCTTAGCAGAGGCTAAGAATTGGCTAAGTGTTTGTCAATTTTGCCTGAGCATTGCAAGCCAGTTTTGCGCAGGATCAGAGTGAAACAGTCAGAAGAGTGCAAGATTTTCTCGGTGTGAGAAAGCATTGTATTGTTTCATGATTCAATGACTTTGTACAATATATGATAGAGGGGTTTTGAGCAGTTGTTTTCCCCAAAAATATCTTGTGTTGTGTGATTGATTTACTTCTTTCTCTTACTTGCATGTGATTGAGCAATCGTGTTTTATATTCTGCAAATATTGTAGAATTCCGTATCTTGTTTTAGTACATCACAAGATCGGATTGAATCCATTGATATAGAATTTCTATATAATTTCTACAACATATTAGATCTATAAACCCTAGAAATCAAAAAGAAGGATTGATCCTACAGTTAAACAAAAGAGAAACTTTACAAAACCTAAAAACAAGAACCTATGCTATAACCAAAGGATATACAAGGGATAATATCCCTAAAGACTTAATAGAATAAGTTTTTGACTTCAGACTTCTCAGTTTTGGTCTTCTTTTGGTGCAGTTTCATTAACTATGACTGTAGCTTGGTCTCTTTCCCTCTTCCTGATCTTCGGATTTTCACGACATTGGTTCTTATAGCGTCCCAACTTGTGACAGTAGTATCTTCATGATCCATCTCCATATGAGTCAGAGTGTCAAAGGATCTAACTTGATTACCAAGTCTTTATTCATCATACTCTTCATAAGATCATCATATCTTTATTAAGTACTTACAACATTTTACTAACAAGTACCACCAAGCAAAATATACAAGTACGAAAGCATGAAGACTTTTTCATTAATCTATGGAATCTTTATAGAGGAAAATTTCCTAGGGTTTCCAAATCCAAACCCTAAGTTTCATGATATTACATTTTGAAACATCAAATTTAGGGTTTGAATCTCAAATCCAATTCTACCTTCACTAGGGATTGTTATTTCTCCCTAGACTACCTACAAACCCTAGAGACCAAAGGCTAGGGTTTCTATGAAATAGAATAGGGTTAGGGTTTTTGAAATAGGGATCTCTAATTTAATATCCATCAAGGGTTTATAATCCTAGATATTCAAAAATATTCAAATATAAGACTACAAACCCTAGACTGATGTAGCAAAACCCTAATGCACATTTCTATATAGGCCTTTAAACAAAAATTTCACAAATGAACATGTTATGTTATATGTATCATGTAGTAGCCTTACTTACCATTTCTTGAAAGTGACTGCTTCCCAAGTTATACTTCCTTTAGTGTTGCCTTAAAGATATTCTTCACAAGATCTTTGATTTTATCTTTGCTTTTCGTATTCCCTGAAATGATGGAAAATGATGCCTAAAGAGTGCTTCTTGGCGCCTACACTTTCTTCATTCAACATTTCAAGAGTCCAAGGCTTCTTCTTACTCCTTAAATCCTTTCTTGAACCCTTACTAAGTGATCTTCAAGCCGCCTTTTTCTTCTTCCACTTCACCTTAGTTTTGATACCATGTTGGAAAATCATAAAGGCAAAAAGATTTTCTTATCTTGATAATTATTTGTGATATTTAGTTATCTTCTTTTAGTTCTTTTAGATGTTCTTTTGTTTTCTTATCATCAAGCAACTACCGAAACATAAACATGAGGATCAAGGACACATGATGTAGGCTCTCAGCCACGGCAAAACCCCTCTTCTAGGTGAAACCCTAAATGTGACAACTAGGACCTTTTGACCAAAACAAAGACCTCCTCCAATCCACCAAGTTAGCCTCCCAGCAACTTCGGTTCCTTCCAGCGACTCAGAAACTCGCACGTGTGAAGCAGAAACAAAAAAAAAAAGTGATCTTCCTTTGTTATGGTTCCTCCCTCTTTGCTTTAGGGTTTCTTCTTCTTCTCTTGCTTTTTTCGCACCTTTTTCTTCTCTTCTAGTTGCAGATCAAACTTGTTTTTAATGGAATAGAAAATGAGGTCAAGTAGTTGCCTATTTATAGTAGTTTGAAGCTCCTTTTGAGGCGAACTTGAAGAAGGGCAGGCCAACGTGGTGGAGAAGGCACAAAATACATTTTTGACTCCAAAATAAATTTCTTTCTTGACATACAAAGCCCAAGAAGGGTCTATTACATAATGACTAGGACTATGACACATGGCATAAACCCTAGAACCCTTCAACGGAGGCTATGACCTAGAAATAAAATAAATAAAGCATGAAATCCATGCTAATAAATAAATTTTCTTTTATAATAAATTTTATTTTTCTTCTTTTTGACAAGTACGTTACGTCATGACTCTAATACAATTATGAAGATCGATGCTAGTTACATTTCTCAACAGAACTTTATGTTTTTTTGGTACTTTGATGGTATGATGATGTTAGTTAATCGAACTTTTGTGTGACAAAATCAAGGCATCATAAAAAGCTCTGGGTTTAATATGGTTAGTAGATGGTTGTTCTTTATATATACAGCCTCTTTGAATACACAACAATGCATATGCAACATGTAATTTTCAATTTTTTTCATGAAAATTGAAATCATCGGCAACTAGAGTCAAGACTCAAAAGTTCAAACTAAATATGAACAATGGACAATTCACCAATGTTATCAGAATCAGACTAGTGACCGAATCAATAGACCCCAAAATTGAAAACTGGAAAAAAAACCAGACCAAAAACGGGTCGACCAACAAACACATAAATATTCAAATTTTGCAAAAAAAATTACGTAAATGTTCATGTGCATCCCTATGAATCCAAACCATTTATACACATATATGCAAAGTTTCTCATATATAGCAACGGTGCATATCACCAAAATAACACCAAGTGCAATCCATATTCGAACCAAAAATATATTAACAAAGAGGCTCTAGATGGCCCCTTTATAGTCCAAAAAAATTCATGCTACAACAAATACCAACATATCATCAAAATCATTATGTATATTGGGATCCTCATCATCAATATCACCATCTAAGCATTAAAATAAGATAGAAAAGCTTAACATGTCAAATTGAGACTTTGTTTAAGTGATAGATACAATTTTACAAGGGTAATGACAGAGGAGTTCAATAAGCAATGCCACCAACATTGAGGTAAATAAAGGGAGTTGTCTACTGACGCAACAAAATAGCCTGGACGACAGGTTTTTCTCAGAATCTGGTAAAAAAAAAATTCAAAAAATCAAGTAGTTGTGTTTGAATCGTCTTTTTGTTGGTGGAAATGGGTTCAACACCATCAAAAACCCCTAGGGCACCCAAAATCCTAAGTTTGACAACTGTAACTCAGATTTTCAAAAAAAATTGCCGGAATTTCTAGATTATTCTGTGGATTTTGTAGACTACGCGTAAATAAAGTAATTGGTGCTATTGATTAAATGTTAGTTTTATAACCTCATACATGATAGAATCCAATGGAAACAATGCAATCCCCCAAATCCTAAAATCCTGAGGGTTTTGAGTGGGATCTAAAATTCTACTCTCTCCATATGAAATCCAATGAGGTCAGAACTTGTCTCAAACATCCCAAGTCAAGTAATGGTAATGTTAAAAATTATAGTAAAAGGATGAAAATGAAACATTACCACTAATTAAGAATTTGACAGTACCATTAATTACATAGCATTGGTCGGGCCCTAGGGTTGAATATTAGGCTTCCCCACTTACAAATTAGTGTTTTCAAGCAAAATCCAAGGCATACACCCAACATTTTTTGAGGGGACGCCCACAAGCACCCCTTTTGAGGAAATGCATTGCCCACAATGGGGAAACATTTCCCCCTGCGTCTCCCCGAGTTTCCCCAAAATAGGGACGTGGGCAACTGTTTCCACATCCAACCCCCCCCCCATCACAGGTGCGTGGGAAATGTAGGGAGCGCGCACCCCACCCTGGGGTCCACATCCCCATGGAACACTAGTTGAAACTTGAAATCCATCATAGCAATAACATTCTCTAATCTATTGATAGATGGTTGTTTGCCTCCCAACCACACTTGGAGTGCTTATCCTAAGACTGAGGCATCTCAGAGCCTCAACCTCTTTTTGTTCCTTGAATTGTGAATAAAGAGCTCGTGATTACTCGGAATGCTAAAATGTGTGATCGCTAAATCATAGAGAATAAACACAGGCTAATGCTAAGAAAAATCAGCACTGAGGAAACATATACCAAAATTGTTGGGGGAAGGTTATGCTGGCAAGTTATGTACAAAGGTATCGCCAACTACTATCAATTTTAGCAAAAGAAAAAATGGGGCATCTAATCCTTTGTGCAGTTTTAAACTTTCAAGTTCCTGGACCAAGCTAAATAAATGAGTAGTGTTCTTGGAATTTGATGAAATTAAAGTACTTCAAAGAAAAAGTTAAGCCATGGTACCATATTATATCAGATGGTAAATTGAGAATGTTAAGCATAAAATGTCATCCAGCAAGCACAAAAGCAACTTTAACTCAATTGTTTATAGCGTATACCCTATTGGATCAACTTCAATTTTTTTAGAAGGAATTTACTATTTTCACTGATGCAAGTTGTGCCCACATTTGTTTCCAGTCAATGAAGAGGGTTGTACCCTGTTGATTTTTATGTAGCTTGGGAGGTACTCCAAGCCCTAGTATTTGAGAGTTAGAGGTCAAAGCGCCACAAATGGGCTTGTAGACTTGAGATCCAAGCTTAGGGGTTTTGCACCCATCGATGTTTGGGCCAAAACCGTGATGAGTTTTTGACATATGATGGATGAGGATGATAGCTCTCAGCGAGACGATTCTAATGCAACGAGAATCATCCAATTCCGAGTTGTCGTTGAGGAGTTATGAATTTTGAAGTTAAATGATGGGTTTGCACATGTGTATGTAGGTCGGCCTAAAATGTTTTTAGGCTCATGAAAGTTGGCAGCCCCTCATTGTGACGTTTTAGGAAGCCCCTCATTGTGATATAAATAGAGGGTGAGATGGAGGACTTGGATCATCCATTTGTGCAACACTCACACTTGAGAAAGACTCGTTGGGGAGGAGAAATTCTCTGCCCTAGCCGCAGCAAGAACAGGACAGCGTGGGTTTTAGAGGTCTGTTTCAGGGTTATTTTGAGGACCGAGTTGCTGTGAGGGGAGGCCAAGGTAGCTCCCTACAGGGCCGAGGCAAGAGAAGGTTGTTTCAGCCTGTGTGGAGGTGTCTTGGGTGTTGAAAGCTTGGAGGAAGGGCAGCGTATGCTGCTGTAGGTAGGCCGCAGTCCCTACCTCATCTTTAGAGGGAAATGTGGAACTGTTTAGAGGTTGCCTATGCCCAGGACAGCAGCCAAGGGTGCCAGCACTTCTCCAAGACTAGGCCACAGCTGAGGGTTGTTTTGGTGGCTGATTGGGGGCTATTACAGCAGCTAAATGTGCCCTAACCAGTCACAGATATAACAGCAATGACGCAGATTTGGACAGCAGTTTTGATGAGTGTTGGATCTGTGTTTTTGGATCAGTTTTGGATCGATCTACATTGCAGATTGTTGGAAGCCATTTGTTGGAGTTGCCTTGGGCATGAAGGAACTCCAACTAAAAGCAGATCCCACTATGGAGTGATGTGGGTGTGGACAGAATTGTTGCAGCCTATGGAAATCAAGGAGGTAGGGCTGATGTGGCATGTTAGAAGCCCTAACTGGTGGGCAGTCTCTACAGTGAAGATTGGTGCCTAGATTTGTGCAATAGCTCCTCTATTGCAAAGCAAAGGGCGGAATTAGAGAAGTTTATGGGAAGTCGTGTGTAAGGGTCTCCTAGGTGTGGGATGCCCTAACTAGGTGCAGATGCTACGTGGACTTGGTCACTCGTGGACTGTTGGAGGGCAGCGTGAGATTGAACCACGTGTCGACGTGGATTAGACATTTATGGTCCATAGGAGGACAGCGTGACAGTGTCCAAGTTGGAGCCCAGTGTGCAACACCTTTCTGGACAAAAGCGGTTGCTAGAGTGGTAGTGTCGTTGATCTCAAGGGTCTGATCAGCCAGGAGTAGTTTGTGGAGCCCGAGACTTGTGTGTGAGAAGGACTTCTACAGCAGATGATGGGCAGTCCTCCTAGCCCGTGTTCATTGTGGAAGATGGACATCTTGCAATGATAGGTGGCATACCTCTGTGACCTATGTTGGTCTTCATCGGTACAGCACACGAAGACCATAGTGGGTTGAAGTCCTTAAGTAGTTGAGGAGCAGCAATGAGCAGATTGAGAGTTGTTCACAAGTGGAATTGTGAACAACTCGACAAGAGTCTCGATGTGTTGTGCCCTTGATGGAAGAAGGGACAACTAGAGACCAGATTGGATAGCCGAGACTCAGTGGCCAGATGGACTTGGAGCATTGATAGAGGCAGGAGTTGTAGATCGAGAGTTGAAGGACAAGGAGTGTACAGGGTACGACTGAGAGGGGCTGAGAGTTACACTACAACTAGATGGTCAGAGTATCTTGTACTAGTGGATGTATGAGAGCCATTATCCATAGTACGGGAGCCCTAGACTGTTGTATTATATATTTTTAATATAACGAAGTTGGGTTGAAAAAAAAAGGTAAAAAGTTGTCTATATTCTGTGCATATGCGATTTATTGTTGTTTGTATTCCGTTGTGCAAAGTAGTTTTGTTGAGATTCTTGGTTTGGTAGCGTCAAAGATTTTAAGACTATATCCTAGACCCAAGGTCGTGGAAATTCAACATGGTATCAGAGCGTATCTGAGCTACTTTCAGAGACAGTGAATCAAAGTGTGCACAACGAAGCAACTTAGAGGGAGTTGTCAGTATCTAGATCATGGAGCAGAGGGTTCAGCTAAAGACATGGAGATGTGATCTTAACAGGTTACATGGCAAGATGGGCTGGGAGTTCTGGTGGATTGGTGGTGAGCCTGGTGAACAACAATTTATTGTAGGGCAGATTGATGATCGTGGACTTCCGTTGGTGTGCAATGGATGGTTGGGACAGCTCGAGTGATTCTTTAGCATGGATGAGAACAGGTTGATCGAGATGACTTCATGTGAAGGATTGGATATTAGCATGCTAGAGTCTTCATCGAATCATGGTGATGCATATTCGAGATTGGTGGGATTTGCACTTGTGGTATTTGATCCAAGAGTATGAGTGCTTGCAGGATTGAGCAAGTGGAGATCATGTAGGCTCAAAGGGAGTCTAGCCTCAGAGGGAGCAGCCTTATGGAGGTTCGGGATCTTTAGGTTCGGATATGATGAGGCAAAGGCACTATCGAGATTGTCGGGTTCATCTACAGGGTATGCTGCAGTGATGGATGGCAGATTGGCTAGTGTCATCGTCGGATGATGATGGTTACTTCCTAGTCTTGGAAGTACCTCACTCGCTAAGACAGAGTGTTGATTTTTGTGTAGCTTGGCAAGCTCCAAGCCCTGGCGTTCGAGGGCTGCAGGTCAAAGCGCCACAAATGGGCTTGTGGGCTTGAGATCCAAGCTTTTGCACCCATCGATGTTTGGGCCAAAACCGTGATGAGTTTTCGACATGTGATGGATAAAGATGATAGCTCTCAGCAAAACGATTCTAGCGCAACAAGAATCATCCGATTCCAAGTTGTCATTAAGGAGTTATAAATTTTTGCACATGTGTATGTAGGTCGACGGCCTAAAGTGTTTTTAGGCTAATGACAATTGGCAGCCCCTCATTGTGACGTTTTAGGAAAACCCTCATTTAGGTATAAATAGAGGGTGAGATGGAGGACTTAAATCATCCATTTGTGCAACACTCACACTCAAGAAAGACTCGTTGGAGAGGAGAAATTATCTGCCCTAGCCGCAGCAAGAACAGGACAGCGTAGGTTTTAGAGGTTTGTTCCAGAGTTATTTTGAGGACCGAGTTGTTGTGAGGGGAGGTCAAGGTAGCTCCCTAGAGGGCCGAGGCAAGAGAAGGTTTTTTTGGCCTGCGTGGAGGTGTCTTGGGTGCTGAAAGCTTGGAGTAAGGGCAGTGTATGCTACTGTAGGTAGGCCGCAGTCCCTACCTAATCTTTGGAGGGCGGCGTGGAGTTGTTTAGGGGTTGCCTATGCCCGAGACAGCTGCCAAGGGTGCCAGCACTTCTCCAAGACTAGGCCGCAGCCAAGGAGGGTTGTTTTGATGGCTGATTGGGGGCTATTACAGCAGCTAAATGTGATTTAGCCAGTCACAGATATAACAGCAGTGGCGCAAATTTGGACAGCAGTTTTGATGAGTGTTGGATATGTGTTTTTGGATAAGCTTTGGATCGGTCTACATTGCAGAATGTAGGGAGCCATTTGTTGGAGTTGGCTTGGGCATGAAGGAACTCCATCTAGGAGCAAATCCCGCTATGGGGTGATGTAGGTATGGACAGAATTGTTGCACCCTGTGGAAGCTAAGGAGGTAGGGCTGACGTGGCATGTTAGAAGCCTTAACCGGTGGGCAGTTTCAACAGTGAAGATTGGTGTCTAGATTTGTGGAATAGCTCCTCTATTGCAGAGCAAAGGGCGAAATTAGAGAAGCCTGTGGACAGTCATCTGTAAGTGTCTCCTAGGTGTAGGGATGCCCTAACTAGGTGCAGATGCTACAACGTGGACTTGATCACTCGTGGACTATTGGAGGGCAGCGTGAGAGTGAACCAAGTGTGGACGTGGATTGGACATTTATGATCTGCTGGAGGACAGAGTGATACTGTCCAAGTTGGAGCCTAGTGTGCAACACCTTGATGGACAAAGGTGGTTGCTAGAGTGGCAGTGTTGTTGAGCTCAAGGGTCTGATCAGCTAGGAGCAGTTTGTGGAGCCCAAGACTTGTGTGTGGAGAAGGACTTCTACAACAGATGATGGGTAGTCCTCCTAGCGCGTGTTCATTGTGGGAGATGGACATCTTGCAATGATAGGTGGCAGCCCTTTGTGCCCTATGTTGGTCTTCATCGGTGCAGTGCAGGAAGACCATAGTGGGTTGAAGTCCCTAAGTAGCTGAGGAGCAGTAGTGGCCAGATTGAGAGTTGTTCACAAGTGGCGCTGTGAACAACTCGACAAGAGTCTCGACGTGTTGTTCCCTTGATGGACGAAGGGACAACTAGAGAGCAGATTGGATAGCCGGGATTCAGTGGCCAGATGGACTTGGAGCATTGATAGAGGCAGGAGTTGTAGATCGGGAGCCGAAGTACCGAGCATGTACAAGGTACGACCGGGAGGGGCTGAGAGTTTCACTACGGCCAAATGATCAAAGTATCTTGTTTGTATCTTATACTAGTGGATGTATGAGGGCCATTATCCCTGGTACGGGAGCCCTAGACTGTTTTATTATATGTTGTTAATATAACGAAGTTGGGTTGAAAAAAAATGGTAAAAAGTTGTCTATATTCTGTGCATATGTAATTTACTGTTGTTTATATTCTGCTGTGCAAAGTAGTTCTGTTGAGATTCTTGGCTTAGTAGCGTCAAAGATTTTAAGACTCTATCCTAGACCCAAAGTCGTGGAAATTCAACATACCCCATGCCGAAAGTAGAAACACCTCCAGATTGAAGAAGATACTCACATTTCAGATATTCATAGAAGAACAATAATCTTGTACATGGTGCATAACTATAAAACTTGTATCGTCAGGTAGTTGTCTAGACTCTATACATGATGATTACAGAGCCTCAACTTAAAACTCCTCCACAGTTTTTCTTGTTTTAAGTATTTGTGACTTGTTCACTAAATTTGGTGCTGAAATTCCATGAATGTAACAATAAACAGGTCATATCTATTATAATATATTGGCCTCAGCTCATATGGAGGATTTCTTATTTCTTGTAGTGGTTTTTATTCTCCATTTAAAACCAGTGAGTAACTATTTTCTTGTTGAAGAACAGGTACCACATGTGCACCAATTTGGACAGAGGATGTCCAGATATCCCCAAAACCATCACAAGATGTTTGGACATCACCTACATAGCCATGGGGAGACATCTCCACTTTCAGGGAAACAACCAAGGGGCATGGGAGACATCCCCCATATCCCCAAGGATGAACCCTGCAAAACAGGTACTTCCCATGCAATCCCTAACTCTCACAAAACAAGGAAACACAGGGGACAGGACCCCTGGGGGTGGGGACAGGCCACTGTGCTGATTTGTTTATAGATGACAGGAGATAAATTTCAGATGTGCTTTTGTTGATACAACCATAAAAATATTAAATTTCAAAGCTGTAATAGATTAAGGAAAGAGCACAACCTGTGAAAGTTTACTAACTGAATTTCTCATTCTTCTACAATATATCTCATATGTTACAGTAAAAATTCTGGCAAACTTGGAGATTGAAAATAAAAATAGATCTTCAGGTTTCATGAAACTAACCTAAAATAAACTAATTATAAACATTTTTTCTCAAATGAGAAGCACTATTTCTAGTGCTTAAAAGAGATTTCTAGGAATAGGCAAAGTAATTTTAGTATTTTTCATTTTAGAACCTTATCCTAAATAATTACAATTCAAGCAAATTGTATGCAAGTCTTATTTCAACAAAGATTGCATGCACTGGATTTAGTCAACTAATTTCCTGAATTCATCTTCAGCATATAGATGTTTCCAATTTTCCATCCCACTGCTAGCATGACAACCAGCATACCAAATGAGGATTAATTTCTAACATTACCCTTAATGGTAATTTTGTTTTCTTTTACACCACAGATCAATGGAGTTATAGATCATACTAAGGTATCAAGATACTGTCCATGTATTGTGTTGTAAAGGTTTATAGGGCTAATGCTTGAAAATAATTGAATAGGAAAAGTATGTTTAGTATTTTTCATTTTAAAATGTTATCCTAACTAAATACAATTCATGCAAATTGTATGCATGCCTTATTTCAACAAGATTGCATGGACCATATTCAGTCAACCAATTTCTTAAATTTATCTTTAGCATATAGATGTTTCAAATGTTTATGTGGCACTGCTAACATGACAAACAATATAACAAGGAGCATTGATTTCTAAAATTACCCTCAATGCTCATTTTGTTTCCTTTCACACCAGGGATCAATAAAGATATAGATCATATTAGGGTATTAAGAAAATGTCCATGTATGGTGTTGTAACGGTTTATTGGGATAGAATATTCAATATATAATACATAACTAGTGGAAATAATTCTACCTCTATTGATTTTCATGAATAGCAATCAAGCTTTCTATAAGATTAAATATCCATATTATGTTCTAGCTCACTTTCTATAAATGCAAAATAGGAATCCAAGCCCTTTCTTCTTCTCCACAGACTTCAAGTATTTGAATTAGTGGAGGACCCATAAAAATTGTATGTTCTATGGTCAAGCTATTATTACAAAGATACATAAATGTGCGTAGTTGAACAAATTGTCAACGATCAGTTCAGGGTAATATGTGCAACATGGGTATATACACGTATAAGCATGCACATGCAAAACAACAGCCATGTCTGTTATCTATTCTAATGTGGTTTGAACTAAAAGGCAGACCTTTTGTTGCAAACTATCTTATGATTCCATGTAGAAGCATTAAATCCATATCTTCCATTCAAACATACCATGATATAAGAAATATAATGTTTAAAAACAAAAAATTAACCAATACTCCTAAGCATGACTAATGTTTTACCAGTTGTGTACAAAGGCACTGAATGTGTCACAAAACCACCACCAGCAATAACCCAACGAGTATGAAGATGGAGAACAAGAATTCGGGCAGTTTCAGGTGTATCAGTCGCATTGCCACTTGCATTTTTAACAGGTGCGAACTCTTCTTCGCGCAACACCTGCGCACAGATTATCAATAGACTCTTAACAAAAATAATATTTGAAGATAAATACTATATAGGAAAAGAAGAGGCTAGGGCATAGGAATCAAGCAATGGACTCTAAGGGAACAAAAGCATGAATAAAAATGAGATAAACCAATAAAAATGGACACTAACCTCAAATAGGGTCATTGAAGGTGCATAAGGAAATGCATCAAATATAAATTGCTCCAGCTTTATGCCCAATATATGACCATCAACAGAAGGCATTTTCTTCTCTGCCAGATGATAGCTGGTAACCCAGCAAAACATGTGAGAATACACCTATGAATTTGGCATAACATCATTGGGGCTTCACTCTAAAAAATTGCATACCTATACATTTTTATCAATGCAAAAAATAAAATAACTTACAAAACCGTACCAAAAACTACCAGATTACTGTTCATATAAAGTGTTCTGAAAATTTCATCGAGACACCACTGAATTTCTAATTTTACATCAAGTGACTAACAGAAGGGTAACAAGCTTTAACTAAGCTCAAACCAATTTGAGCTCTCAGCAGTCAGTCCTACAGATAAATACTCAATAACTTTTAAGTTTTAGGCTATGTTACCCACAAAGTTGGGTAACCCTATAGGAGAAAAATTTTCTCCTATTCTTCACATCCAGCCGTGCATCCATGCAGCCCCAGACAGCCACCACTAGTTGATGATGTGCCATTATATCTCCTCCACCTGCAGCAGCCATATGCCTCTCCCCCATCCGGCATGAGCACATAGACGAAGGTGGGCTTTCAATCAAAAGGTACTTCATTCATTTTGCAATCAGGTGCTTATGCTTGTTTGCATTTGGGCATTTGACATGGATTATGGGGTGACCTGGAAGAAAGAGGAGTTTTGACGGTGATCTTGTTCCCTCACCTTAAAGGGAACAAGGTGAGGGGCAATACTTGGAAAGCCCTAATTGAGATAGTGCAGTTCCATCTATCCCCATTCCATACTTGCCACTTCCCATCATACATTACAATCCCTTATCTCACATCCATTTTTCGAGTTCAAATGACCATTGCTTCTCTGGGATTTGGCAACCATACTTCCTCATACTTGGTTAGGGCCTGGAACTTTCCTTGGGAAGTTGATGCAACTAAAGAAAAAGAAAGGGCATATCATGGCCACAAAATAAAATAAAAAGAATATCAAAATGCAAAAGATGGTCAGGACATACACATTAGCATGTGGGCAAAAGCCTAGCATGAGCTCTATCTCACTGATTATGGTCATCACCCGGTTCCTAAGCACATGTTGCTCCATTACATCATAGAGGAACCCTTGCATGTCCGAACCCTAATGAGCAATGAAATGGCTCATCCTTAAGGTGTAAAACCATTGCTATACATCATTCAAAGCAAGCTCTAACCCTTTGAGCTATGAGCAGGAATACAAAGTAAAATCAAGCAAAAGTAAAAGGCGCACAAGACGAGTGGAAAAACAAAGGCCAAGTTGGTAACTCATGAATCCATGATTGCTCCCTCCTCACATCTATACACTCAGGATGTGGATCCCCATCATGTTGATCATTTTGACAATGGCACTTGGCCATGAAGTCTTCTTCCCTCCGTACCATCATAATTTTTCGCTAACACCTATCGATTGAAGGGTGGAATGAGGAAATGTTACTTCCTTTGGGGGTTGGAAACACCTAATAGGGTTGTCCTTTAGCCACTCCTACCGAGGGAGGAGACACCATTGCGAGTTCACTTAGATGCAATAATGATTAATGTCCCTAATCACCAGTTGCTTTCACTAGACGTTATGTTGTAATTGTCAGGTGGTTGAGTGGCCCATGACCTGAGCACCTTACACACAAATAACCAGGCCCCAAAGAAGTATATTGGCACTCAAAGGTGAAGCATTGAGAGGCTTGGGTCTCCAAGAAGTAGCAGCAGCACATCGTACCTACCCCTAGGCACCTACTGCACCTAGGACGTTCTGCCACTTTGCACTACATTTGATGATTCTACAGGATGATACACCTAGACCCAGCATGCCCCCAAGTCGGCCTTAGCACTTTATGAGGGATGACAGTTGAATCAGGACCCAAATGAGGATGGTCTCGCCTTTAAAGACTTGGGAGGGCTAGTAGCACCTGGAAAGCCCTCAACGTTGGAGTAGAGATGGACACTTTTTCATTGTTGGGAACCCAGGAGACCCCTTTGTGGTGCCCCGGGTGGATTTTGGGGACCATAGAGAGCCATTGACAAAGATTTGAGGGTCAACCATCAAAGGATAATTTTTAGGTGCTTCCACATCACAGTTGGCACTCTAGATCACCCACGCTTGGCATTTGGAGCCTCTTTTACGGATGATGTCAGCCTAGAAGGCCTCACAGCTCACACGAGTGGGCTTTATTTTGCTTTTATGTTTAAGCTAGTTGGGTTGACTTGTAACTCAAGGGTTTTATTGTAATTTTACTTGTTAGTAGGGGCTTTAGACTAATATTTATGACTCTTCCTCCTCATATAAATAGAGGAGTGGACTATTTCATTTTCATCATCATCACTTGGGCAATTCTGCGTCTCTTAGGAGAATTTCAACCTCTTTCATCTTTGACAAGATGTGACCTATGGAGTATACTTGGCTATTGGAGCCCGTTCTTGACTTTGGAGAAGTTGTCTTGGATTGATAATGGAATGTTCATGCATTTTCATCTTGTAAGTGTGTCTATTTTTTAATAATTCATATGCTTATGTCTAATGTATGGAATGTATTGATGCTCTAGGGTTTTTCTATTGCACCCTAATTTATTGAAAATCAATATTATAGAGAATCTAGATGTCATAATTGCATGCATTACTCATATATGAAATGTATATGACATTTCCTTTTGGGAATCTTGATTATAGCTCTCCCAGGTCACATCAATCCCTCACAAAGGCAATAGTTAGAAATTGTGCTAGCGCATCCAACATCCTTACTCCTTTGCAAGAATTGGCTAATCTATCACCTCCATAGACTCCATCAACCCAAGGACAAGGCACTAGCCATGTCTTTTTAGTGATCAAGTCATCTTTTATCCATAAATTTGAATTCTCTCTCTTTCTCTAATTCGCCTCTCTAAAGGTCAGGCAGCCAAACTAGGGATTGGTGTGAATTGGCGAGGAAGAGGAATTTTTGGTATTGGAAGGTCTCACAATCAAGGGTTGTAGTAGTCGCCTCAAAATCATTCCCCTTGGAGGCCATTCTTTCCATTTTTATCCATAATTTATCTTGCCCTAGTTGTTTGCCCTAGGATAAAAACCCTGGTTTGGTTATAGCTTCAACTTGAGGGCTTGTTAAAGGTTTCATGTGCCTTTACCTTGCTAATACTCATTATTTGAAACATTTTCTTGGCATTTTGACCTTAGGTCATCCCATCTCACAACATATCAAGCAAACCCTAGGTCTTGCATTTAAGCCAAGCCATCCTTGAGCGGGCTATTCTGTCACCTTGAACCTCTAAAACTAGAATATCTTTTAGGTGACCTACATACCGGGACTCCTCCCATTGATGAAAATCCATAAAGAGCAGGGGGTAGTGGTTGTGGTGATAGTGGGCCACACAGTACACCTCATTGTTGTCACTTGGTCTAGTGCTTGCTTTGTAGAGCACCCCTCTACAAAACCTGCTAGATTTTGCGGCAACAAGCTAGAGACATAGTTGAGGAATTTAGTACACTTGAAAAAGCACAAACCCAAATTACTATTTCACAGATTCGTAACTCCTCAAACTTGCTTGGATAGCCAAGTCGGCAGCACTTCTTGAGAATTAAAATGTCTGGTAATTCTTAAGACATTTTCCCAAACATTTCAAACCATTAATTCAGGATAAGTTAAATGGCAGTCACCTGCCAAATATTTTCAAATTATATTATGCATCATAAAGGCAATGTCTTGTCATAATATTGTTTGGAATGTTTCGGAGCATTAATATATTTGCAGAAGACAGTAACTATGAAAACTCTCTAGTGCCAACAGTTTTGACAAAGACGCTTCTAATTCTGAGCTGTAAAAAGTAATGAACAATGACATATTTCTGGTCATAAAACACGTGCTAAGTCCAAATTCAGAATTTGGATACTGAATAATTGATAACTAATGATTTTGTTTTGCGTAGTGTTATTTGAATAGACTGCTGAAATTTCTTTGTTTCCAAAAATCGCATTTCACAGTAACATCTCTTCCATATGAGAACTTGTCTAACATTCCAACGACAGAAAAAATTTATCGAATGACATATTCTACCAACACAATATCTGCTAGTCATGAAAAGGCACAGACTACAAATAAATGTTGATATAACAACTACATGCAGAATGTTTGATATTCCTATCTATCCACAAATACTTCAAATCTTCAAAAATTATAATAAAATTAAAAAACAGAAAGGAGAGAAAGAAACCATGGCACAAATTAGTCAAAAATAAATAATGTACATGAAAGCACCACATCTGGCATACAACAGAAATGTAAGAGAGAATACGCACATGCTGTCCTGTTCAAGCTCTTCGAAAACCTGGTTCAAAAAATCCAATGAAAACATGTGCAAGCATACCTGTCATGTTAAGAAGAGCCAATTAAGCCAGAGTGATACAAAAACATCAAGATAAAAAATTAACAAGCAATTTTCTACTCACTAGTAATACTCATGGTAAAGTTATCACAAAAATAATACTCTTTACATACAACCCAAAAACAATTTTACAAATAACAAGAGTCGTCAGGTTGTACAATCTCATTGAGAGAAGTGAAGAGTCAAGTTATGAAAGGTACTTGCTTAACATAGTCGAAATGAACCATAAAGTCTGTGTCTTACTATTTACAGGTTATATCCCATTATAAGAAAGAGCAGCAGATGAGCAGGGTCATGATTTTTAAGCACGCACAAATAGCCATCCACATTAGAAATAAATCCCAAGTGAATTCGGTAACACTATGTGCAACATTGTTTTCCTTTATATTTTAACATCTTTTGCCATAATAATATTTATTTTAACATTAATTTAGATTTATTTCACTATTATATTGGTATTATTCAAAGAACACACTATTTCAAGACTACTTTTAAAATACTCTAATAACATAGAAACAAATATGATTAGCCCCAAGGACTAGCTCAATCAATCAAACCACCCACACAAGGCATGCAGCCAATGGGGAAGCCATAAGTCATAAGGTACTTTAGCTCGGAAGGTATTTCTAGTCTTTTGTCTTGACTAGAAGGACCTTGATTTGCCTCACTAGGAACTTGCATTTAATAGGCAGAGTGTGCAAGTGAGTTGCATGCATGTTGATGTGTTGCGTGTGACATGGATGAAATGTGCATGTAAAGCAAGCTAAATTTATGACTTGTACTTGAGTTAAAGTAGAGAAAGCTAAAGATAGGATAGTTAACTAAAGTAATGTCACTTATCTTCAGTTAACTTGACGTGCTAATTTTTTCCATCAATCTTAGCTTAGGAAAGTTATAAATTGAGCCTAGTGTGAGGTGCTAAGACACAATAGTAGCACGAGATTGAGAGAAGCTTCTCAGTGACTGTGTGTTGGGTCCGAGAGAGTGCAATGAGGTTGGCAATCAATATTGTATTTTCTCAACTAGGCCATTATCTCCAGTACGGGAGCCCAAGTAAGTTCTGTGATTAATTTATTAATGAAGAACTGGTGATTTGGAAAAAATATGCTTATGTGTGTGTGATTTAGATAGAGTATTATTTTTGCTTCCGCTATATTTTATGTGTTAGGAAACCGGTCGTGTATTTGTTCAATAATTACTTGCTAGGTATCGAATATCGGGTGTTGGGTTCGAAAATTCTAACATGGTATTAGAGATGAAACTCTAAATCGATCTCAGAATTACATGTGTTAGGTTCATCTCAAATCATTGGAGTTGTTAGTCGGGATCATACGAATTGAATTTTTTTTAAAGAGCAGCAAGATTTTTTTGGGGCCAAAGAATTTTTTTTACAACTATTTTTTTCTTACGAATGAAAGTAAAAAAAAGGGGAGAAGAAAGGCCATGTTCTAACGAAAATAGTAAATAAATCAAGTTTGGCATTTGGGTGGTGGCCTTTGATCGAGCCACCACAGTCGGCACAGCCGCAGCAGTGGCACCCACAGCAAGAGGCAAGCCAGTTGACGTGGGCAAAGAATCATCTGACCACGACCGTCTGCGAGACAAGGGACCAGCGACAGGATGTCGAGCAGGTCATGGGGTTGGGCTGCAGGCGTCAAAAACCAAGCCGATAAGGGTCCAGGGATAGCTCGTTGAGTAGATACCCGCAGTGAGCAACCGACAAGGTATGCGCGAGCCAATAGTTGTGGAGACTCTGAGCTTCCAAAAGCGGCCAACTGAGAAATAACAGTTGCATTAACAGAGGGTCGATTGGCAAAGCAGCCACCGAAACAAATATAGCAAGGGCGTAGAATAGACAGTCATTGTTAGTCCAGCCGTGAGCAAGAGTTGTGTAGGGGATGGGGTTGGAGCTTCCAAGATAATTGCTACAGTCTACAGGTGTCGTCATGGTGTAGAACAGTTGCAGTCAGGCAGACGAGAGTTGAGTTGATGCAAGGGCTAATATTCTTTTTTGGTCAACCAGGGCTAATATCCTCGAGAAGTGTGCAAGAAATTTTTGGGCAACAGGCAACAGTTTTGAGCAGCGAGCAACAGGGCTAGGCAACGTGCAGAAGGTAAAAAGTTGCCTGCAAGTTAGTTTGGCAAGGATGGCTATTGGGCTACGTTGCAAGGACAGGTTGGACGGGGCAGGGAATTTTAGCCCATGGAAGGAGCGGATTGTTATGCTATTTGAGGATCAGGAGTTGTGGGACATCGTGGAAAATATTGTCCCAACTCTGAATTCTTGTAGATCCTACGCAGTTGGTTGAGTTTAATAAGAAGAACGTGAAGGCCAAGAGAATAATCCTAGACTCCATTTGAGACCATGTTATACCTCATGTAACAGGGAAGAAGTATGTCTATGAGATGTGAGCATCCTTAACCAAGTTGTACCATAGTATAAACCAAAACAAGAAGATGATGTTGAAGGAGAACCTGAGAAACGCCAAGATGTTTGAAACCAACACAGTTGCATCATACCTAACCAGGATCACTTAGATTAGAGATGATTTGGCAACAATGGGGGAAACTATTGATAGAGAAGAGTTAGTCAAATCAGCCTTGAGTGGCTTTCCTCCAAAGTGGGATGCCTTTGTTGATGGGATTGTCGCACAAGAGAATCTGCCTAGTTGAGATAGATTGTGGGATGACCTTATACAAAAGGAGACAAGGAGATGTTCCAAAACTGCAAGCCAACATGATGGGAAGGATGATGAGGAGAATTTTTCTCTTGATGGAAAGGGCAAAGGTAAAGTAAAGCGATGTGGGGGATCTGCTTCCATGAAGGACATGAACAAAGTGAAGTGCTTTGCATGTCATAAGACCGGTCACTATGCGAACCAGTATCCACACAAGGAGGATGAGGATCAGGTGGTTGCAATAGCATCAACTAAGATTGATGACTGCACAGAGAAATTCAAGAAGGAATTTTCTCTAGTTGCTTGTGTTTCTGACAGTAATATTGTTGTGTATGAGGGCAGTGGGTTATGGCTAGTGGACAGTAGATCATCCAGTCCCATGACAGGGATGAGGTCAATGTTCTACAATGTTTAAGAGACAGACTCAAACTGCCATGTTAGTTGTGGAGGCACCACGCATGCAGTGAACGGGGTTGGATGTGTCAAATTCCAGCAAGACTCAGGAGGATTTTTGGAGGTAACAAGGATGTTTTTTCTAGGGTTGATGGAACACATGCTCTCAATATTAGCCTTGGAGGATGTTGGATATAGATTTTTGTTCCAAGATGTACAATTGCTTCTATATTCAGAGGGAGCAACCTTGGATGCAGTTGTAGTGCTTGGCATCAGATAAGGTTAGTCACACAGGTTGTTGGGACAGCCTGTGGGTATATCCAAGGGGATCTTGTATACAGGAACAGTGTCAGTTGCTCAGAACGAGCAAGTGGCGAGGAAGAGTGATTCTTCAAGTACTTCCAGGAGCCTCAGCTAGTAAAATATGACATTGATGGATGCTCAGGAGCAGGATCCTAGAAGCATGGTTGGATGTGATAGGTTCTTAGCTCAAGTTTTAGATCAAGTAGCAGGACTAGCTTCAATGTTAGAGGGAGCAGGTACAGATACTTAGATGGGCTTGGAGACAGATTCAAGTGGAGGAGGTTCTTCCAAAAGTACCTCCCTCGCTAAGAGGGAGTGTTGAGCTTTGTAGCTCGAAAGGTACTACTAGTCTTGTGTCTTGACTAGGACCTTGATTTCCCTCGTTAGGAGCTTGCATTCGACACGCAGAGGGTGCAAGTGAGTTGCACACATGTTTATGTGTTGTGTGTGACATGCATGAAATGTGCATGTAAAGCAAGCTCAATTTATGACTTGTACTTGAGTTGAAGTAGAGAAAGCTAAAGATAGGATAGTTAACTAAAGCAATGTCACTTATCTTCAATCAAATTGACATGCTAATTTTGGTAGTTAATCTTAGTTTAGGAAAGTTATAAATTGAGCCTAATGTGAGGTGCTAAGACACAATCTTAGCACAAGATTAAGAGAGGCTTCTCAGTGAGCGTGTGTTGAGTGACGGGTCTGAGAGAGTGCAATGAGGTTGGTGATCAATATTGAATTTTCTCAACTAGGCCATTATCCCTGGTACGGGAGCCCAAGTTTCGTGATTAATTTATTAATGAAGAATTGGTGATTGGGAAAAAAATTGCTTATGGTGTGTGTGATTCAGATTGAGTATTATTTTTTCTCCGGCTATATTTGATGTGTTAGAAATTTGGCCATGTATTCGTTCAGTAATTAATTGTTGGGAACTAAATACCGAGTGTTAGGTTCAGAAATTATAACACAAGTTTACCTACCACTATTGTGGATGGCAGTTGCACTTCCTTCCATCTAGATATTCTAAGGGGAGGGAGAGGGATCGTATAAGGTTTTCCTCAGAAAGAAAAAAGAAACAAGAACGATTTATGTATGGTACATGTAGAGAAATTTCTACTAGGATGGCTAATGAAGTTGCTTTTAGAGATATGGGAGTTAAAAATGAAAGGTTTTAGGAAATATTATCTAGGAAAAAGATATTTAGAGGTTGATGTAATTCTTTTAAGTTAATCCAATTCTTATAATATACTCACCTTTATTTTGATATTTGGCAGGAAACAGACCCGAACAACATATAAGAGTCAATCATGACTCTCTAGCATTTCCATATTTTTTAGTATAAGGCTATAAGCACAAGATAAAGCATGCAAGAGATGGCATGCCTATTATTGTTGAATGGTGATTTCCCTTTGTTGTAACTCAACTTCAAGTGTCATGGAGGATGATCACTATATTTGAAATATGGTTGATATCTAGTAACAAGCAAGATAGATAAAGATGATGTAATCACAAATCACTACTATTATGCATTTCTACGAGTCCATTTTGGGCCAACTCCATAGAATACATGGATTGTCAAATTTTATCAAGAGTACCATTGGAGTGACGCAAGGGTATCCTCTCTCACACACATTGTTCAGAATATACATAGATGAGTTGGAACCCTTTCTCCATAGATAGCAAGATGCCTTATCTAGGTTTTTTGATCTTTGATAGTTGGCGATAAACCTTGGTAAAACTGAGGTTATAATCTTTTATGGCTCAAAGAGTTTCCCATCTAATTTCCATTTCTATTGTCAAAGAGAGGAGATTGAGATCACCATTACTTACACTTACCAAGCTGTTCAATTCTTCAAACCTTGCTTTAGCTTAATACTGGCTCTCGAACCTAGCATCAACAAGATAAATGGTTCCCTAGCCCTTCTGGAGAAATAGTGTTTTCAACATCACTTTCAAACAATTTCATCCATAATGAAGCTTGTAAGCAACATTATCAAGCCCATAGTTTTGTACGACTTCAAGGTGTAGGGAACAAGTCTATTAGAGGAGGACTGGACCAGAATGGAGATGGTTGTTCTCTTGCTCCACTACACCATCCAATGCAAGAGGATTGTGCCTCAACACACTATCCAATCTAAGTTTGCACGTTAGCCTTTCCAAATTAAGGCCATTTTTGGATTGGTCACACTCCAAAAAGTTTGAAACTTCATTGATTTGGTCATCAATAAGGATTGATATATATGTTGAGAAATGTAACTAATTTCGTTCTTCATAATTGTTGTACTAATTTCAATATGTGTCCTATGTAACAAACAAGAAAAGAAAAGAAAATTAGTATTATTAAAGCATGGGTTGCATGCTCATTATTCATGGTCTTTTAGGTAAAAGCATGTTCGTCATGCTTCGAGGGTTTGTATTTATTGTCATGAGTTAAAGGAGTCAACATCATGTTTATAAGACCCTTCTGGGCAATTTGTAATTGTAAAAAGAATTGCTTTTGAGTCTAGAAAGTCCTAGAATCTTCAAGAGTACAAGTCTGCCTAAAGGAGAGAATTCAACCCCTTAAGAAGGTTATATAAAGAGCAGTTTGACTTAATTTGGAGACACTCTCTCTCACAAGTTTGATCATCAAGAAAGAGTCTAATCTGTAGTTAAGAAGAAGCAGAAAAAGGAGAGTGAAGGTCTGGAAGAAGGTGGGATGTCGAAATATCTTTTCTTTGGGCTCTATCTCTCTCACACGTGCAAAATTCTAGGGTTTTCGGGCTGCAGGAAGAGGCCAAAGTTGCAGGACCGAGTTGCAGTAGGACGAAGTGCAGAAACTGGTAGTTGGAAGGAAGGAAACACTATCTAGATCTCACTAACCTTAGTTAGAGTTGTCTTGCTCTTAGGAGGTCCCAGTAGGAGGTTAAATTAGGGTTTCTTCAGGGGTTGAGGGGTCGAAGTTCCAGGTCAAGTAGCAATGTTGTAGCTAGCAAATCGAAGTTGCAGTGTATAGCAGTTTGGTGCATATTCAAGGACTCGAGGAAGGGATGACTTGGTACTAGGAGAAGTACTTGGTCTAGGGACTAGGTCTTTGTATCTCATTTGAAGTAGATTCTAAGAAGGTAAGAGTTTTTGGATTTTCCCCCTGGAGGGGATTTTCCCTAATTGAGAGCCTACATTTGTGTCCTCTTTTGTTATTATTGCTTCTTGATAGTGTTTGATGAAAAGATATAACTAAAAGAACATAAAGAAGATAACTAAGATTCACAAGCAAGTATCAAGGTCAAAGAAAATAAGTTTAATTCGTTGCTACTATTGATTTTCGAACATGGTATCAGAACTAAGGTGAGCAAGGAAGGCAGCCAAAAGGACACTAGATATAATTGTTGATCAAGGGATAGAAAGATCTCAAGGCCTAAAAGAAGAAGATTGTCTCTTGAAGGAATCAAGTTAAAAACTCGTTGGTAGAAGACCCTTCTAATCTAGGGTTTCTACATTGAAGAAGATCAAAACTACATCCATCTCACAAGGAGGGTATTGATCTTGCAAAAGGGAAATCCATTTGCAAGGCATCAATCTTGGAATTTGTTGGTGAAGGAATTGTTAGTTTTTGTAGCGTCAGGTGTTCTAGTCTCAACAGTGTTTAGAGAGGCTAAGAAACACTAGGACTCCAAAACCCATAAAAGGTTTCAGGAAAATCCACCTAGAAATGCCTTAATTAAGTTAATTAATCAGTAATTAAATTTTTCCTAAGTCTAACTTAGGAAAAATGATTAATTAACATGAATTAATTGAGGAAGGTGAGATTTCTCTAGAAACACACATGGATCGACTAGGAAATAATCTCAGCCATTGATTAAGATTTAATTTTGGCCATTGGAGTCCCACAGTGAGATTATAAGAAGTCGTCGATGGGTAGATGGAGGAACAAACTCAGTGTGCAAGTTCCTTGGCAGATCGAGCTACCCAGTTGCAGATATCTAGCAAGGGAGAAGTTCGATCCAGAAGGATGCACGAGTGAGATTAAGGGTACACAAGTTGCAGATACTTAGTGATCAAGGCAAATTGATTTTCCAGTAGCAAGTGATTCAGCAGTGAGATCAAGTCAGTGATCAAGTAGCAGGTGTTAGAGGGGTAGAGTAGCAAAATTTTGGAGTTTCCAGTTCTAAAAGAATCAGGAGAGAGGAGGCTGAATATTTCTGCAGAAAAGGGCCACACTGCAGGAATTCGCGCATGATCAAAGGAATTCGCATGTAATTGCAGGAATTCGCGATTACAGGAATTCGCTTGTAATTGCAAAAAATCGCAATTGCAGGAATTCGAGCGTAATTGCAGGAATTCACAATTACAAGAATTTGCAATTACAGGAATTCGCATTGGATTTGCAGAAGGGAGAAAAATTCTCTAGAATATTTTTGCCAGTATTTCTCTCAGATTGGATTGCCAATTAGGCATCCATAGATTGTACTCAGAATTTTTGCTGCTACATAATGATAATAAAACCCTCATCTGTTGCACCGGTTTTTCCTACATTGGGTTTTTTCAAGACATTTGTCCAAAATAATTGTGTCAAATTTATTGTGTGCGCTAAAATTTTCTAAGTTTCCAATTTATCTTCCACAGTATTTTTTATTTGTGAAGGTTGCAGTGATTGATTCATTGTTGTCGTAGAAATAAACTGTTAATTTAATTTACAGTTAAAAGAATTAATTCTAGTTGTTGCAATAAGATTTCAATGGTGAAATTTTCACAGGAATCCTAGGGAACATCTTTCAAGGGCAGCATCAAGAACTCTCTGAAGGTCTTGAAGGCATCAAGAAGGTTGGAGATATTATTCAACTAAGTATCACACTATCTCATAATGGTTGAATCTTCAAGTCATGTAGGTTCTCTCTGCAAGGAGAGCAATAAGCTCATTGGGGCTTCAAACTATCTAGCATGGAAGAAAAGGACTGATTTGATACTCACAGAGCAAGCTATAATGGGCCCAAACTATCTAGCATGGAAGAAAAGGATTGACTTGATACTCACAGAGCAAGTTGTAATGGGAAAATTTTATTTTATTTTTTTTTAATTGCAAACTTTTGTGATCCATAATTATTCATAAAACTCTTCTGGAAAATCACATTATCATAACAAGGATCGACGCGTTTCGAACTAACAAGTGTAGTTCATCATCAGGAACTACAATGGTTAGTTCGAAACGCGTCGGCCCTTGTTATGATAATGTGATTTTCCGGAAGAGTTTTATGAATAATGGGATATGTTATTGGAGAAAATATTGAACCTGAGAAAGATAAGACACGAAAACTAGCAAGGTACAAGAAAGGGGAAGTAAGAGCTCAAAGGATCATAGTTGAATCAATTAAGGATTCTCTTGTTCAATTTGTTGCAAATCTAAAGACTTGCAAGGCCATGTATGACAAGCTAGTGAATTTGTACTCTGTAAGTACAATAGGTCAAAAGATGTCATTACAGAACAAGCTATATAGAATGAAGAAATTGAAGGATGGGAATATGGCATCCTTCCTCATGAGGGTCTCTAAGCTAAGAGACCATTTGCAAGGACTTGGGGAACCCATCACTGATTTTGAGGTGATCATATGTGTTCTGAATGCATTGCCACCAAAATGGAGCAACTTTGCAAAAAGTGTCTACTCCAAAAAGGGTTCAACTCCCTTTGATGAATTGTGGGCACAATAAATATTGGAAGAATCAAGGTCAAGGAAGACATTGGATCAGATGAGCCTTTCTAGCCCGAGTCAAGAAGATGAAGAAAGGAAAGTTTGGCAAGTCCAAGAAGAAAGATATTTCCAACGTGCAATGCTTCAAGTGCCACAAGTTTGGACATTACAAGAGGGGTTGTCCAAATCAACAGAACAATAAGAGAAAGGATAGGAGTGAAGCTCATGTAGCCGAAGCATTGGGAGAACCTGAGAAGAAAGCAAAGAAGAAAGAAGTGAAGGACCTTTACTACTGAAAGAAAGTTCACTGACTTTTAGGTTCTTTATGAATGTTGGTTTTTCTTTTAAAAAATATGTTTTGCATAAGCATCACAAGATAGAAGCATATGATAGTAGCATGTCTAGAATTTACATGATTAAGTTGCTTAGTAGAGATCATCTAGGATATAATGTTATACAATTTTGCATATTGTTCATCCAGACATTATCTAGCATTATGTTAGAGGTTGCCATCTTGCTAAAATGGATCATCGTGATCCGAGAAGGACCATCATTTTGGAAATTCCTTGGTAAAAGCATAATGACAGGAATAGTATGTATTCTATGTAATGTGGAAACATACTGGAAAAAAAAAGGGATGAAGGGTTGCAATGGCTTAAGATGCATACTTTTTGTGAGATACATGGATATCTAGATGATTCGATGAAAGCATAGGAATGTATAAGATTCATATGTGCAAGAATCTTAGGAAATGAAGTTGGTTATAAATATGTGCTTAAGTATTAATGATGTTTAGCTTACTTAAGAATGTATAGAAGATTAGGACTTTCTCTAGAATATGTAAGATGATAATTAAACATCCAAGTATAATCTCTGGAAAAAAAGTTGTAACTTGGTAATCAAGTTCGATCCTTGGCCATTTTGATGCATTAAGGAAGTATCAAGTCGAAATGGTCAATGAGGATGTTGATGGTACGAGAAGTTCACTGTGGGTGAGCTAAGTCTATTTCATTTATGGTTTGGTTATCTGGCTAAGATATTATTTTTGGTTACCAGGAAAAGGATGTTGCAGGAATACATGATGACAATTGGGGCACGTTCAACTGTATGGATGAAGAATGTTGAGAGTTCAATGTCTGGTACCTGGTAACTATGAAGTCAAGATGAGTCCAACTTGGGATTGAAAGGGTAGTTGTACGAGAAGATAACATGAAGGTCAAGGAAGATCACTTTCGTGATCAAATTGAAAATCAAGAAGGCTCAATGCAATGCCTTCATGATTGAAAAAGAAAGTGATGAGCAAGAAAGATGACATGCATCCTATCACAAGAATGAAAGAATGGAGATGGCTCCATGATACCTCGGAAGAAAACAAGTGATGCAAAAGAAAGAGGGAGGCGTGTCGCTATGAAGATCAAGTAGTTGATATTCTCATGAAGACAAGCAATGAGGAGTGTGATGTTGGCTTCCATTATTGGAAGGAAGTATGGAATATCCTCTGGTTTTGAGAGGAAGCAAAAGGAGTCTCCTAAACAGGAGCAGGGATCTATTCTCAAGATAAAAGGAGAATAGGGATGACCTCTCTGGTTGATAGGGAGTGATGTTGGACATCACTTGTGCATTCTCGTCTTCATGTGTCATGCACTTGACTAGGACTAACACGTAAGTCCAAGTGAAGGTCATGAAGAATGAATGATGGAGGATTGGATAAGCATCTATGGTATCCTTGAGGATATAACATCCAAGAAAGGAAAGGTATCGACACTCTTTGATGATGGGACAAGAATCCAAGAGAAGAATGGTCGTAGAGGACTGAAATTATTTGAGGGCTCAGGTATGGAGATCCAAGATAAGGATAGTCCTAAAAGGACATACCTTGTCGACATCGTATGTACCTTAGAGAGGTAGTGCGGTATAACACATAAAGCCTCCCAGCATAATTCTCTTATAAAGAAGAGCTTGTCCAATTAGGCCTCAGGGACAATGTTGGTCATAATGATAATGCTTCTCGTATAGCTTATCGATTTGACTCTTCTTGAGAACTCTTCAATTTGAGATATGATGTTGTATTGGTTGTACAATTATGAATACCTCCCTAGTTAAGAGGGAGTGTTGAGAAATGTAACTAGTTTCGATCTTCATAATTGTTGTACTATTTCAATATGTATCCTATGTAACAAACAAGAAAATAAAATAAAATTATTATTATTAAATCCTGGGTTTCATTCTCATTATTGATGGTCTTTTAGGTAAAAGCATGTTCTTCGTGCTTCTAGGGTTTGTTAGGTCTTAGGATTTATTGTCATGAGTCACAGGAATCAAAATCATGTTTATAAGACCCTTCTAGGCAATTGTAATTGTAAAAAGATTTATTTTTTAGCTATGTTGCACAGGGACCCGTCCGCACTAAATTTCATGGCATTTCCTGCATCCCGACGATCTCGGTACTTTGGAGCTCGTCAGAAAGGTCCCCAATTGGTCGGGGACTTGGGGACTTCCAAGTCAACCCTCGAAAAATCAAGGACTTTTAGGGGACTTCCCAAACGTCCCTTAATAAATTGGGGACTTTAGGATGTCCCATGATATCTTGCTCCTTAAACGTTAAAAAAAATTAATTAAAAAAATTAAACGTAATTGAAAATTAATTTTGAAATTTAAAAACCTAAACACTATACATACTACCTAAACCTACATATCGCACTACTCATATGAAACCTATCGCACATTAAGCCTATGGATGTGACTATAGTCTATGGCTCTATAATTTATAAATTTATAATCCATAGTTTTCTAGACTCTTAATTTGGGATTTATAATTAAATTTTAATGACTTGTTCATGTTTACAGTTTTATTAAATTTTACATTTAGGCTTTAAAGTAGTTGCTATTTAAATTTTGAAATGACTCATCGTGCATTGCAACATCATAGAATGAATATGTAGACAATAGTAGATTGTGTTGTAGCAAATTAATAGTACTTCTTAAGATCATAACAATAGGAAATGATAACGAGAATTGTTTTTGTGATGTGCAATGATGATTAGAATATTAGTATTAGACAATTAGTATTTTATTTTGTAATTTGAATTTCAAAATTTGTAATAGTTCTAATTTTTATATTTTAATTTATCATTCATGTTCATCGTTTATGCTGAATTATTAAATTTCATTTTATTTTTATTTTTTAATAAATATAAAAATTAATTGTCACACTTGTCATCCCCAACCTAACATCCCCAGAAAATTTAGGCCTCTCTAGCCGTCCCGGAAACTTGTCCCCCCGTACCCCCCTCCCGACAACCAGTGCAACATAGTTTTTTAGTCTAGAAAGTCCTAGAATCTCCAAGAGTACAAGTCAACCCTGGGATCCTCAAGTCGAACTAAAGGAGGGAATTTGACTCATTGAGAAGGCTATATAAAGAGTAGTTCGACTTCATTTGGAGACACTCTCTCTCACAAGTTTGATCATCAATAAAGAGTTCGATCTGAAGCTGGGATGAAGCAAAAAAGGGAGATCAACGGTCTGGAAGAAGTTGGGAGGCCGAAATATCTTGTCTTTGGGCTCTATCTCTCTCACACGTGCGAAATTCAAGGGTTTCTGAACTATAGGAAGACACTGAAGTTGCAAGACCGAGTTGCAATAGGACGAAGTGCAGAAAATGGTAGTTGGAAGGAAGGAAACTCTGCCTGGATCTCACTGACCTTAGGAAAAGTTGTCTTGCTCCTGGGAGGTCCCAATAGGAGGTCAAATTAGGGTTTCTTCAGGAGATGTAGGGCTGAAGTTGCAGGTCGAAGTTGCAAGTCAAGTAGCAGTGCTATAGCTAGCAATTCAAAGTTGCAGTGTATAGCAGTTTGGTGCAGATTCATGGACTTGAGGAAAGGGTTGACTTGGTACTTGGAGAAGCAATTCGTCTAGAGATTGGGTCTTTGTATGTTATTTGAAGCAAATTCTAAGAAGAGAAGAGCTTTTGGTTTTCTGCTTGGAGGGGTTTTGCCCTAGTTGAGAGCCTACATTTGTGTCCTCTTTTGTTGTTATTGCTTCTTGATATTGTTTGATGAAAAGATCTAACTAAAAGAACATAAAGAAGTTAACTAAGATTCACAAGCAAGTATCAAGGTCAAAGAAAATAAGTTTAATTAGTTGCCACTATCGATTTTCTAACAATTTGTACCTTGCTTACTGCTCCCCAAAGGACAATGCCATTTCCTCAACTAGTCCTCCAAGCAAGTCAATTGTTGATTTGTTTAGGTTACATGCCTTTTACAATTAGTAGTAGGCTCCCCCCATGCAAACACATCCCAGATTCCCTTAGCCATTCTCCAATCGAGCAAGGAGTTGAATAGGATCATCATGGAGGATATTTACAAACAACACATTCAAGTCACCTAGGTGGATCCATCTCACAGCCTCAAACCCAAGATGGCCTTCTATGTAAAGCATTTCATGGAGATGAAAGATAGCCCATTGTTAAACTAGCCTAAAAACTTTGCCACTAATGCACGCCCTTAGGACCCCTCCCAACTAATTCCGGGTTGGTTTTCATTAGCTTTGGTTGCAAGCTAAGCACCATAATCCATGTTAACAAAGCTTCTTGACTCTACCACCTACAAGAGATTGAGATAGAGAAACATTTCATTTTTCAATGCCCCCTCTCTTATAAGATCAAAGAGTCCCTAAACTCCCTCTCTATCTTCCTTAAATATCTAGATCAACATTGTTTGGCTTCATACATGAGAAAGGCTTATGATTCAATTATCTATGCTCAAAACACCGCTGCCACCACACTAACAAGATGATCACCTCCATCTTAGTGCTCACAAACAAAGGCCCAAGATGTAGAAATTTTCGAGACTCAAGCTTTTTAATGCAACTTTAAAAATTTCACCTCTTTCCGATAAATTTACTGGATCTTAAACTTGTGAATTTTTAGCCTTCGGACTACTATGAAATATGATAGAAAGGTAGCAATAGCGTACATGTTTCACCTCTTCACAAGGCAATCCAAGAGGAAAGATACCAAATATTGCCAACAAGTTTCGGCCCTCTAGGGCAATCTTATCCTACATAAAGAACTGAAATTCACTTTATAACATTAGTATTTACAGTCATAAAACCGTAAATCCACCCTATCTTTTCAAGACTATTGTCAAATCATTTAGCAATTTCAAACTAAACTTATGTCAAATCTGCAAGGCATAAGTGTTGGAAATTACCAAACCATGTAGAAATAAAAGGTTGAAAATTAAATCTACAAAAGACAAATATTGGACAGTTGAATGTTGAAAAATGTAACTGGTGTCGATCTTCATAATTGTAATAATGTCACAACTTATCATTGTACATAAGAAAGAAAAGAAAATTTATTTTTGTAAAATATAAATTATTTGTAAATGGGTTTCTTGCCCATGGTTTTTGGTCCTAGGTCAAGCACCCATTGTGTGCTCTAGGTTTGTATATTGAGTCAAGTCAAATTCATGATGTAGAGTCCCTTAAGGGCTCATGTATCAATGTAAAGAAAATATTTTATGTCATGGAAAAAGTCTAGAAACCGCCAACTTGACAAGGTCGGCCAACCCCTTGAAGTCGGCCTAGGAGAGGCCCTTGCACCCACTGGAAAGACTATAAAAAGAAGAGAATTTGATCTCCATAACATACACTTGAGCATCAAATATTTCAAACAAATCTAAGGCAAGATAGGAAGTGCGAAATTCTTGGAAGAAGGCAGCAAAATTTCTCTCTTTGTTGATTTGGTTTTGGTCTACTCTTCTCCCTCATGGCAGCCGAAATTTTATGTGGAAAGCTAGGGTATCCACAAGTCTAAAGTTGTGCAGTAAGGAGCAACAATCTTGTTTGAAGAAGCAGTCTATTGTTTCGGGTGGTTGGCCTGGTCTCTTGGTGGATGGTTTAGATTGTGGTCTTAGAAGTCTTCATTGATAAAGATTCTATAAGGAGTTCGTTGGGTTTTCCCTTCAGTGGGTTTTTCCCTGGGCTTGGAGCCTATTTTTGGTGTCTTCTTGTTTGCATTATGTTTGGCATTTATCTTGATGGTGAACTAAACTTAATAAGAAGAAGAACTAAGCTAATAATCATCACAAGGACTTCTCAAAATAAGAGAAATCAATTAAACGACCCAAACTATTTCTCTACCCTAGATTTCTCAACACTGAAAACTTCACACATATATACATATAAAGCTAAGGTTCATGTACATATTGTTACCTGCTCAGATGTACCTAGCAGGGAACAAAGACCCTATTGCCCAATGAACAAGGCACTGATCAAATTTTTAAAGTTTAGAAGACATCAGGGCAATTTTGCCCCTTTCTCTTGTTATCTTCTTCTATGCAAATTTTGTACCCCCATGGGGGAATTGTGTGAAATGACACTAGCATGATGAACTTATGTAACAAACTTAGACCCTTGGGACCTAGTAAGTAAGAACGTCACTCTAGAGTGTTTTTTCACTTAATTAATTATTCTCGTTTTTAAACGACAAATAATTAATTGAGTTTTTTACATTCATATCCTCCAAAGTTGAAGTGTGATTACTAATTGGGCCTTGAGTGTGTTTTCTAAGTCTAGGGTCAATGTACAGTACCATGCTTGATTGGGACAAGAAATGGCTTATGTGCTCAAGGAATAAGAACTTGGTATACTCCTTGGAGGAATGGGACAAGAAATGGCTTATGTGGTGGATTGTCATTGTTTGGTTCTTCTTCATTGTGGCATATCTTGAGTGATGGCGCCGTGGGGGTTAGAAGTCTAGGGTCTTGATGCTCCTTGGTTCAATGGTATATCATTGGTAGTTGTCAATGTACAGTGTACTCCTCCAAGGAGTATACCAAGTTCTTATTCCTTGAGCACATCTCAAAATCCATTCTAGAAAAATGGAAACAACAATAAAAATATGAAAGACAACCTCACCCATGAGATAGTTCTTGAGCCTCTAAGAACATCTAAGAAATATTGCATTAAGCTCCAAGGGATAGAGTTCTCCCAAATCCAACCATGCCCAAAAGAAGTGAGGGAGACGCTCTTTATATTTAGTCACTAGCTCAACCTCTTAAAATAAAAATAAAAATAGTATTTCCTTTATTCTAGAAAGTGTTGTAAAGTCTCAACTTTTTAATATATTTCATTAGCTTTGATATGTGACCCTTCATGATAAACATGGGTGAACATGATGCCACCCCATGCTCCAAATGAGAATACAGCTCACTTATGGAATGCAAGCGACACAAGAAATGTATAACAATCCAACACTACAACTCATCATTTGTGCCATCGCATGGGTAATATGATGGGCCCATCTAAGCCATATGAACGATGGCTACATAATACATGAGGCAAATGAGGATGTTAGTTCTTTTATCACACTTGATTAGTCAACAATTGACTACATATAATAAAGGAGGACAGCTCTAGCTATATGTGAATTTGGGTTCATGTGTATGGCACCCCAAAATGGAATAAAGATGGCCCATCACAATGCTAGCTCCATCACATGTTTTAATTAAAAAGTGCACCCTTACGTAATCACCCCCTTCGATACATAATGTGTGACAGCCCCTCCCTTCAATTCATTGAATGAGCTACACAAGCAGCAACTTGTCATATGGCAAAGCGGATCCATTATAAGTTTAACATTACTAAATTAAGGATCACATTCAAATCATCATCACATGGACTAAGTATATGGCGCCCACATAATACTATAATCATACATCCATTGCATGTGAGAGCGACTCCCTTTAAAAATCATGTGGGTGGAAAGGGCATAAGTTATCATATGGAAAGCAACAAGTTATGGGGGGCTTAATAACAAAATTCATTCACATATGTACCCAACACTTAAGCATATGAAAAGGACCCCCCACATAGTATAATATTGATAGACACAAACATGAAAATGGAGAAGATTAGATAAGTGTGTGATACATTACTCATTCATAGGATACACATAAATAAATCAATTTATGACCATTGGTTTCATCTTCCAAGAGGTCTCTTGGACTCCTCGTGACTCTTCACATTCTTTTGAGACTTTTTATCTTTCTCTGAAATGAAAGATCCAAATTCACACCCCAAAGAATTACATTTCTAATACCCCCCCCCCTTAATTTGAAGGGATGTATGTGAGTCCAAGAAAAGAGCTAAAATCTGGAAGTGGATCGCTACCAATGTGAACCATCAATGAGAGTACAAGAGACCTTGGATTATGAATCCAACGATCATAAAATGTATTTATGTGTATCAATTTTATAATAAAGTAATCATGCTTATCTTTCAATTTATTGTGCAACCCAACTAATATGATAAAGCCCCTTGATATAATAATATACTTTGCATGAACATGTGTTTCGTTTTTACACACATGGGAAAATAAAGCTTAGGTCTAAATGAAAAGGGGGATCACTAAACTTAGGATAATAAAGTAACTTTTTAATTGGCATGAATACATGTTATTTTACTATAGTATAAAGTGAAGATTTATAAGATGAGAAAGGGAAGTGGTTCATAGGGACATAATCACCTTTTTTCACATGCATACCAATGGGGAGAAAACCACATACTGTTTTGTACCATGAGAATAGAACTGGTGCCTCCTAGCACACCCACCATAAACCAAATTTAATACCAGAGGGAACCATGTGTTCCACCCATATAACATTGCCATGAAATAGGTCCATACCATGCATCCACCAATGATATACCATAGAACCAAGGAGCATCAAGACCCTAGACTTCTAACCCCCACAGCTCCATCACTCAAGATATGTCACAATGAAAAAGAACCAAACAATGACAATCCACCACATAAGCCACTTCTTGTCCCACTCCACAAACAACCGCCACCAACGTCCCAACCTTTGGAAGGCTAAGATCATGATGTCAACCTAAAAATCCTTGAAACATGTGATCAAAATCATAGGTGCAATCCTCGTGCAATAAGGTGGGTAACAAGACTAAACCCTAACAAGCAACCTACAAAGCCACAATAAGGCTCACACATGAGGAGCGCTACACTCCAAGGGTACACATGTCAAGCTCCAAGGTGGTATTGTACACAAGTAAAGACTCGAATGCAGTGGCACTCAACAAGGTTTGTCCAACACTCATCCTCCAAGCCTCCAAGGGCTCCAACACTCCTAGTGCTCCACTAAGTTCACTCCCACTACACGAAAAGTGTCACAACTCAAGCATCCCCAAGTCAACTCCATGTGTTCATGCAAACATCCAAGCTACCTCACATCATCAAGAGATCAATGTCATCTTTCATAATACAGAATGTTCCTCCTCTTATGTAAGGCATTTTCCACAAAAAAAAGCCTCATCCATGTGGCCAACAAGTAGAAAGTCACCAAGTTGTCTGGGGATCTCCAATACCTAAGGAAGAATGTCATGCAAGCATCCAACCAAGGTCAAGCAACCACTGAGTAAGACACCAATGAGCAAATCCATCACGAATCATCCAAGGGATAATCATAAACCATGTACGGAAAATCTCCTGAAGCAACCACAAACATTGTGTAAAAACTACAAGAGTAACCCTAAAAGCTAAATAAGAGGGAAGCATAGAGCAGTGACACCTCGTATCCTAGAACCACAATATATAGGGTAGACCCCTGACCTTCACCCATGAGACCATTGTGATAATGTGAGGTCCAAGCTCGAGGCAATTTTTCCATCCACAGTAGATACCCTCCTTCACACTCATCTAGATCTCAGTAAACAACAACCTCCTCTACGAAGCATGTTGTTCCCATGACTCCAGTGCTTCTAGATCTTCCAATTTGTCCAAATAGTTGTCCACTAGCGACTTTTCTTCACTTCAATCTCAAATGGTAGGAGAGTTCCACCCACTTCTAGTACAGATTTAGAGGTTAGCAACTTCTCCTCCTAGTCCTCATCTGAAGGCAATGGCTCTTCTAGACCTTGAGCACATTCTCCAAGCACCTCATATGAGATAGTTCTCTCAATTTTCTAGTTTCTTGAGAGGGATCCTTTCTTCTCTAGGACTCCCAACTTTACACCTTTTATCATCATAGAATATAGAAATCAGATTCTAGGTCTTTGACCTTTGAGGTTAGGCATGCTTTTGTAGGGGTTTCACTTGCACTCCCACTATGTATTGTTTCTAATGGATTTAGCAATCCCTTTGACCTATGTATCGTCATTTGTTGGACTAAATACAAAGACTTCCAAATGTCATTCAAACATAAGAATAAACTACAAAGCTAGGGTATTTGAACCATAGATAACAAGAGATACATGTTGCAAAAAATCATAATAGGATTACGTGGCTACTTGATTTTGCATTTGTTTCATAATTATTCATAGATTGAAATATTGAATGTGATTATTTAGTCAAGAATGAATTTTACAATCATAGTAGAATGTGCATTAGTCACATGGGCCACCCAGCTAGTAGAGAATATCAATAGCTACTTGGTATTAATCATATGTATTATAAGCAAAAAGGCTTCACCTTTGGACGAATCTATGGTCAATAGAACATAATATGGATAAATCGTAGAGCCAAACACTAATTATTGCATAATCACTATGCTTGCAAGGAATACGAGTTACTGGCTCCAATGCACTAAGAAGAGTAATCAAGTGACCATGCCTACAAGGTGGGGCATTGAGTGTTGCATTATCTTTTAATGCCTATGAGTAAGACATGAGAAAATGGTGTGAACCAATGCTATCAAGAAATTTTTAGTAATTGACCATATAATTTTCTAAATTGGTGCAAAATTGTCCACTAATTGGAAATTTTGCATCACATCAATAATTTATCTCCACATTATATGGAAGCCCAATAATGATTTCCTCTATCCTTAGTATGTTTGTCAAGTGTGGAAAATTAAGCCTCTAATATTAATATCAAAGAAAGATTTATAATTGTCCACACCAAAGGAAAAAATATGCAAAGTTCATCCATGCAGAAGAAATTAATCTTCAATGTGGACCATGTCCTACTGGGATGCATAGAATAATCACTAATGTGACATTAAAAACAAAGATTTTATAGCATGTTTTACCAACCATAATAATCTTAGGGGAACCTCAATCTAATTGGCACATGTTGGGATAGTCAATTTTCAAAACCAGTATCTTCATTAGAGGAAAGTTTGGATCTGTTAAGTTGTTATATTTGGGGTTGTTTCTATCGCCCATTAATCTCAATAAAAATACATGTAGCTCTTATTTAAGACCATGATGCTTATGGATGATACAAGAGAAACAAGACTCATTCAACCCTAAAAATGAGCTAAGTTAACCTGAAGTGACAAGACTTGACCAAATTTTGTCAAATACGTAGCAAGTTTGACTACTTTTACTGCCTATTATTATATTTATTCAATTTAACCAAGTTTGTAGTGTTTGACCTGTATTTGCCTAAATTATTTTTCATACATGGTTGTTTTGAATACTTTTATGTATTTTTAAAATGTCAATTTATTGCTCAATGCATCACCTAGTTTTACCTAGTTTTCATGTTGACTCGCCAATTCAAGACATGCCAAACTTGTCCAAAGTTGACAACTAACATCAAAATTTAGCTTGTATTGTGTAACGAGTAACTCAATGGGTATAGTAGAGCCCTGAGGGTTAGCTCAATTGGTTGAGTTCATGTTGCTAAAGCACCTCGCCAATGTGGAGGTCACGGGGTCAATTCTCCTCGACGCCCTCGGGGTTAAGCTCTACTAATAAGTCGACGGGATGTGATTCCTTCAGGGGGATCTACCTGGATATTTCCTCAGAAATAAATAAAAATAAATAAATAAACTCATTGGGTATAGTACATACATGCCCAATTTGTGAGTCCCAATAAGTCTTTTTTAAATAAAAACAGTGAAAATTTGTTAAAAGATCGTTGTGATTGAACGAAACATCTTAATAATATGAAGAAGGAATATTCTAACCACCACTTACAAGTCTAATTATCCAAAAAAGCCAAAATAAAATTCCAAAAACTAACATCTACCCCCGCCCAAACCCTATGACTATAGATGTAGGAACCATATTGCCTTACATATTAATTTAATAGAAAAGCTACCCAACAAAACATGTAACCAAACACAAATAATTACATAAAGTTTGACCCTTTAGGGTCTTCTTTTACTCTAACGATCTAACCTTGTTCTCCTTCGCGCACTTGGCCTGTTACATGTCCACATCCATTGAAGTTCCTATTATATCTTCTCCTTCTAGAGAATTCCTAGTCACAATGGTAGGGGAAAAATTAATCAATGCTTCCTCCTGAACCTTGGAGAAGCATGACTGCTTGGGGAGAGCTAGAAATTGAAGAGGGTCTACAATCCTTGAAACCAACAAGTACATGGAGTCCACTTTATCTACCAATTCCTCATACCTCCTTTAGTGATCATGCACGAGGTCCAGATGTGCTTGGTCTTTTTCCCAAAGTGCTAATAGTTAAACATAAATCTCCATTGTTTGTTGATCTTGAACATGTGCTTCCACAAAAAAGTTGTGGTCCCATTCTTCTTGCCACCTCAACCCAAATATTCTCCACAAACCAAATGTTAGAAAATCGGAAACACAGAAAGATTTTCTTATGATGATAATTACTTGTGATATTATTATGTTCTTATTAACTTCTTTATGTTCTTCCTTTATCTTCTTCTCATCAAGCAATTATCAAAACAAAAAACATGAAGATCATGGACACCAAATGTAGGCACTCAGCCAGGGCTAAAACCCCTATATAAGGGAAAACCCAGCCAAAAGCTCTTCCTTCAGTAGATTCAAAAGGACATAGACCAAGACCTTAGACAAAGACCTCCTCCAACCACCAATTCTGCCCTCCCTCCTAGTAGATATCCTTTGCTCAGCCTTCCAATTGTCAACTCTTCAAAATGCAGCTTCAAATCAGAATTTCAGCACCCCAGATTCAAATTTTCAACCCCCAGCTTCAGATTTTTGGCTCCCAGCTTCAAAATTTTGGACTTTCCTGCACCACTGAAATTTTCAGCCTGCCTGCACTTCTCAGACTGCCTGCACTTCTCGGTCTACCTGAACTTCTCGGACTGCCTACACTTCGCGGCCTTCCTGCACTTTTGAAATTCGAATTTCTTTTGCTTCTGAAATTTCGACTTGCCTTTATATAGGTGTTTATGCCCCTTAGTTAGGCCGACTTGTCCTTCTTTGCGGCCGACTTGTAGAGGGCAGGGCCGACTTGGTGTGGAGGTGACAAATGACCATTTTGACTCAAAAATAAATCTTTTTACATTGAACAAAAGCCCAAGAAGGATCTAATAAATATGACAATGACTTTAATGACTCATGACAAACCCTAGAAGTCTTCAATGGAGATTTTGACCTATAAAAACATTGACCCAGGCATGAAACCCATGTTTTAATAAGACAATTTCTTTAATAATAAAATTTATTTTTCTTTTCTTTTGACAAATACATTACATCATGACTCAAATAGAATTATGAAGACCGACACTAGTTACATTCTTCAACACCAAAGCCCTAGAGACTTGCAAGATACAATGCCCTTGACATCCCAAACTTGAGCCTCAAGCAATATGGTCTACCATAAAACATTGACCAAAAGAAACTCAACAAGCACAAAACCCACATTTGAGAAGTCACTTCATAATAGTGTACTTAATAAAGCCTTGAGCATCCACAGTGTAATAACTAAGCAAGCACCTTCTTGTTGACTTTAATTTGCTCACCAAGTCACATGCTTGAACTGACAATTATAGTTACGATGCATTGCCAAGTGTTTGTGGATTAAATTTCATGAGAGGGGGTAAAGAAACATCCCCCCCCCCCAAATTTAATTTCATTATGCTTTCACCCATTTCAACTCCTTCATTAGCCTGGATATCCACTTGGGTGTTGTGGTAGCACAAAACCTAAAAGAATTCCATTTTTTCAAATTCTTCTTCGGATTTTGAGGATGACGCGAGATAAAAGGATATCAGGAAGGATCGTTTTGCAATGTAAATGTCATACTACCATTGTAGTATCCCTATCACTGTTGCACATTTGATTGCCCCCTCCTTGAGCTTGACAAGGCCTTGATATGCTAGCAATGCCTCTGCCTTGATTTTGAAAGTAGGACTTGATCCTGATGCATACTTAAGTTCACGCTTTCCTTCAGCATCAAGAATGATCCCCTCCACACCTACCTTCCCTTGAATCATAACAAGCTACTATCGATTTAACCCCAGGTTTTTGTTGAGATATTTGCTAAAGTTATTTTCAAAATGACCAATTTTTAAAATGTCAAGTTATTGTCAAGTTTTTACAAGCAATCCCCCAGGTGACTCCTGTTGGTTGCCAAGTTGATGTCGAATCTCATCATATGACCTTATCTATGATTTTCCTCCAACAATAACAATGTATGTATGTATGCAACTAAAATTTCAAAGCTAAAAAACACTTTAGCATGGCTACATAATGCTACACAAGTTTGACCATTGATACACACAAGTTATCATGGCTACACAAGTTTATTCACTGATCCAGTGAAAACATAATTTTTTTAATGGAAAAAAAACCTTGTTGTTATTGAAACCCTAAAGCCTAAAACCATAAGCCCCATTCCTAGTTTATAAGAATAGCCATCCATCCCATTCAAAAACACAAGATAAGTTCATCTTTCTGTAATTGTTTGGAAGTTGGAAAGAAAAAGAAGCTTGGCACTAGAAATCAAACTTCGAAGCAACAAAGGGCGAGCACTTTAATGTTCATGAAAGCTACAGGAAGGCCATTGTCTCTTGTTCTTTGTTTGAGCATATTCCCAGTTCATAAATTCAGATTCTATGTTCTCCTCTTGTTTGTGTTCTCTGTTTGATTATGTTGTTAGCGTTCTTTTCTCCAATTTCCCATAATTCAACTGAATGTTTGGATTCTCTACATGGCAACCCAGTTTTCTTTTGTTCTCTCTAGAATTAAACTCTTTCCGAGTGCCCCCAGAGAAATACCATGTCCATCCAAATGCCCAGGAATTTTCTTCAAATCCTTAACCACAACAGCTCTTCATTTATTTCTATAAAGGCGGCATTTCAAAGTGACAGGCAGACAATCTACAAATGGAAAAGGTTTATGAGCAGAAAGGATTGCCAAGAGAAAAAATTATCATCCGCTGCAAATGTTTCACCATATTAAGATATGGCTAGTAGCCCGAAGTTAAAACTACTTAAGGATAGGAGATGCAACATAATTAAGCCAGTTCTGTCTTTGAACAAGTTCTGAAATCTTAGAATCTATCTATGACAAGTATAAATTAACTTTTACACTCATTGTGTGAAGGAAACAACAACATGTCTAATGAATCAGAGTGGTGAAATTTCATATGCATGGGTTGTCTTCTCCCAGATTTAGGAGCATTATACTGATGAGACGCTCATTTTTGTATTACCATTTTTCTATGAGACATCATTTCAGATTTATAAGTGATCAATGACTGTTATCAGTTATGGTACATTGATGGCTAATATCCATGACATCACTCATTTTTGGCTATAAATTATAGTTTTAATGTTGTGTCTCATGAATGGTTTTGATTCTTAAATCTGATCTTCTTATGAGTTTTTTTCAATTATAGAAATATATTTATATTTTGTGCTGTCATTTCCCTGTCATATCCAAATCCTGGATTTTCAAAAATTTAACAGATCCATTAACCAGATACATCTCCTGGTGATTTTGGTTTTTGGCCACATGGTTTGGGGGTTAACCTACTTTGCATAGCCTAAAAGGTGGTAAGTCATCATGAATGTACTGAAAATGGCCACAATAAATGATACTATAGCAGAAGAAACCAGAAATCCTATTCTCCAAATCTCTCTTCTAGTAGGATAAATAGGGAAAAAAAGCATGCAAATTGAAATATGGCCCCTTGTAAAGGTGCCGCGAGGAGAAAATCTTTTTGGATAGAAGCTACAAGAATTAACTGAAGTATAGGTCAAAAGAGCTTTAAGAACCTAGGCTCAAGACACAGCAAGCAACCAAGAAACCTACAATGCAAGCTCTTGCTGCACCCTCTAATTGTGGTATGCCCTCTTATTGTTCACCTTATATCTCAGTTGAGAGAGTGGAATACACTATTTAACTTCAATGAGTACATAGCATGACTTCAGAAATCACTCAAGTGCTCTGATAATGTGATGCAATTGTGCCTTGGGCCATATCAATCCCAGTGGTTGAGCCCTATGTCCTGATTGTCCAATATCTTCCATCACTAATTTGCACTCTCATTGCAGCCCATAAAAATGTTCTCATGCATGTTCCCAATACAGTTTGTGGAACACTGTAGCACAAAATTACAGACAATAGCACCATTAACTATACTAGTGACCTTCAAAGCATTATGTATATCATTGAATACAATCCCATGTTGCAACTCTAAGAGCAGGGCCAAAAATGTCTAGCATATATTCTACAGCATCAACAATGCATATATCATTTGAAAACATACATTACTCCAATTGAATTGAAGACGCCCTGTCTCCTGGTTTATAGCATATGCCATGGAAGAATCCATCTCACTGTATTCTATTACTCTGATAGATCCTCCTTTACCCTGCTGGACAAACACACCAACTTTCTCTTGTGGATATGCCTGCCTTGCACAACAAGATAAATTAGCAAATAAATAGCACATGAACAACAATTCAGTTTTGAAAAGGATGGATAATGTAAACATCACGGAATCCTAATCCTATATTTCTGATCAGAATTTCAGAAATATTGTAATGATTCAGTCCGTAAAATATTAGAATCATAATCAGTCAGGAAAAGGAAACAAGAGAGAAACCATATAATCATGGTCAGATGAGAGAGAGAGGGAGACAGAGGGAGATGATCCAGCATAAACATAAGCATAAGAAACAAAGTTTAGTTAACATGCTCACAAACATACCTTACGAACAACCTTGGCTGCAGTAGCTACACCTTTATCAATACAGTAACCTAGGAACATTGGATCCGCAACACGGACCTGATTTCATGAAATATAACAATAAGAACAAGCTTCCTTCATGAACACTAGTATATACTGTACAGTCACAGCTGTCATCGTTTGGGTCTTACCAAAGCATTGTCAACTCCATAGCAATCAACATATTTGATCCCTTTCATTGCCATATCATCCAAGCATTTTGAGGATTTCAGTGCTAACACACCAGTTCAACATATAGATAAGCAAAGACCATTATGCAACGAAGTTTTAGAACTTGGAATGCTAGAAATCAAAATTAAACTCAACAAATAATAATAGAATTTTTCTTCAATAAGCACACCTGAATAAACACCTCCATTCCCATCTGGAGCCCTCGCAACCTACAGTTGCAGAACACTTTCTTTTAATAAGCTAACATGATACATGAACCTCGTATAATGTGGAATCACCAAGAAATTGATAAAATAGACTACAAAAAAAAAAAACTCTTCTTCATCAAATGTTTGCATAGCTCAATGTATTGTAGCGACCAGCATTCCACTTAACCTCATATCTTGGACATTAACAAACATTTACTCTACTGATCCAGGACTATTTCAACCATAAGTACTGTTAACTTTCCATGAAATTCTGCAACTACTTAGATGAATAACTGAAAACTAAAACTAGTTTACTTACCAAGATACAGAATTTCTTGACAACGTATAAGCAGCAGAATAAAAACACAGATAAAAACACATCACACAAATTGATACACTTATTATCCTCAGGAAACCCAACAGGGAAAAAACTCTCCTTGATGTGGTATTTTATTGATCTTGAGTATTTGAATCAATTACAAAGCAATCTGTCACTTTGAGAACACGCTTGTTCTCCTGCTGATCGTGCCTGGACTTGCCCTGCCAACCCTTGATCCCAGCTCCTAATCCTTTGCGCACTTCCTGGCCCTGTTTGCTTGTGCACTAGCCTATCTCCTTATGCACAAAATCTCCTATTTTGTAGCGCACTAGGCTCCTATTTTTGTGCACACTTGGCCTCCTATTTTGAGTGCAAATCTCCTCCACAAACTCGTGTGCTCTTGCTCCTCAAGGCTATGCACACCACAAACAAAGAGATCTCACAAAAACTTGTGCACACAACAATGAATAATCCTTGTGCCTTCATCCTTTTATAGATTCAATCCATGCTAAATTAGGCTAGTACAAATTTAGAACTTGAGTGGTTAATTGGAAAGTTAACTGAGAGTGAACTCTTTCTCTCCAATCAACACTAGAGTCATAACTCGTCCTTTCTTCAATCAAAGACTGAAGTTCCAACTTGTCCTAAACTGAACTCGTGAGTCGTAACTGCCACCCAATCCTCTATTTATACAGAAAAAGGCTCCACGTAACTGATCCTCCAACACTACGCATGAACTGAAGTCTATCTCATGATTTCGAACCATGCTAAGAAAAAGACAAACTCTTGGTATTTCTAGCTAAGGCACAGGCCAGAAGACCTTCACTCGATATAATTTTCAACAAGTACAAGTAATCTATATTTTGTTGCATGTACCACTCCTTTGCATGTGGCCCATCTAAGTCAAAGAGATGACAGAAACATTTTTGTCTTCATGAATATAATATTGTGATACCCCAATAATTCAATGTTCATTTATTTATTATTGCTAGGTTCCTCAAAACAACATTCAAAACAGTCATCACTGCGTGGAACTTGTGTTTGTCTTGGTACACTATTAACATAGACACACCCTTCTCATAACTGTCCATGATAGTGTGTCAAAGAACCAGCCTACTTGCATGGGTTATATTGTCATGTGTTGCTGCAACGGATTGCACATCAAGCCTTCAAATGAACACCCTCACTTCTCAACCACACGTCATAGAATGCCTAGAGTGTAAATACAAGCCACATCTCCAAGTCAATTAGTAAGACATACTAGTAACCAGGGAAAAAATGCTAAACATGCAGATACCAACCTCCATTGGGTGCTTGATGGACATTCAAATCAATAGGCACCATAGTCACAACATATGTCTTACATCTGCATGCCCAAGCTAAAAATATCACAAGTTCCAAACAGCATGGAAGACACCCTTCACAAAGGTTGATAATTTGGCAATGGGTATTGTTACCTCCCCAATTTGTGCTTCATTATAAAATCACTAATCCACAAGGTGCTGTAAGGAATTCCGCGAGATTCCTCTTGCTTGGTTTCCTACCCAATTCTCCAGCAATTAAATAATTTGACAAACAATGAACAGAATGCTGTCTACAAACTGAAGAAGAAACACACACAGAAAACTTGTCTATTTTATTCAACTCGAGCTGATATATACTATTACATCTGTGCTCAAAGAAAAACATACATTCGAATCCAGATCACAACCACAAGCTAATAAAAGAAGAGATCTCCTAACAAACTCAAACCTTCCATAGGATACTTATCTACGTAGATAACAAACCAAACCATTAAAAAGCAAATAAACCTTACACTAAACTCATCATTCTAACAGATGCAACCCAAGCAGGAACTACTATGACAGTTACCACTGTCAGCTAAGCAAACTATCCTCTTCACTTTAGGCCGGCTCTCCTCCAACTCAAGGGGGGTATCCCTAAGTAGGATTATTAAAATTCAGCAATGAGACAATAGATGATAAAGAGTAGCTTCAGTAAAACAATGTTTTTTTCTAAAGTGATGAAGGGATGTAGAAATTAGTGCCTGTTACCACAAAATCTAGCACACCTAATGTGTGAAAGTCCCAAGCACAAGGTATTAGTCTGTGTAACTATGAAAGGCTAACAATTATCACCACAGTAGCACTTCTTCACTCTTCAGGTTGGTTCCTCTCCAACTCAAGGAGATTTCCCTATGGAAAATGATTATCTCCAAGTAGTTTGATGTGAATCTATGAGGTTTATTGGACCGATGTATTTGTTTGGAATCTTGTTAAAGTAATTTTGGAGTTGTAAGGGAAGGTTCAGCTCGTTCACACCCAGGTTCAGTTTGCCAGCCAGCCTTTAAAACCATCCCACCTGGCCAACTAACCTTGGCTGCACCTCTCCCGTCCACAAACACCTCCTACTTCCAGAGAAATCAAGGGTCTAGTTGTGCCAAGGCAGGGCCCCTTCTCTCGATCTCGATATATGTGTTATTATGTCCTCGCCTCTGTGAGTTTTCTATCTTCATCTGTTGCTGATTCAACTTAATCTGGGACCTAGCTCCAAGTCTCAGGGTAAAGTGTTTCTTAAATACTGTAATCAGTACCTTTATGTTAGCTAACCAGGCTACTTGACTCTGTGCATCGAACATCCGCTCAAGCCTTCTTATGATTCCTTGATTGAAATTTATTAGACTTCTTTAAAATCTGAATTTTAGAGACATCTTAGTGAAATATTATTTCAAATTTACATTAGAATAGAGTAAGTAAATTTATGTAAATAAGAAGTGAATGCTCAAAAGATAGATTCTGAAAATAAATTACAACAATAAGAAATGTTGCAGAATGTAAAAATTTCCTGATGTAAACACAGCAAACTCTTCAACATATGTGCCAAGTTAATTAAATAGTTCGTCAAGATGGCACATGTGAGTGGGAACAAGTCTAAAGTGAACTCAACAAATTAACATGAGGGCAAGCACTTTCTTGAAATCATTTACTATGTGAACTGCCTCGACATGTGTGCCAAAGCAAGCACTAGCCTCAAGTTGTGTTCCTCATGCTCAACAAGTTGTACTCCCTCGTCACTTTTCGTTCTTCCTTTTTCTTTTTTCTCTTTTTTTAATTGGAATTTAGGAAATAAGGCATTGATTCAGTTTTAGAACCCAGCAATAAAATAGGTTAATAATGTAGCACTTCAACCTTCTATTTGGGTCTGATTAATTAACAATAAAATATCCCAAACCACTTTGACATATTCACACATGGAAAAAGGAGTTTTATTGAAATATAACAAATGAAAGTTGAGTTATGAAGGAAAACTATATGGAAAATGGATGAGATGATCATGTGCCCCTTATTAGTGCGTAAATGACATGAAAATTGTCTACGTAAAATGGAAATGTGATAATATAATGGAAGGTACCTAGGCTAAATGACAGATAGATAATGAAAGGGGGCAAGCATCTAAATGAACCACCAAGAAGTATATCACCATGCTAGAAGGCACCCCAACTAGGAGAAGACTTGAACCCATCATGAAATGACCAAGAGAAAATAATGACAAAAATATCATAAGCCCAAGATAGCCAAATAGGACATTTCTCCATCAACAATCAATCATGGAGTATCACCTACAAAAGGATTTGTATACATAATCTGCAGCTAAAGCAACCTCCACCAATGGTACAATATATGAACAATAAATATGATAAGCTGAAGTGAGCAAAGGAGCAAGAAAATGACAACGGCAAGTTTTATCCTATAACAATGTCAGCTTCCCCCTTGGTTGGAAAAGGGTCAAGTAAATAATGAGGGTGGCACAAAATAACATATGCAATGAGATGGAATTCCTTGAGTGTCATCATACAAGGTGTCATGAACTAGTCCTCGAACACCCCATTTAAAATATGGTGTAACATTGCCAATCCAACAAGGGAAATGGAGTCAAGGGACCATCTTAGAGGGCTTATTTTCTTCTGTGAATAGAGCTGGAAATAAGGCACAAAATCTCATTAGATCCACCTAATATTGCCTGAAATTAATGAAAAAAATTCACAAGGGTGGACTCCAAAGTGTGCTCCTTCAAATAGCACTTAACTTCACCTTAGAATTGGAATCAACAAGTTTGAAAGCATTCCTAAGAAATATCATACAAATTATCAAACCCCGTAGTTTGAAGAAGATACCAAAAGTGATCTACCTAATGGCTTTTAAATTGAACATGGCTTGCATTTTATGTTGCAATGGCTCTTGTACATACGTCGGTGTCTCAAGGGATGCCTGGAGACCCTCCTTGATGGTTTTTTGGAGGACATCGATATGATGACTTCTACATTTGATTAAGGCCATTCCACCTTCCATAGAGGGTATTGGACTTCTTGATGACATGGCACCCTTCTAGAGATTTGATTTGTTTGTATTTTTGCCAAGTCCAAAGGATAGGAATCCATCATTTGAGGATTCACGTAATTTCTCCTTTAAAATTATATAAATATTAAATAAACCCTCTAGATAGAAAATAAGTGGTGGAGTAAAGTGAAAAGAGCTGAACAGAGCAGAAGAGAGTTCAGAGAGGAAGTGAATTGTCATTCTGTGTTATCAATATAAATTGCAGACATTTTTATGTGTTTATTCCTATTTTTTTTATTAGTTCACATCGTCACTTAATCTCTGTCATTGAATTCTCTGAGCATAGCCTTCTAATTCCCATCAAATTATGTGTCTGACAAGTTATTGCATTATTTATCAGAGCTTGCAGAGGAAGAATCAAATCAAATCAATCATTGTTTCGAAAGGTGGATCAACGGAGAAATTAATCAATGCAAGGGAGAAAATCCGGATCCAAACTTTTCTTAGAAGTCCTTTATTAAATCTTGTGGATTTCATATGTTCCAGATCTTCCAGGTTCCAGAATCGGTGTGCTTTCCATAGCCATCTGATATCTGGGTCTCAACAAAATGTCACATTTTAGAGAAAATCCAGATATCTCACCATTCCACAGCATAGTTCCACCATATCTGAAGCTTTTAGAAAAGCCGGACTCCAATCCGAATAGGAGACTTTAATAAAAAGCACATTTCAAAATCTTCCGGATTTGAAATTTTGAGGTTTCACGAGCAGAGTTCCAACTCATCCAGAACTTTTGAAACTTCCGGATCTTGCCATCCTAATCTGGAAACTCAGTTAAGTGGTGTTTTAACCTTATTCTGGATATAGTTTATTCCAGACATAAACTTCTTCTGCATACAATTCTTCCGGATTATGTAAGGCTATGTTTATTGTGGAATTTCGAGGTTACAAAGGAGTTTATTTCTGCAGGGTTTTGCCAGAAGCATCTGTTATCAGAGTTGCGCAGTTAAAAAGAGAGGGTGGATTAAGATCCAATAGGGTCTACATCAATTTCCATGTTCCACCTGTTTTAGCAACTTGTTAAATGCTTTGCACTAGGGTACTGGATTTTGTGATAACAAATCCCATTGATCTTTCTTTGGTCATTAGTCTACATAATACTATTTACCTTCATTTTATTTGTTTTAATGGACTGAGGAAGGTTCTACACTGTAGGGTAATAAGGATAAGTTGTTGATTGGACACTAAAATTTCGTATGTAAAAATAGAAGAAAAGGCCAACACTCGTTACAAGAGAACCTATAATCGACTTCCACAAAATCATGCATAAAGAAACCATCTTTAATTGAGAAACCTCCTGTGTTTATTTCAATGTGGAAAAAGTCGGAGTCGGGATTATTTCGGCAAGGGTAAAAAAGTTGAAAAAGTCGGCAAAGTCGGGACTTTTTCGAAAAAGTCGGCAAAAAGTCGGCAAAATTAAAAAAATACAAAATTATTCAAAATTTTTCAATTTTTTTAGCATCTAAAGCATCCACAACATCAAATAAATGCATTTCCACATAAACATGTAAAGAAAGCTAATATATAATATGAATATGAAGTCTAGGGCTACATCACATATCAAAATAGTGAATCGAGTCCTGAATCTTGAGTCTCAGTCTCAAGAGTCAAAATATCAACAAAAAATATAATAATGTATATCATGAGTCATCTCCATGTCATAAAGTAAGTCACTAAGATGAAGATCCCCTGCCCCTTTTACGGGAATAGGGAATGGCTTTGCCTTTTCCTCTAGAGGAAGAAGCCTCTGCCCCTCGGAATACAGATGGACCCAGTCGTCCTCTAGAAGCAAAAAAAATAGGTGGCCTATGTGCTCTGCCACTGACGCTGCCACTGCTACTGCCCATCCTAGATGGTGTCACCTCCTCCTCCACATCCTCCTCCTGCTCTGCCTCCTGACTCTGCTCCTCCTCCTCTACCACTGGCTCCTCCTGTTGTGCATCTGCTTCCTCCTCTGGCACTAATGCCTCTGGATCCACATCTAACCAATCAGGGGTCGATTCCATGACCGACCTCTCAGTCTCGACCCTCCATGCAACAGTGGTATCAATATTGTCCAATGAAATGGCATCCATATCAGGAGTTTTCTGAATTTGTCTCATCCACAATCGAAGATTGTAGTAGACATACACCATGTCATTGAGACGTTGGGATTCCAATTTGTAAAGGGTCATAGATTATAAATTAGTACTTGGAAAATTTATATAGTAAAAATAATCAAATTATTTCAAAAATTTAATTTGAAATTTTTTTACCTATTGCGCTTTTTGCTATGTATTTTGTCAAAGACACTCCAATTGCGCTCACACCCAGAGGAACTGCATGTCTGGCTGAGCACTCGGATGGCAAGCTTTTGGAGATGGGGTACTCTACCACCATAGCTTGTCCACCAAGCATCTACAAGTTAAAATAAAAATGATAAGCAAAAATTATGAAGAGACAATGAATTATTAAATTTGAAAGTTGAAAATTGAAACAAACTGAAGCTTACCTGGCATTTTGGTCGTCCTATCCTTAATAGCCATGGCAAAACCAAATGTGCCACCAACCATCCTATATATTTCCATTTCTTTGGAAATTTCTTCATGTTCTTGCTCAGATACCACCATCCTCTCAACACATGTGAAGAATCCATCCATCACCTCGGCATCAAATCTGAAACCACAGGAGTAAGAAAATGCGGGGTTGAAGTAGATACCTGCAGCATGAATGGGGCGATGGAGGGTATTGTTCCATCGGTCATCAATCACTCTCCATATGACATGTTGTTTCTCTAACCCCTCATCTCCCTTATCTGCATAATAAGCACGAATGGCTTCTTTGGCCCTATCCATGGCCTCATACAAGTAGCCCATTGCGGGCTTCTCTCCATCAACCAACCGAAGAACCCTTACCAAAGGTTCTGAAATGGCACACACCTCTACTCCTGCCCAAAACTCCTGATCATATGAAACAAGTCTGCATATTCCCTCTCCCTCTGGTTTGCGGCTAATAGATAAGTCACGCCAATCCTGTGAAAGAAACATGCTCTTCACGTCCCACATAGAATTCAACAGAGACTGAAGAGATATGAAAGTAGTGGCAAAGCGTGTTATCGCAGGACGCACCAACTCTTTGTTGTTGGTGAATCTTCTCATCAAGCTAAGCACAGATGCATGATTGTAAATAAATTTTGTTATGCTCTTGGATGATTCAACAATATGTCTCACCATAGGAATCTTACCTATATCCTCCAACATCAAGTCAATACAATGAGCGGCACAAGGTGTCCAAAACAGGGTAGGATACCTCTCCATAAGCAACCTGCCAGCTGCAACATAATTTGCAGCGTTGTCCGTTATGACTTGGACAACATTCTGTGGGCCTATTTCCTGAATGAAGATGTCCAACAACTCACATAATAAACGCGCATCTTTAATGTGTGCAGATGCATCAACAGATTTTATAAACATTGTCCCCTTGGGACAACTAACCAAGAAGTTAAGAAGGGTCCTACCCTTCTGGTCAGTCCAACCATCTGACATGACTGTGCATCCAGTGTGTTCCCAAGATGCCCTAAACTCCTCCAGTCTAGCAGTGCAATCATTATTTTCCTCTTGAAGAAGAGGCCCTCTCAACTGTGCAAAGGTAGGGGCTTTGTACCTCGGGCCAACGACAGCAACAGCATCAAACATAGGTTGGTAGAATGGGTTTGTCTTGGCAATGTTGAAAGGAACATCACTCCATAGAAGACATCTACTCACCAACTTGTCAGCTTCTGCCTTTTCCTTTTTTTTAATTGCTGATTTGATGCCAGGTTGTGCACCAGGTGTCGTTCTAGGGACAAAAAAGGATGAAAAAGCTGAGGGGTTGGAACTGGAAGGTGATGTTGAAGCAGAAGAAGCACTCTCACTTACCCCCAGCGTTGAGCTCCCTACAAGTTGCCTTTTCATTACTGCCCTGGTGTCTTTGCCATCTTCTTTTTCCATCAAGGCTTTAATGGCCTGTCGGATCATTTCTGGACCCGGATTTGAGCAAAGTTCTACATTTTGCCCTGGAATTTGCCCTATATGGCATTTTAATCTGGCAATACCCCCTGACATATGCTTTCCACACAACTTGCAAGACAAATACATTCTATTGAGTCCTCCAGTTTCGGGTATAGTATCAGGTTCACCATACTGCCAGAAAGGATCCAAATTCCTTGGCATTTTGTTTGAAACTTTTTGATGTTTGAACTTTGAACCTGGGCACAAAACAAAAATTTAAAAAAAAATTAAAAATTGCCCATCACATAAATTAAAATTTAAAATCACTAAATAGTATGAACTGAACGCTGAATGTGTTGAATTTCAAGGAAGGAATAGCCATAACCAACTGGTTACTGTACACATCCATAAATATTAAATACCACCTTAAGAACTATGATAATGGCAGCATCATTGAAGATTCATTCTTAGTGCAGAACAGTGGCAGGTCATAGTCATACATATTGTATTTTGATGGGCCACCAGTCATTGACAATCAACATTAAGAGGAGCGAGCATGCTTTATCAAACTTCATGTGATAGATCATAGAAGGCAGCTCTGGTCCCACAGAAGAGGAATCTGGTAGGACAGTTGGCATCCCTGGAGAAGGATTGAAGATTGATTCTAAGGACAGAATTTGGGAGATATATATGGATGGCAATCTTAGGGATGAATATATGGACAAGGAAAGAGTTGGTCATGCTTATAGGTTTGAAAGTTTTTTAGAAACTAGAACAGTTAGCATCTCTGTAAAATTTAAATGCTTCCAACATTACACTGTGCCGATTCTAAACTGGATAAGGAGAAAATTTCTGGATTTGTCTCTTTGCATTTAATTTGTCATTGTTGTCATAAGCAAACTCATTGCTATCCTAAATGCTCTTTTAAAGTTTTATGTCATTTGAAATCTGAACAATACAGTCAAATTGTTTCTAAAAGGAATGGGCTTCAATTCTGGCATTTGGCATAGAGGTAGCTCTCTGTTGAGAAATTATTAAATTAAAACTTTCAGAACTGTTTTTGCATTCAGAATTAATTTGCTCAGTTCATAGTGCCGACAGCCCTTTGACAGTCAACAACGAGGAGGGCACTGTTGTCCTTGGGACGAGTTTTGAACAAAATTTTGATGAAAAATTATCGCTGGGCAGTGGTGACAATGGCCTCTCTGAATATCAAAGTTCAAACAGAGAGTAAAGAAGAATATAGCGTAGATTTGGGGTCTTGTGGTATTCGATTATGAAGATGGCAATGGTGAAATTTTTTTAACTTACCTGGCGGCAGCACTGAGCAGCAAACCCTGGCCGTGGCGGCACCCAATCTGCAAGCTCGAGCTATCTTCACTGTTCAGCTCCCTCCCAACGCAAAGAAGCCACGTATGAATTCAATAAAATGTTAACAGTTAAAAGTTTAAACTTTAAACCCTCTTGCCGGTCGACAGAGTCTCCACGGAGTGACACGGACCACAGCAGCTGCGGGCGGGCGGGCGGGCGGGCGGACATCCGACAAAGAAAACTAAATAACACATAAAAAAACGAAATTTCCGGCTTTTATAAACCCTTTCACGATTTTTTGGATCGAATCCGGAAAAAATCGGGGATATTACGATTTAATCGGGAATTTTTCAAATTTGAAAAAATCGGGAAAAAGTCGGCCGATTTAATCGGCATCTTGAAAAAATCGGGACTTTTTGAAAAAGTCGCGATTTTTTCCCGACTTTTTCCACACTGGTTTATTTAAACATATTCAGCCAAAGGTATCACTGAGGAGCATCATATGCCAGTCAATTTATACATCAAACCCTATACACTGCCATTTTAGCATTATGAAAAGCTTGAACATGTTCTGAGCAAATAATTCAAATTTACTTGTAAATATTCAACTACAGAATTGAGCAATGTTGCGAACATCTCGATAACATCTCGATTTTATCTCAAAATCACAATTTTTTAGCCTCGCCGATGTTTGCCAATTTTTAAAAATATTTTTATGGTATCTTAATTTTGCCGATGTTTGCCAATTTTTACCAATATTTTCCCGATTTTTACAATTTTTTGGTTTTCCAGACCCTTGCCAATTTTATCCAGATGCCGATGATCGCAACATTGGAATTGAGGAACAAATCAAAATTTAATGATTTGATTACACATGGGTTAAGAAACATTTATATTTTCAGTGTAAAATTGTAAATGGCATATTGAAAATGTTTACTGATGGAACTCATCACAGAGAATAGAAACAAAAAAGTTTATGATTGTTGACCAAGAGAAGTAAACAAGCAGATGCCTCTACATCATCAGTGGAACTTGAACAATCCCACTACGAAAATTTGATATAATTAGTTATTGTGGTTTTCAAGGGGAAGATTTGATTAAAAAAATTGAGACCAGTACCATAAAGGATAAGAACAACTAAGATAACCACCAAAAACACGAACTCAATAATCCTGCAAATAAGCATTACTTTCACCAATGGATTGCAGCATTTCTATTGCCAATTTCAGAACCCGTCTTAGACTGATGATCTAGTGTGTATGTACTCTAGGATGATGGCCAGTAGAGACCCTGACAACAACAACTATTTAATAGCATTCCCCCTCTTTAAGGAAGGGAACACGCCCAAGTGAAACTTAGGTTCTTAGTAGGCCCAACCCTTGGAGCATAGGCACAAAAGCAACATGCAGTGGTAGAAAATTGCAAAGGCTTTGCTTCTTTATCTCAGTCAACCTTTCAAAGACAAATACATGCTATAGGAAATACACTAAAACCAGAAAGCATATGTCCAAAATACTGATGTCTATACCTCGAGAGCAAACATACCTGATATGGAGTTTCCATGATAATCCGCCCTTCCTTAGATATACAAGGGAGTGTACCTTGCTGGAAAAAGGTTACCTACATATGACAAGCAAATACAAATGGTACCAAATTACAATAACTCATTCTGAATCCAAGCCAAAAAAAAATTAAGTGTCTTAGTTGTATGACAAAATGTTTTCAGGAAAACCGATTTCATACTCAAACTCCAAAGGCAATATAAATGGTCCAAGCTTACCTGTTCTGATTCCAAGCCAAAATATTTTCGACTCTCAAAGAATTTGCGTATTGCATCATGTGTGAATGGACTTGTCATTATATACCAATGAATTCGGATAACTCGCCCTGTTCCTCAATAGCAAAAATTGCAAAAAATGATGCCGATATAAAGCTTGACAATTATCCTAGACAAAAGAGTAATAACTTGTTGCAGAATAACTCTAAAAGTGCCCCCTTACCATCAGCCACTGACTGGGATGCAAGTCTCTGAACACGTAAAATACGCTCTGCTTGAAGTTGAAACAGTGATTTACCCGAAGGAAGCCCAATGTCTGAAAGACAACAGCATAACCAGTTTTCTGTAGATTAGATGGGAAGAAATATTATCTTTGACATAAATGCTTCATGCTCATGAATAGACACTGGACCTTCTTCCCAACTTAATCCCACCATATTCTCTATTTGATAGACTAATATTACAATATACCTTACCAGTCTAAAAAGTGCTGTAAGTAAACAAATTAAACATAATTCATAAAATCACATGATAGAATTGCTGAACTTACTGAAACATCCCTTCGCCTCTGAACTTCCTAGACGGGTACCCTGAACAGAATGACAGGCCACAAACTAATAAGAGAAGGCCCATTGAGCAGCTAAGTTTTAAACTGCAAATATATATTTCAAAATTCTAATGCTAAACACAAATGTGTGGTCTAGGGGAATTTACAGCAAAAAATATTGCATATATATAGCAAATTCCAAAAAATGAACTAGTTGAAACTTGAAACCATAAAACGTAGAAAAGATACTAAGTCTTGAAAACAGAACTTATTATAATTTCTCAAAAAAACAGTATAAAGTGAGATATGTACCTTTAACGAGAAGTTAGATAAGGTAAACATTATTTAAATATTGTCCAACAAATGACAACAATAAGTAGGTCAATGATACTCAAACTTACATCCAGTGAAAATACATAGCGGGGGTACAAAAGCAGCTCCTAATACTATTCTATCAAAAGCAGAAAATAGCCAGGTGCATAACTAAAAGAAATACAAAATACTTGCAAGAACAAGAATTCGACCAAGTGTTCTACTTGAAGGGTTACAACTTTCTTACCAGATGTAGAAGACAAAAATTGACAAAGACAAGGAAACATTTCTAATTACAAGATAATGTTTCAAGGTTTCTAGAAGCAGTGAACATAACAAATTGTGAAACAATCCCGACAGTCTCAATATATTTATTGAATCAAGATCAAACCCTGTTTTGCAAGACCAACATGAATCAGTCATGTTCAGAATGGCCTTCCCCTTATATATGATTTCCCAGAAAGAACATGTTTCCAGGCAAGATTCCAAATGAAGCTTTAGCAGTGGTACTGAGCTGTCTTACTCCCAAACTCCCAACAAATCAGCAAAACTGTCAGGATTTACAAAAACACTGGCAAGCAAACTGATTGGTGTCTTTCAAGCAGCTTCACATTCAGATAAAGATGCTTCAAAAAAATGCAGGCCCCTCTCAAATGAAGCCAAGACTGTTCTCAGATGCTGCCAAGAAAAATAGCAGCTCCCAATTTCACGGAACTCAGAGTTTGAATGTGGGGCAATTTATTGTGGAAAAATCATAGCCTGCTCCTGTTTTGCAGAACTCTTCTGAAAGTATTTGTGCAAACATCAAGGCCCACATGGAGAATGCCCTGCCTTATAGATTTAAGAGACTTTGGCAAAAAGATTTAGAATGGATTCATAACTAAGTTGCAAAAAAAACATAGGAACGAGGACCAAAACACCATTCAGCATTTCAGACAAAGGAATTGAGGGAATACAACATGGAAATGCCATCAAAAATATCAGTCAATTGAAACAGGAACCTTGAAATGCTTCAGCCCCTGAAAGCCATGTTTCCTACCAACAACAGTTTTTAAAAAATGGACATAAGGAAATAACAAACAAAAACCCTAAAATCAATCCCTGTATAGTATTTAACATTGATCTTAATTCTTAAATCTAATCAAACTATAAAATAGTACTTAGAACAAAGACCATCTTCAAAAGAGCAACAAAAATGGGTTACAAAGATGTTGGATTGTAACTTTGAAATTAGCTACAAAAAGGGAAAATAAAATATTGTGGCAGATGCACTCTCAAGGAAAGAGGAAGACACAAGGGGTTTACTATGTGCTATTTCCATTCCACAACCTGACTGAGTAGAAAAAGCAAAGATAAAATGGAAACAAGATGAAAAGGTATACAAGATAATTCAACGACAACAGCTACTGGAGGACCTCGATGCAGTAGAAAAATTTATGTGGAAGAATGATTCACTTCTCCAGTAAGAGGAAATTCAAGGTTCTTGAAGACATACCATAAGATTAGGAAAGAGTTTTTTTGGGAAGGTCTTAAAGCAGATGTACAAAAGTTTGTGGCTGAATGTGTGATATGCCAACAAAATAAGTTAGAGACAATCAAGAACCCCAAGGCTCCTTCAGCCATTAGCCATACCAAGCCAATGTTAGGAAGAAGTTTCAATGGATTTTATTACAAGTTTGCCCAAATTTGAAGGAAAGAATCACTCATTATGGTCGTGGTAGATCGAATGAAAAAGTATACCCATTTTTGCTCTCTTTCTCACCCTTTTAAAGCAAGTACAGTGGCAGAAGCATTCATGGAAATAGTCCAAACACAACATGAAATACCGAAAATTATTGTAAGTGACAGAGATCCAATTTTCACTGAAAATTTTTGGACTGAATTATTTTCTTATTTGGGTACTGAATTGGCTCACAACTCATCTTACCATCCTCAATCTGATGGGCAAACTAAGATTGTGAATAAGTGTTTAGAAGGATATCTACATTGCCCTGCATCTGATAAACAGACACAATGGGTCAAATTGATGCCCCTGGTAGAATGGGGTACAACACAACCTTCCATACTTCATCAAAAATGTCACCATTTAAGGCACTTTATAGATATCACCCTCCATCCATCACATCACTCTTAAAAGGGACTATAAAGGCTCAAGTAGTAGAGGACTACATATGGCACCAACAAAAGGTTCTCAAGACTCGAACTATTGAAGGACAACTTAGTTATAGCACAAAAAACAAGCAGATCAGACAAATAGCAATTGGTATATGAGAAAGTCTACGGAGATGTACATAATCTACTCCCCTATGGATTTGAACCATTGAATTCTTAAGAGGAAACATATATTCTTAAGCATCAAGCTAACTCAAAAATGCTATTTTTTAAATTTTATTACTGTTAGTATTAATCATACTTAAATCATGTTAAGATGAATATATGCTTCCCCAAATGTGTTGATAAGAGAAGAGATGTGTGGGAGGGAGGCGAGGTTGCCGCAATACAAAGCAATGAATGGTGAGGAAATGTCAATTCATCCCTCACCCACCTAACTTGACAACCATTATCTTCACAACATGCTCAATCTATTGAAAACATTAGTCCCCATGGCTTCTCCCTCATGTGCACTCAACGCCAAGATCTTGTCCCAAGCTCTACATTATGAAGCTCTGCTCACTTCCAACATTCACTCTAATGGGGATCTACTCATTTTATTCATTTTTTCCTTATAGAGAAGACATTCCTTCTTTGAAGTTCTACCTCCCTAGATTATCTACTTATGTAAACAGTTGTTTCCACCACCTCTTTAGTCTAGGAGAGTGGATTTAGGTTTTGCCACCAACATGTTCGTCTAGCCTCATCCCTGAAATATTAATCCCTGCACTCTTGCCTTCTCATCAATGGATCCTTCACCCTCCTAGCCACGCTCCATCTCCCTCTCACTCCAAGTCCCACTCTTGTCGATCCCTCCCCCCTCCAAATTCCTCCCCATCTTCGACTCTACTCCATATCCCTACAATGACTCGTAATTGTGGCCAGAACCAATAAGGAAGCAATGGCCAATGAACTTTGAAGTCATGTTAGCTCGCATGCTTGTTTTAGAGCAACATCTTCTTCTCATCTCTTTTACAATCAAATTCCACACGGAGTTCAGGCATTCATATTTGTAACACTCAAGAGCCATTCTCTTGATCAGCACACCTTAATGAAAAAGAAAGAAAGAGCCAATGTAGTGTTATCTCCCTTACTAAATGTAAATAGCAACTATAAATAAACTAATAATCTAGCATAGATCCATCTTATCCTTGTATATATTATGTATCAAGAGGAGTCAAAAATAATTAATGTTTGCACCTAGATATTTTAAATTTCTCTTGATACTTAACAGATACAAGGTCAAGATGGATTCGTGCTAATAACATAGAAAATGGGCTACGTCAAGGTCCACGTCAAGGTGGGGAATCTAACAGAGTAAATCTCTTAAATGGCTTACCATAAAACAATTCAAAACTCATCAACGGATGGATTAGATAATCCAATAAAAACATGCCAAATTCTTTATGTGTGTGTGTGTGCGCACATTCATGTTTGGAACACTTATGAGCCAAAGTCTTATTTCTCTTCATTTCCATATCTTAAAAGAAAAAGAAAGAAAGAGCCAATATAGTATTTTTATTTCTTACCATATTCAAACAATAACTATAAATAAACTAGTAATCTAGCATATATAGATCTTGTCCTAAGATATATTACACATCGAGAGGGATCAAAAAACATTGGGGTTTGCACCTTGAATTTTGTGATCCATCTCAGTAATTAATAAATACAAGGTTAAGATGGATTTATTGTAATAACTTAAACAATCGGCTAAGTCAAGTTGCACATCAAGCTGGGAAATTTGAGGAGTGAATCTTTCATGTCATTTGGGGTAAGTAATCAAGTGGTTACTTATCATATTTAAAAAACAACTATAAATAAACTAGCAATCTAGCATAAATCCACCTTAACCTCGGATCTATTATGTATTGAGAGGCAATGTCACAAGGTTCAGGTTTGAGTTCGGGTTCGACAATGATTAGGTTTGGTTTGAGTTCGAATTTTGTGATGAGGTTCAGATGAGGTTCACCATTAGGTTCGTCTATATATATATAATGAATTATAGGATAAAATAGTAAGAAATCAATATTAGTAAACATCAAGGATAAATTACAAGCTTGAGTTGTGACATGAAGTTATGAGTTTTGATATATGGACTTGATCAATGGCAATGAGGTTCAATAAGGTTCACCAAACCTCAACATTTCTTTAAGGTTCCCCAAAATTCGAACCTCAAGGTTAAAGTTCGACGAACCTTGTGACATAGTCGAGAGGGACCAAAAAACATTAAGGATTGCACCTCAAGTTTTTTGATCCCTCTCGACACTTAATAGACACAACGCTAAGATGGATTTATACTAATACAAAGAAGCAAACATCGCGATTTAATCGCGATTTTTTCAACTCAACGATTTTATCGGCGATTTTTTCCCGATTTTTTGAAAAAATCGCGATTTTTACCAAAAAAATCGTGGGCCCATCAAACAGCGACCCTATAAGTTCAAAAATCGATTTTTTTTTTTGTCATTTTTGCAGCCCTCTCATTTTCCTGACACACCTTGTTGGCAGTTAATGGTAATGTTAAATTCTTAAAGTAAAAGTGATATTTCCTTTATTTTTCATTTTCATTTTCATCCTTTTACTTAAATTTTTAACATTACCATGAAATGACTCAAGATGTTTAAGAGTGGTTTCGACCTCATTGGATTTCATATGGAGAAACTAGAATTTTAGATTTCACTCAAAATTCAGCAGACTTAATGGTTTTCAGGGTTTCATGGTTTGGGGATTTGCATTGTTTCCATTTGATTCTATTATGTGTAAAGGTATGAGATTGGCATTTGATCAAGAGTATGAAGTCCTTTAAGAACCTTGATGTTGGTGGCATTGATTGTTGAACTTTGTTGATGTTGGTGGTATTGATTGTTGAACTCCCCTACTGTGGCCTTAACAAGAATGTACCCTTCACTCAAAGGAAAACAATTGGTTAGGCATGTTAATCTTTTTCTACCGCATTTTAAGGTTGAGGAGATGAACCCTTCACTCAAACCAAAATCATTGGTTAGGCATGTTAAACTTTTTCAATTTCTATCATGTTATAAGGTTGAGCAATCCAAGTCTGAAGACTTTTGAGCTAGATGATGTTTATGTATCTCTTGTTGATGATCCCATTTCTAGTAGCGATGAATCAATGATGAGTTTCATGAGGAGGAGGAGAAGGAGCAACAATAGGAGGAGGAGGAGCAACAATAGGAGGAGGAGGTGACACCACCTACCCCTACTATCGGTAGAGGACGTGGTCTACCTCCTTTAGCTCCTAGTGCTTCAGGATCTGGAGCACAACAGAGTCCATTGCCAGCCCTGCCAACTTCTTCGTCTAGAGGGAAAGCTGTTACATTTTCTCGCAAGAGGGGCAGAGGAAATCGGTAGTATAGGTTATTTGGTGCATTCCTTTGTATATAACATTATGACTCATGATATGAGATACATTATTATATTTTTTGTTGATATTTTGAGGTTGAGTTGAGACTCGGGACTTAGTATTCAAGACATGATTCACTATTATGTGTGATGTAGCACTAGACATGATATTACACGTCTTATATATTAGTTTTTTTTTCATATTTATGTGTCAATGCATTTATTTTATGCTGTAGATGCTTTAGATATTAAAAAAATTGAAAAAAAATGAATATTTTTGTATGTGCCGATTTTTTCCCGATTTTTTCCCCTCGCCGATTTAATCCCGATCGCGATTTTTGCTTCTTTGCTAATAACTTAGAATATAGGCTAAGTCAAGTTGCACATCAAATTGGGGAATCTATGAAGGAGTGAATTTCTCAAGTGGTTTGGGGTAATCCGGTTCAAAAGTCATCAACAAGGTGGATTGGGATAATCTAATAAAAGCATGCCAATTGATAGTTTGGGGGTCTAAATCAAAATCCGTCATAGGTACTTTGGGGTAATCCTACTCTAAACCATAGTTTTAAAAACCGGAACCAGTGACCAAACCGATCCACCTAATAAACCGGGTTTCAAACCGGAATCGGTGACCGGACCGATCCACCTAATAAACCGGGTTTCAAACCAGAACCGGTCAAACCGAGATTAGTCAAATCTCAATGAACCGTTCATGAAAAAAATACATGAAAACCATGATTCCAAACCAATAGAGACAAAATATGCAAGGTTTGCTCATCTATATACCATGTAAAGGTGAATATATCAAAATGGCACCAAGTGCAAAACATATCAGCAGCAAAAAACATAATCAATGAGGCTCTAAATGGCCTCTAGAGTCTAAGCTATGGGGCCATTGACCTACTACAAGTCTACATATCGGTGATCAACAACATGATCACTATTGTTGTTGATCACTACTCATCATGATCAAACTCATCACCACTACTAGACAAGTGATCATCAACATGAGCTACATAAATAATATGGCTCAGAGTTTGAGGACTCCTAAGACTCCTCTACAACTTTCGTAGTAGTAATAGTGGCAAAAATAGACATCAAAACTACAAATCACTGATCAACATGGTCACTCATGAAACTCATCATTGATTTAGCGCTACTAGAAATGGGATCGTCAACAAGAGATACATAAACATCATCTAGCTCAAATTCTTCAGACTTGGATTGCTCAACATTATAACATGATAGAAATTGAAAAAGTTTAACATGCCTAACCAATGATTTTGGTTTGAGTGAAGGGTTCATCTCTTCAACCTTATAATGTGGTAGAAAAAGATTAGCATGCCTAACCAGTGGTTTTCCTTTGAGTGAAGGGTACATTCTTGTTAAGGCCATGGTAGAGGAGTTCAACAATCAATACCACCAACATCAACAAAGTTCAACAATCAATGCCACCAACATCAACAAATTTCAACAATCAATGCCACCAACATCAAGGTTCTTAAAGGGCTTCATGCTCTTGATCAAATGCCAATCTCATACCCTCAACATGATAGAATCAAATGGAAACATTGCAATCCCCCAAACCATGAAATCCTGAAAACCATCAAGTATGCTGAATTCTGAGTGAAATCTAAAATTCTAGTTTCTCCATATGAAATCTAATGAGGTCGAAACCACTCTCAAACATTACTATTAATTGCCAACATTGCTACGGTTGAGATTTGTCAGGCAAATGGGAGGGTAGGCATGATTTTCTTGGAGGGGTTGCTTTTGGAGGAAAACAACCCCAAATTTCCCTCAAAACAGCTCCAAAACTCACAAAACTGCATGTTGTGGGGTCCATAGCTGGCTTGGCAATAAATCGGCCGGTTTATGATGGAACCGGACGGTTTGACCATAAACCGGCCAGTTTGGTCTGGTTTTTATGATTTTTTGGCGAAGTCAGCCCTTAAACCAAGTTTTTTGCCCGGTTCGACCCGGTTTCCTAATGAACCGGCCAGTTTGACCAGTTTCCGGTTCATGCCAGGCGGTTTTTAAAACTATGCTCTAAACCCATTAGGAGATTCAAGGCTAACACTAGATTGGTAATTGTTTGGTTGTTGAGAGATTTATTAGAGTTCCTATTTGAAAGGGAGTTTTCAATGAGTAGAAAACAAGCTCCAACGTTAATTTATTAAAATTTAAGTTATAAATCACCATGTTTACAATAACATGCTACAAAAATAATGTGACATTAAAAATAATGCAGCAATTAAAGTCTAGGTTAAGTATATAGGTAGACTACCTTGGGATAGCTCTATGGTGTAATTGCTGCAACATTATTAATAGTATATGGCATTTATTATTCTCTCCATCTCCCCTATTCATTATGATTTGTGAGTGTTCGTTTATAAATCTTACGCTTCTTTCTAAAAGGAAGTGTGTTTGCATTGGATGTAAATTGATTTACTTGATTTAATATTGATGGACATAAAATGTTCTCTTTCAAATTTTAGTGATTGTGCTTGAGAAAACAGATGTTTACTTCTGATGCAAATATGTCATCGTGAAATCCAGGGATTTGCTTCAATAGATTTTTGCTTGTTCTAGAACTGAATATTAAGGTTACTGCCAAATCAGAAAACTTGATATAGATGGGACAGTTTGAAATTTTCAAATAATGTATGTACGTATACAAGCAAAATGAGGTTAATCATTGACTTGTAAGTTTATAACTAAGTATCTATGCATCCTTGCAACCTAGATAGGGGATGAGAAAACATCCATGAGATCTACATTAAAAGAGGAGAGGAGAACTAACTTTTTCTTAGTCTACCTGTAATAATAAGAAGCCACAGATCAATTTATATGCTCCCATGATTTTGTTGTTTTGCATTCTCTATGATTACACTGTTTCAGATTAATAAAATTAACATATGATAGTTTTAAATAAACTGAAATAGTTAACCTATCAATCTTAGAACCATATAAACATTCCAACAATTAAAATTTATCATATTAGTCTCCCATTCATGCATAATCTAAACTTCTGTTTTACTTTGTTTCTTCTTAACTCTTTCCCTGGAATACGTTCTTGATAAAAAGTACCTGGCCTCCAGACAATAGCACGACTGCAAGCTTGCCCTCACATATAGCCTTTAGTCCCATGCTCCACCATTTTTCTCTCTCCTCTAATGTCCTTTCCTCAATAGTTGAGACACTTGCTTCAGGAACTGGTTCTAGATTCAGTACAGGTCGATCTTCACAAAACATAGTAACAATTAAAACTTTATTAGCTTGGAAAAGATCAATACAGCATAACTGTTGGCAACATTTCATTCAATAAATATATTCAAGTCCATAATTAAAAATCAATTCCATCCTTGAGAATGAACAAGTTGAAGAAAAGTGAGTTAAAACATTAAGAACTGAAATGGCATGACATAAAGGATATAATTATGCTCATGAAAATGCTTTTTGTTACTGCAAAAATGGCTTTACTTTTATGTTGTGCTACGAATTGAAATTTCGAAGCAGGAAAGGAGGAAACAAGTATACAGAAACGAGGACAGCTGGGGTCCAATGCCAAATGAAAACTTTGGTGACACCTGAAACATCGAGAAAGATGGAAAAGGGAAGGAAAATCCAACTAAATGCCTCGAAGAATACTGGCAAGTTGGGATCAAGTCCACGAGACTTCATGTGAACCCACAGAAACCCAAGGAAATTTCAATAGAACAGAGCCAGAAACCCCTCAAAACAGTCAGAAAATGCAGGAAACGTTTTTCAGAAATGTCCAGGGTTTCCAGCCACCTTGAAACTGCAGCCAGTGAAGTTTCCAAGTCTCCAAAGGTTTCCATCACCAGAAAGCAGCCCCGTGGTAGTCAGAAACAGTTTCCAGGTTGCATAACTTTATTTCCTAAACTAGAAGAGAAAGGGGATCCCATAAAACTGAAGCCAAGTGACGCAACTCATAATGTGCAGAAACTCGAGTCAAAACTCAAAAGCAATTCCCCAATAGAATTTAGTGAAAACCTACTGAGTTCTAGTTTATTTGGCAGATACTGGCAACCAAATTCATACTGTAATGCATCTAGATCAAGAATTTCTAACCAATTTTCGTTAGACACAACTCGGAAAACTCAATAATTGCATGACAAAACCCATTTATGGAATGCAGTTTGTAAGAGAATTTACGTTAAAAACCACCTCAGTTGCATGCGATATAAAAGATAAGGCTTCAAAGTACTCACCACGTTGAGCAAGAGAGTGTTTTATAATTCGATCCACTCGGGGGAGATCCAAGCTCTGTAAGGAAAATATTTTAAAGTCCGTAAGACTAACTTCAACGATGAAATTTGCTTTAAGTTTTGAAATTAGACAAAATAGCCGACTTTTCTATATAAACCCTGTTAATATGCCTCAACAAGACAAATGAATTATGTTCAAACAGGAAAAACTGAAACACAAGAGAACTTACATTAAATTCAAAATGAAAATACAGAGACCTATAGACGCCAAAGGCATACAGGACATAGAGCAGAAACGAGAGAAATCCATGAACTAACTGTTGTTATAATTAAGTTGTTATATATAAAACGATATCAGGCATGAAACAAGAAAATTACTAATTGAAACCGAAAGTTATAAAACACGATCTACGCTTCAACAAAATCATAATTCCGAGATTGAGACAAAATTTGCACCGTGTAACAACAAGAATTCCAATCTCTGGAAACGGTAAGAAAAATAAATAAATAAAAGATAAAGAACTGGTCAAATGACTATGGGGAGTATGTGATGCAAATATATTCGATCTATTAGAGATCACAGAAAAAATAAAAACCTCGAGGTCTTTAATGAGAAGGTCACGCTCATTGGTGTTCAGCTCCTTCCAGAGCGCTAGGGTTTGTTCCTGGCCGAAATCTTTGAGGCGTTCCAGCACAGCCTGAGGCGGAGCTGCATCTTCGGCCCCCGCTTCCCCCATCAACGCAGATCCGAAACCCTCGCGACACGCAAATAAAGAATAATTCACCAAAATCTTTTGATAAAAAGCCTCAGTTCCTGCATTAAAAAGACCAACAATGTGAAAAAAACGCTCGGCTCCTGCTTAAAAGTCTCTGGATTGATTCTTCCAGTATCAAGCAACACGCAACTTAAGGAGAATTGCATCTCTTAATGTTGTGGACGTAGTTACAGAGCGCCCAGGTGCTTGTTCTGGATATTTCCATCCATTATTTCTTGCTTACCTGCTAACAGAACGTAGTATCGAATATGAAAAGGGCCGAATCCTTCGATTTATTAAACCTCGATTAATGCTTCGTGAACAGGATCCTAGCTCTTAAATATGGCTTCAATGTTACGTTTTTAAAAAAGGAAAAACAAAAAAAAAACAAAAACGGAACAACTGTCCTTTCTATTATTTCAATCTTATCATTGAAAATATAAATTTTTTTCGTTTTGCTTGCGCCATGTAATGGGTATTTCGTTTTGCCTTTGACTGCATTTTTGTTGTGACTTTGACAGCATTTTTGTTGGGCCATGTAATGGGTATTCCGTTTTGCTTTTGACCATATATTTTGATGTTATATTTGTTTGTTTTTATCAAAAATTTATGTCGATTATTTATAGTGAAATATAGAGAATTTAATTTTTGTTAGTTTTATTATTATTTGTTTAAATTTATTTATTTGTAAAGTGATTGGTTAAGGTTTTTTTTATGATTAATGTCTATTAAGATTAATGCTTTTTTTATTGATTTTTTTCTTTTATTCTATTATTTTTAATTTCATGAATTATAATTTTTTCTTCTATATTTCCAATTAAAATGACTTATTATTATATTAAAAACATATTTTAATAAAATCGATTAAGAAAAAATTTAATAAAAAATAAAACATATAAAAAATATATATATTAAAATAGAAAGAAAGTAAGAAAGTATTTTTAATGTCCACAAGGCTAAAAATAGCCTATGGGACAGATTGCTTCTCTATCTGGCTCTTGTATTCGGCCATTTTCCTATGAAGTTTTACAGTCACCACTCCCAGCTTATCGAAAAAAATTTCGCTGAATAGATTATCCCAAGAGCTAACTGCTAGAATACCTGCATAAGTTTCTTTGTTGTCTTTGAAGGCCTCGCATTCTAAAATCAAAAGTTTTTATGTTTCCACTTTTCCGGAGGAGCAAAAAATACATACTCTTTCCTTCCACATTTCTTTTGGCCTTTTCCAGTGCCATGTTTCACAACGGAGTTGATGAGAATTAGTCCTTAATTAAGCAATACGAATTTTAGATCTTCAAGAAATATTAGCCCCTATGTACGCCTTTTGCTAATGGTTATGTGTGGGGTTAAACTCTTCAATGTAATACTTCTTCTTTCTCCCTAGCTCTTTCTCCCAAGTACATTTGTGGAACTTATCCATAACAAAAGTTTTTATCTCTTTACTGTTTGTAGGACACATGCTCAAGCAAATACCCCATTTACTAAACCATTTGTTATTTTTCCGCATCCAAGTCTTCTTTCTTTTGCACAATTTGTCACTAAACACAACCTTAGGCCATCTACCCTCTTCCATTTGCTCAATTTTTTTCAGATACCTTATGACTCGCACCATAGCAATTGCTTCAATAGGAGCAGCCCCTGTTTCACTTAACAGGATAGCATAAGGAACTGCACTTTTAATTTTGAATTTGTTTGTAATCAAACGCTTCTGAATTTTCTCAATTTGTTTCCACTGCATCTCGGTTGTGATGGTCCACAATATATATATATATATATATATATATATATATATATATATATATATGTTAATATAAATAATGTTAGTTAAGCTATTTCTTTATTTTTTGTTATGACATTCAACACTACATTATTTTATTAATTGTTTTATTTGTATTAATGAAATATTTCTCTTTATTTTTATTTTTTCTAATTTAGTCTACTTTGTTATATCATACACTTTCTTTTTATTATTAGTTTAATAAATCTATATTTAAGCTAAAAAGTAGGTACTGGCTACTATGTAGCATTTCTTATTGTTTCAATCTTGTCATTGAAAATATATGTTTTATTTTCTTAATAGTTTATTTCAAAATGATATTGTTTAGGTTTTTTCTTGTGATATACTATAAACATTTAGATTTAAAAGTTTTAATTTTGTATGTTAGTAATTTGACTTTAATTGTTTAAAATCAAAATTGGTATAATTGTATTTAAATAATTATTTGAATTTAATCTTTAAAATTAAAGAGGTAAAACTCATGGTTTATATAATAAAATTAAAATTGGTTTTTATTTTTATTTAAAAATTAAATAAATTGTATTACTTTATTTATATATATGTTGATGATGATGATGATGGTTAACATCCACTGAGACCAAACTTTGGTCTATTGGATCTAAAGATAAGAATTATTTAGTTTGCTTTAAAATTGTACTCTTATGCTCAAAGAGCTTGGAGAGAAGCGTCCTGAGCTCACTATAATTTTGACATGTTAAAAGGTAAGGAAGGTCGGTGTTGCAACAAAGATTATGAAACTGAGATCTAATGTGGGTGTACACAGGGCACTTTAAGAGGAAGTGATTTTCATCCTCAATGTTCATATTCTCACAGAGATGGCAGATCCTTTCCACACATGGTGTTTTAGGAACTGCCCAACGACTTATTTCACTATGGAGCTCATGAGAGTTCGTTCTTATTTTGGCTATATTAATTTTTTTCTTTGAGCTAGTAAAAACAAAGAGATACTTTTGATCCTCTAAAGTAGGGTTGATGACCTCCTTATAATATCTTAATTTTCTTTTAGCCTCTAAATCTTTCTCACACAGGTCTGTGGAGGCGGCATAGTGGTAAGGTCGCTCTCGTAACGACGGATAGGTCCTGTGCTCGATCCTGAGTGAGGGCGTGGGTCACCGTAAGAGATTAATCGATCTAGGCCAAGCCCATGACCTTTAAGGTATGTGGAGGCAACGTAGTGGTAAGGTCGCTCTCATAAAGACGAACAGGTCCTGTGCTCGATCATAAGCGAGGGCATGGCTCGCCGCGAGAGATTAACCGATCTGGACCAAGCCCAGGACCTTTTAAGGTTTGTGGAGGCAACATAGTGGTAAGGTCGCTCTCGTAAAGACAGACAGGTCCTGTGTTCGATTCTGAGTGAGGGTGTGGCTCACCGCGAGAGATTAACTGATCTGGGCCAAGCCCACGACCTTTAAAGATCTGTGGAGGCGGCGTAGTGGTAAGGTCACTCTCGTAAAGACGGACAGGTCTTGTGCTCGATCCTGAGCGAGGGTGTGGATCGTCGTGAGAGATTAAGCGTTCCGAGCCAAGCCCACAACCTTTTTGAAGGCTTGTGGAGGTGACATAGTGGTAAGGTCGCTCTCATTAAGACGGACAGGCCCTGTGCTCGATCCTGAGCGAGGGTGTGTCTTGCCACGAGAGATTAACCATTCCGGGCCAAGCCCACGAACTTTCAATTACAACTCGCGCATGCGCTGCCTGCTCTCCCATGCGACCCTGCTGCAACTCCACTGTCATGGCCCCAAGAGGGGGTCCTGAGCCCGATCCTCCCCTTCCTCCTGATCTCTTAGCCTTCAAAATTTTGGTGGCATGCAGCAACAAGCGGCCTCCTAACACCCAGCAGCAAAAAATCATGAAACGTTTGGAAGAGATCCCCTCTGTGGATCTGTCAACTGAAGATTCTTGTAAATCGACACTTAACCTAGCTGAACACGGTCTCATTGGGTATTTCACAGGGCTCTGGCCCTCGCCAAAAAATGTGGAAGCCTGGATCCAAAGGAACTGGACTCCTCTTATTAAAGATGGCATCAAAATCTATTTTGTTGGTAAGGTATTTTTTTGTTTTTGTTTTTGAAGCAGTTGAAGACAAAAACCTGATATTCCGAAACGGCCCATACTTCACGGGGCCTCAGGGCCTTTACTTGAATCAATGGACCCCGGATTTCGATCCAAGCAAAGACGTCCCATCGGTTGTCCCTATTTGGGTTCGCTTGCCCCACTTTCCTCTCCATTGTTGGAACCCTAAATCTTTAGAAACCATTGGTAACAAACTTGGGAAGTATATTCACATAACTGAAAGAAGAGATCAATTCTCATGTGCTCGAATCTGTGTCGAAGTAGATTTGGAGGTTGGCCTCCCTGAGGCTATTAAGCTCACGGTGGCTGAATGGACTCACATCCGAGAGCTTGATTATGAACAACTCCCATTCAAATGCTAGTTTTGCCATAGAAATGGACATTTTTCCAAATACTTCAAAAAGAAAATAGTGGAGGAGACTGAGACCTCCAAAGAGGAATAATGGACCCAAGTGCAGAAAGGTGTCTCAAATAAACCGAGCACTATAAACAAAAGGAAAAGTAAGCCCACTGGGAATACTGCCCCTTCCTCAGCAGCACAAGGGGAAGGAACCTCTATTCCTGCGAGCACAGATGCAATCTCCAACCCCTTCGACATTATAAGCACCCCAGAAGAACCTCAATCTGTGCCAAAAGTGGAAGTGACATAATAGCAGCCAAAACCAATAGAATAAAATAAAATACAACAAGAAATTGCCTCACCGCCAACTGGATCTCCAAGAGGAGATTCCACATCCCTGACCTACGCATAAATGACAAGTAATAAGCCCCTTGAATCCTCTAGATCTTCGGATGAAGAAACGTTTAAAAGACCCTTGAAAAGAGTCGGAAAAAAGTCACACAGAGTGGCAAGAGAAGAAGAGGCTGAGAAGCAAAAAAATGCAAGGTAGTCAGGCCACGATTGAGATGTCCATAGGCAAAAGCAATCGAACCAGGCCTCATAAAGGCCATCCCTCTGCAAGTAAATAATGCGTATTGTCTCTTGGAACTGCAGAAGCTTGGGGAAACCCACAAAAATGGAAGCAGTGAAGAACCTCCTGATATCTAATACCCTGAGATCCTTTTGCTCCAAGAGACCAAAATTGAAAGGGTTGCCCTTCTAGAGATTAGTAAAGACAAATGGACAACAAAAGCCGAGAAAGTAGTCAGTGCAAGGGGTACTTGTGGTGGGCTTGCCACTCTCTGGAAAGCTGATAAATTCCATTTAGTCAGCTCCTTCAAAACGCAGCATCGGATCTTCATCGAGCTCCAACATATTGTGAGTAAGACCTCCCTCGCTCTCTTTAATCTTTATGTTCCGGTTCTCTACATAAAAAAAAAAGGATTGTTGCCAAAATCTTGTTGATTTCCTTGAAGCATACTCTCCCAAGAATATATTCCTTGCGAGAGACCTCAATCTGGTCTTCGAACCTAAGGATAAAAGAGGAGGCAACTGGGTGTGAGCACATCTCTGCCCCGCTTGACAGATTTCTTCTCCATAGCTCCCTTCTCTCTGAGAACAAAATAATCTCCTCCAAAATTCTGCCTAAACTGATTTTTGATCATAAACCTATCTTATTGCAGCTAGAAGAAGAGGAAAACTTAGGCCCCATTTCATTCTGGTTCAACCCTTTATGGATTTAAAGGGATGGGTTCCAGGAAACTATATCGAAAGCATGGTCCATCCCAGTCAGTAGCTCGACTAGCCATGTGTGGGAAAAAAAAACTCAAAGCCACTAAATCAGCGCTAAAAGAATGGCTTAAAAAACCCTCCTGTTCTTCTACAAACCTTAGAAGGCAGCCCATCGAGAGGCTGCTGAATAGGCAAATGAATATGAAACATCAGGATATCACTTCCTTGGAAATTCAGCTTGAGCAAGCTACCCAACAAAGCTCTTTCCAGGCCTTTAGAATTGAGGAAGAGACCTTGAGGCTTAAATCTCGCAATCTTTGGCTCAAATCTGAAGATAAAAATATTCCATTCTTTCACAAGCAAATCTGCACCCGCCTCTTGAGAAATCACATTGCAGATTCACCTCCTCGGACGAGACTGTGTATAAAGGAATTGCTGCAATACATGAGGCTGCTACCTCTCACTTTCAGCAGCTTTATATTGAAAGCGGAGATGTTAATAAGGAGGAAACTTTAGAATTCTTCTCTCATATCCCAAGGCTTATTAAGGAGGAGGACAACCTCAGTCTTATTAGGCCCTTCACGGAAGAGGAAATCAACAAAGTAGTTTGGGCGATGGAGCCAGATAAAGCCCCCAGTCCAGATGGATTCTCCATTCACTTTTACAGAATTTGTTGGGATATTATAAAGGCTAATATGATTAGAATGATAAATGGATTCCAGCATAAATCCAAAGTGGGGGGATGCACAAACTCAACCTTTCTCTCTTCGATCCATAAAGAAGCGAACCCTGTCTCTTTTGATCGTTTAAGGCCAATTTCGCTCTGCAATGCTTCATATAAGATCATCTCCAAGCTCTTGGCGAACAAGGTCAAGCCTCTGTTAAAAAATCTTATCTCACCCAACCAAGGTGCCTTTGTCAAAGGTAGGCACATCTTGGACAATGTGGCTCTGGTGCAGGAAACCATCCACTCCAGCCTCCAATGCCATGAAAAGGGGATGATCATCAAGCTTGACATGGCGAATGCCTTTGATCGGGTAAGACATTCCTTTCTTCTTCAATTTCTTTCAGCTTTTGGTTTCAGCTCTTCTTTCATTAGGCTAATCAGTGCTTGTATTAGAGAGTCGTGGATTGCCCCCTTGACAAATGGCAGGCCAGCCAGTTTCTTCAAGGCCTCGCAGGGTGTTAGACAAGGCTGCCCTCTATCCCCCTTCCTATATATCTTGATGGTTGACTCCCTCAGTCGGAACCTATCTGCTGAGAAGACTAAAGGCTCTCTTCCTGGAATCAAGGCTGCGAGACACACTGAGCCTATCAACCATGCATTGTTTGTTGATGAATCCCTTCTCCTGGGAGGTGCTTCCATTAAGATTGCAAGGGCCTTTAAACAGGCTATACATAGCTTCTGCAAAGTCTTTGGAGCCCTAGTCAATAGGAGAAAAAGTGCAGTTTATAGCTGGGAGATTGACCAACACACCATGAATCAGATTGCCCATGTTCTCGGCTATGTGGGTTCTACAAGCTGGGATAAAATCAAATATTTGGGTATGCCTTTAGCTCAGGGTTTTAACAAGGCCCTTCATTGGGCTGAGATCCTTAGCAAAATCAAGAACAAAATGAAATTTTGGGGTGGAAAATGGCTTACCACAGCTAGAAAGCTTATCCTAGTGAAATATGTGTTGAAAATGGCAACAAGAAACAGTGAAGGAGGCCTCCTGAAACATCTTTCCTGATCCTAGTTGGAAAGTGATCACCTAAACTAGGTGGGGACCACACATGTGATTTTTGTCGAAAAAAAATCTATTTTTAGACTATGTCTATTTTTAGACATACGGAGCATGATTCGAGGATTCTAGTTGGAGATTCTTGAAGTATGCGACATGTTGGTAAAAATAGATGAGATTCATATTTTTAGGTCACAGGCTATTTTTAGACTGCCTCTCCTAAAAATATGGAAGTCAAATATTATTTACCCTTAATAATATTTAGACTATAAACAGCACTTTACTCTCTTGGAGCACTTCAGTTTGACCCCCGGAGGTGGGGCATGCAGCTGACATAAGGAAATTCGAATTTCCTATGGGTTAGTTGAGCTATTGCATGGTTGACTTCAGTTAGACTCATGTGGCAGAGTTTTGGTGGAGTTGATTGAGGAGTTAATGGAGATTGTGTTACGGTTAACTAGTTTAACTAGTTATGATCAGTTTAACTTGTGATTATGCTAGAGATGAGTTGGGAGAATTAATTATTAATTAATTCACTGATATTAACTCATTATTAAACTAAAATAACACATCAGTTAACTCAGTGCATGGACAGTTCAGTGAAAGACTAGTGGAAGAGGTAGATGAAAGGGTGAGACTGACAGCAGTTGTACATTAGTTGTGCATGAGATTTGCACAATCAGTGGAATGATGATGCCAATGATGATTGCGCTGTACCAACTAAGTGAATTCGAATTCCATTCAGCTATATTCACTTTTTGGATTGCGCAGTAGAGGCAGGAAAAGCAGCGGGAAGATTTGAACCTGTGACTAGTTTCAGATCTAGCTAGTTTTGTGTTCAGCATATGAGATAGTACTGAGTACTTGTGAGGAGTATTGTATTATGTATTGCTGAATGTTTCTCATCCATTATATGATACATATAGCTAGGGGTTTTCAGCTATAATCTTTCCCCATACATGCTGCGTTCTATGTGTGTGATTTGATGTTCTGTCGCTTTGTTTTTTATTCCGCATGTGACGATTAATGGTAGAAGCAATTATGTGTTATGCATGCAATTCTAATTGATGTATGATCAAGTTAATCGCAGCGAATAAAATTCATTATTCAGCAAATTTCTACAATATGTCCTCTCCTCTCTCCATTTATATCAGGCTATTTTTCTTCTGGACCCTAAATCAATTACTAACCAGCTCTCAAAGTTCTTAAGAAACTTTATTTGGCAAGGCGGTAAGGGAAATCATAAAAAAATTCCATCTGGTTAGCTGGGACATAGTGAAAAGAGCTCTTGCATATGGGGGCCTACAAGTAAGAGATCCCGGTTTGGCCAATCTGGCTTTGGGAGGGAAGATGCTCTGGAAAATCTTTTCGAATCCCCGACACCCAGTTAGTCAAGTCCTTATTAAAAAAATGCATGCATGTTCTCTCTTTGTTACATACGGATGAAGGAACAGCTCGGAAGGGTACTACTCTCTGGAAACTCTGTTGCCACAATTGGGAGTTCTTCAAAGACCTTCTCTTCAGAATTATGGGCAGTGGAGAAAACAACCATCTTTGGGACGATAAAATCATGGGCCAACCTCCTCTCAAATCATTTCATGAATTTGCTGACCTGCAACAATGGCTCATCAATCGTGGGCTAAACACTCTGGCTGGCATTTTGTCCTGGGATGCTGCTGGACATTGGCTTGCCTGGAACATTCTGCGCCCCCCTGAATGGCACCTCCCTCAGCTATCTATCCTCCTATCATCGCTTGTTGCCCTCACTCCAATCCATCAACGCTCTCGGGACAACTAGGGTTGGGGAAAATCCAGTCAGTACTCTGTTGTGCTTGGATTTGCTGCCCTCCATCACAACATTCCCCTCCATTCCCCTTCTCTGTGGAATCAGGTATGGGATCACGACGGTCGCCCAAAGGTATTTTTTCACTTGGTTTCTCATCCACAAGCGTGTATTGACAAGTGAAAATTTTCTCAAGCATGGTATCGAAGGCCCTCATCGATGCCCTCTTTTTTGCGCAGCATTGGAGTCAATGGAACATCTGTTTCTGGAGTGAAAATTTTCCAAAAATGTTTGGGTGAATGCATTGTTTGAGCTAAATGTCTAGCCCCCATCGATGGGCCCGATTCCAAACCTCTTCATCGCGTGGAAGGAGCATTCTCCTCGTGATTTGTGCAGCAATTCCTTGTGGAACCCTATCTGGTTCATAATTCCCAAATTCGTTTACTGGAAGATCTGGCTGTCCAGGAACGATGCCATTTTTAATAACAGATCCTGCTCCTCCATGGTGGTGGCTGCCAAGGCGAAAGCCTTGCTTATTGCATCCTTGTCGAATCTCCCCTACAATAAAGACAATAATCTCTCCTTTGACGTGACAAACTAGATCGGTGTGCCTTCGAAGTTTACTCTCAAATTTAAATCTTGCTCTTGAGCCGGTAATAATCCCGAATGGAGGCTACGAATTCCTGAGAATGAATTTTAAAATTGGTGGAAGTCTCGTGATAAAGCCACAATCTTTTTTTACGGAGCTTCTAAGGGTAATCATGGTATCTCTGGAGTTGGGGGGGTCATCTGTCCTCAGATTGGGCAAAGCAGAATCATTTTCAGTTGGGGCCTTGGACATAATTCCAATAACCAAGCAGAATTTTTAGCTCTGCTCAAAGCCTACCAAATCGCGCACAAGCATGGATAAAAGGAAATTCAAGTCTTTGGAGACTTAGAAATATTGATCAAGATCATGAACACAGGAGACCAATTCAATAACCCTACCCTCAATAAGACTTTGCAAAGACTCATAAAAGTGTTACAAATATACACCTCCAGCTCCTTCTTCCATATCCTCAGAAACTTAAACAAGGAAGTTGATGCAAAAGCAAATGCATGTTGTCATATGGCCCAAGGAGATCTCTTAAAAAACGACGATGCTCCAATTTGGTCTCCGATACCTTAAGAATCAACAATGAAAGAGCAGAACCTGTCTCATAGGGAATTTTGGAAAAATAGACTATGTATTAAGGGTTGATTAGGCTGCGGCCCGACCTATTCTCGTAAATAAAAAGTATACTCGTTCTTGTTTAAAAATAAATAAATAAAATCTTTCTCACACCACATTTTCTCTTTAAAATTAGAAGTAACAATATTTTTAATGTTATTAATATTTTTCAATGCAACATTTTCTTTGATCTCCCAATGGTTTAACCAAGCCCTGGTATCTTTATACCAACCTCGTTTGAGCCTCGGGTGGTTTTGGCTGGAATTTAAAGCTAGCTTAGGAAGTATATGGTCTCCCATGTTAATGATTTTGTGCTTATACAACAAGAGCCTAGTCATAGCTAGGCTCTCGATAGGGGAAAGTTCCACTTCTATAAGGAGAATAAGATAGGGTGTATTTCTTTTAATTTTGAGGTTATACGTTATAAAATGCTTCTGGATTTGCTCAATCTTTCTCTAGGATTCTCTAGAGATGCTGCAACCCCAAACCTCACATCCATACAAGATAACAGGAGTGACTAAAGTTTGAAATAAGAGATTTTTTTTATCCCACATCACAATGTTTGTTGCTTTACAATTATTTTCAAGACCAAAATAAGCTTTCCACCCTTCATTAATCTTTTCTCAATCCTATAGTTCCAATTGAGCTTGTGATGAATATCAATTCCTAAGTACTTGTAAGAAGGCACTTCCTCCAAGTTGCTATTGTCATACACAAAATTAGCGTAAGTGTCCTTCTTGGATTTGATAATCATAACTTTTGTTTTGTGAGTGTTAAGAGTCATATCCATGGTAAAGCAGAAATCCTTAAGAAGTCTTAGTTGCTTATCAAGATCAGATAAACACCTTGCTAGAAAAACAATATCATTGACATAGAGAGGAAGGATGATGACTATTCCAACTAAAATCGTGAATATATATATATATATATATATATATATATATATATATATATATATATATATATAATTCTTTAATCAAAATTAATCTAAAAACACATTATTCAATATTAAATTAACCCAAATTTATCTTCATGTAATATGCTTTTAATGTTAAAAGTATTAGGTCATGTGTTCTAACATTAAAATCGATATAGATTGATCACAGGTCATGTGATTTGACATTAAAATCATCTTACATAATGTGCTTTAATATTTTAATATTTTAATTCATATTATATTATATTATACTAGCATTTGCCCCTAAGGGTTCAAAGGTACACTGAAGGAGTGGACTTTGTGTTAACTCTCGTGCATTTCAAAGGGTTCGGTCTCCATTGATCCTAGATCAACGAAGACCTGCAGGCACAAACAACCTCGATGTTTAAACCAAAAGTTGCCCCTATAGTTGACCTCGTCGTGTGTGCTTTGACCGAGATCAACGATTGACATTTTCTGCAGGGGCAGAAGGTCGATGAGCAAGCCGTACCCCGAGGTCCCTCTGCAGTGACGCAAGCGAAACAGTTTCAGTGCGACGTGTTAAATTCAAATTGGGTAAAGGAATGACGAAATTCAGGTTCACTTATTAGCTGCAGTGAACAATGCAAAGGTACACCGAAAAATACAAGATTTGGGAAAATCAGTGATTTATTTATTGTACACCAAAAAAATACAAGATTTGAAAAAATCATTTATTTATTTCCTGTAATACCATTAAGAAAAAATAATTTTATTTTAATATTAAAATTTTGAAAAATATTTAATATTTTTTAATAAAATTAAAATTAAAATTAAAATAATCTTAATAAAAGAAAAACAATTCAATTAAGCGGCGGGGCTATCATCCAGCAAGCGGGCTGAGCATTAATTCGAAATTGGGAGAGAGAAAGGGCCAGTTCATGTAATGAGGTCTTGCAGAACGAAATGATGTTCCGCTGCCCTTGATTTGGGCCCTCTCATCGGCTGGGAGTCTGTTCCACTCAGATTTCAAAGTATATTTTGTATTAAAAAACATGAAAAAGTATGTATATTTTGTGTTAAAAGACATGAAGACCTATAACTTCTTGTTTCTATAAAGTTACAGGTTTGTTTAAACTTAAGAGAAGAAGATACAATACATAAAATTCCCAAATTGCAAGCAAATCCCTGTGAAAAGAGAATCTCATGCGACAACTAAAAACTTGTATAACACAATTATCGTAATATTCAGGAACAAAAGGGATGTGTAACATAATCCAACGAATCAAAAGATGTTGCAAGTCTCCAAAACGCGCAAAACCTTCTGTAAGAGTGTCAAGAAATGCCATGGCAATTATTAGGAAGAAGATATAACATCACCATATATATGCCGCAGTATCACATCAAAGGACGGCGAGCCATCCGTCTAAGCTTCCGCACGTCTCTAACTACACGCTTCACCAACTTTGTCTCATTTCTGCAAATGGAAGGGTTTAATGGGAAACATAAGCTTATGAATGAATAAGGATTTTACTAGCTCTGCCTCATATCTGCAAATATTAAGATTTAAGCAAAAACATAAGCTTATATTATAAAAAATGGTAGAAACATAAGCTTATATATAAATAAGGGTTTAATCTGAAATATAAGTAGAGAAATAAATAAGGGTTGATGAAAACGAACCCATTGGCGTCTTCCTGCAAAGAGAGACCACGACGATGAGAGATTGTATGGAGAGCAGCGTTCCATTCATCGATTTCTTGTTGGTTGTATTTCCCATGCCTTTCATGTTCTTCGAATGCTTCACCAATAGACTTCCATCAGAATGGTGGGGATGTCGAACTTGCAAAGGAGTCACGTCATAAAAATACAGGAATGGGGATGGCCGGCTCCTTGTCACTCCCATTCCTCTGAAGTCGGCGAGCAACAAGAGTGGCTTCTTTCAGGCGCATGAAACCACTCTCTTCGGCGCATGAAACCACTACTCATGCGGTATTTGTGAGGCCATAACCATGAGTAACAGAGCATCCCAGCTCTTCAATCTTCAGTAGCACAGCAACGCAACAACGGGTGGAGGAGAACCACTGTCGGATGGATCTGTGTTTGCATTCATGGTCAGCACCACAGGCGCCGCGCAGAGGTGGGTAACCCAGTGGTCATTGAGGGATTTATAGACGACGTTATAATCGAATTTCCTTTAGCAGATATTTGTGCCGCCGAGGGCAGCTATTCCCCACGGGAAACACCAGTCGTTGGCGTGAAACATGGGCGACTACCTTCACCCGCATCTCTCCAGCCTGCACACCACGTTCCACAAGTGTCTCTTCCAACCCTCCCCGGCGGACGTTCGAATCGCGGGCCTCACGGCCACGACCAACTTCGTCTAAACGATCAGAACCTGGGACCGTGAGTGATTCCAAAACCTACCAAACTCTATTCAAACTCTTGCAGGTTCCCAGTGTAACTCGTTGTCGAAAATTGACTGGCAAAGTCAAAGAAGATTGCAACACGCCTCTTAAAAAATGGTACGCGGGACACTGTTCAGATTCTGTCAGGAACGACGAATCTAAACAGTGTCACAAACAAAAACCCCACAATATAACACCTTTGGTGTAATTAAATTAACATTAAAATATAAAAAGAAAAAGAGAATTCAATCAATTAAATTTAATTTTAAAGTCAAATAACTTTAATTTAGCGTTTCTGCAAACCGTTACGAGCATTTAATTTTAGGGAGTTTTGAGACACCAACATTTACTGCTTGTTGTGACTACCAACATTAACTAAATTCCAGTATTAAAGAAACGTACCCTCGCGCTGCATCTGAACCCGAGGAAGTCCCGAGGGAATCGTCGTTAAATTTGCAGAGGAACCTCGCCGCTCGTCCACGATTCCATTTCCTCCCTCGTAGGAGCTCAACTTATTTTGATGCTCGACGGTATTAGACTCTAGTAACCCTCTAACGGCTATAAATTCTGGCATCGAACTCGAATTCTAACCATAATTCTTACTGTGATGATGTCATCCCCTCTTCTTGTGCTCCGACTCAGCTTTTTGTTCTTCTTCAATCTGGTGCTTTAACTCGAGGAGCTGATCCACTGTTCTTCTGTGAACAGAATATGCCGAGGCGGCGACCACGGAGACCTCGACCAGGGCAACCATGACCAAATGCAGGGTTGGAGACGAGAAAAGATCCATTAAAGCCCTCGCAACAAATGTTCTTCGGCTGGAACTGTCAATTTAAAGTTATTTTGCTCGAAAATGAAGCCTGAATTCGTAATAAGGCCTTTGCGAGAACTGTTCTCCAGCTCCCGTAAGAAATTCAACAGTATAATTTAAAAATTGCAAATTAAAGGTGAGAATTAGTATTAAAACCATCCTCCTATGCAATTTAGATCATTTTTCTTGTTTCAACAGCAAGATTTGAAGGCCAGAGGGCGACATTTGTATTTATACCCTTGCGAGAAATGTTGTCTAGCTTGAAGGATAGATTTATTCTAAGTTCATTCGTCTTGATAATGGTAGTGTGGGGGAATTGAGCCTGAATATTACCGAAGGGAAAAAAAAAGGGTGTAGGATTATCATACCATTTTTAAAGATATCGAATCGTATGCTTCACTTACCACTTCAAGCGTTCAAGGCGCCTTCCAGATTCCCACTGATATTCTTGGGGGAAGAACTTTACACTAACCACATGAATTGAATTTCAAATCCCATATAATCATAATTAAAAAATGGTACGCGGGACACTGTTCAGATTCTGTCAGAAACGACGAATCTGAACAGTGTCACAAATAAAAACCTCACAATATAACACCTTCGGTGTAATTATGCATTTTAATATTATAACATTAGAAATGAATATAGAATTAAAATCAATATAGATTGATCACAGGTCATGTGATTTGATATTAAAATCATGTGTTTTAATATTTTAATATTTAAATTCATTTTATATTATATTATATTTTTAATATTATAACATTAGAAATGAATATAAAATTAAAGTCAATTTAAATAGCTATTTTTATAAAAAATATATATATATATATATATATATATATATATTTTATTAAAATTAGTTTATTTTTTAATATTTAATTTTTATTTAAAATTGAATAAAAAAAATTATATATATAATTAAAATTATGTTTTATTTACATTTTAATAACAATTAACTTTTTAACTTGAGTTTTCCATTTTTACTTTTCAATTTTGCAACACTTTCTAAAAATATTTTTACAATAATCGTGATAATTCAAAAGTTAAATGATCAAATTAAATATGAATAAGTGAATGTTCAAAATTAAATAACAAATATTTATCTTAAATCAAGAGCTTTTAACATTAAAATTAGTTTAAATTCATCTTATGTTATGTGATTTTAATATTAAAATTAATGTAAGTCTAGTTTATTGCTTTACTATTAAAATTAATATATATTCATCTTAAGTTTTGTGCTAACACTAAAATCAATGTAGATCTATATATTTATCTTCCGTCATGTGCTAACACTAAAATCAATGTAGATTTATCTTATTTTAAAGCAAGTACCTTTAACATTAAAATTAATGAAAAGTTATCTTACGTCATGTGTTTTTAATATTAAAATTAATGTGAATCTAACTTATGTTAGGTGCTTTATCACTAAAATTAACATAAATTTAACTTACATCATATAATTTCACATTAAAATCAACCTAGATTTATCTTAATGCATGTATTTTTAAATTGAAATTATTATAAATTTATCATAGGCCGTATGTTTTTAACATTATGATCAATTTGAACTCATCTTATATGATGTGTCTTTAATATTATAATGTCAAAAATCAATATAGAATTATTAAGCAATAAAAGATCAAAATGAATAAAATTTTATATATTTTAAATATTATTGTCAAAATAGAGTAGAGCTCCTTTAATTTTTGTTATTTTTATTTTTTTTTATACTTTTTAACTATTATGTTTTTTCTTTGGAGCTTTTACATTATAGATGTGAACTTTTGTTTAGTTTTATTTTGTTAGGATTATTTATTAGACATATCATATATATGAAATTGTAAAAAGTACACTTTGTTTCATAATAATAATAATAATAATAATCTACTTTTAAGGTCATAGTCAAGAAAAATAGCAAATTGGTGTATGAGAAAGTCTATAAAGGTGTACATACTCTACTCCCCTCTAGATTTGAACCAATGGCTTCTTAAGAGGAAACATATATTCTTAAGCATCAAGCTAACTCAAATGATAATCTTTAAATTGTATTACTGTCAGTATTCATCAATCTTAAATCATGTTAAGATGAATATATGCCTCCATGAATGTGTTGGTAAGAGAAGAGATGTGTGGGAGGGATGCAAGGTCGCCGCCACACCAAGTAATGAATGATGAGGACGTGCCAATTCATCCCCCAGCCACTTGACTTGACAACCAATATCTTCACAACATGCTCAATCTATTGAAAACATTAATCCCCATGGCTTCTCCCTCGTGTACACTCAACACCAAGATCTTGTCCCAACCTCTATCATCATGAAGCTCTGCTCACTTCTAACATTCACTCTGATGGAGATCTATTCATTTCTTATAGAGAGGACATTCAATCTTTGAAGTTCTATCTCCTTAGTTTATCTACTTATGTAAACAATTGTTTCTTCCATCTCTTTAGTCTAGGGGATTGGAATTAGGTTTCGACACCAACATGTTCATCTAGCCTCCTCCTTGAACTGTTAATCCTTGTGCTCTTGCCTTCTCATCGGCGGCTCCTTCACCCTCCTAGCCCCGCTCTATCTCCCTTTCACTCCAAGTCCCACTCCTATCGATCGCTCCTCCCTCCAAATTCCTCCCCATCTTCGACTCTACTCCATATCCCTATAATGACTTGTCATTATGGCTAGAGCCAATGAAGAAGCAATGACCAAGGAATTCACGGTGGCTCACATGCTATTTTTAGAACAAAATCTTCTTCTCATCTCTTTTACAACGAAATTCCACGTGGAGTTCAGTAAGAACTTCAGGAGGTAGAGATGGAATCCCCGAGGTGAGAAATTGCCTCTCTAACTCAAAAAATTTAGCTAATGTGGGGAACACGAGAGAAATTCAAACCTAGTAACTCCACACAATCAACCTATATTGGTAGATGAAAACAACAATTGATAAGGTGGTCTTGGAAAGGAACAATGTAAAGGATGAAATGTAATTGCATATGAAGATGTTGGATGAAAAGCAATTACATATGAAGATTATGGATAGTCGAATGGAATGCATGTGATCCAGACTTATGAAGGAACACAATAAAATACATAAATAAACATAAATGCAAAATGTGGTAGGAATAAAACTTCATTTCATTAATATCAAATAATTGAAATATGCTTAAAGACAAAATGGAAATAAACTAGCTCGGGTGATGGTAGCTTATCTCTGAGAAGAGATGTGGCAACTACATGCCTTTGAACTGTGTTACAATGAGGCTCGAAGGCCTATTTATTATTGAGAAATAATGGAAAACTATAAACATCCAAAAACCTAACCCTAGGAGATGAAACACCAAAACTATGGGCCCTGTTTGGGTAAATTGCTACATCAACTGCCTGGGGATGTAAATTTGGCATACGATCTTCATTTGACACGCACAATACCTCGTTAGAAATATCTATTCGAGGACTACAACTTTTGAGTGGCCAAAATTGATTAAAATAATGTCTTTGCTCTGTTTTTCCCAAAAAACCTTCGCTTAGGACCTAAAAACGGCTCTGGAAGTTCAGGACCCGAAAAACTACCAAAAATAGTAAATTGTGCTACAATTAAGGAAACTAAAAAACTAAAATAAACAATGGTTTGGGGTCTAAGTGGAATAGGCTGGTGGCCACCAATATCCACCTAGATCGGTCCTCCCCGCTTAGGAAGCAATGGTCCCAATTGTGTTGAGTTCCTCCATGAGATGAGGAAACTTCTGTTGAACTTAGGCCATGGTGAGCCACTTGCCTTGGTGTAGGAGTTGGCCAGCTTTGCCATACTGCTAGATCTTCTGTTGGCGAGTGTTCTTGACCTGTGTGTCCATGATCCGATCAGTTGTGTCATGTTCCATGCAATTGAGGTTTAGCTCTGTTGGTGCGAGTTGTTTTGTAATGTCTGATGTGTCCAGTGATGGTGGAAAGTATGGTCGAAGGCGGTCCACATTGAACATTGGGTGCAGGACAAGGAATGGGGGAATGTTGAGCACAAAGCCATCGTCTCCCACGGCCTTGATAATGGTGTAAGGCCCATATCAAAGTGGTTTGAGCTTCTAATGAGCTCCAGTTAGGCATTCTTTTTGCAAACATTAGAGGAAATTTCAGCCTAAAATTGCTCATGAAATTTTCATGTAATTTCCATGTCATAATATGGAAACCAATCAAAATCCTTTAAATTTAAAAAAAGGTACATGTAAATGTTTTGGAGGGAAAAAAGAAAAACTACTTTTTTTAATTGTATTTTTGTCTTATTTCTTTATAGGTTTACTCAAATTTTAAATGTAGACATTCATTAGATGTGGAATTTAAATCCACATCCAACGAGTTCCCATTATGCATACTTTTTAGAAGACCCACATTGATAAAAATTGAAGATACATTAAAAAAGTGTAGTCAACACACTTTTTTAGTGTATCTTCGATTTTTATCGATGCAAGTCATCTCAAAGGTATTCATATTGGATACTCGTTGGATGTGAAATTTAATTATGCATCCAACAAGTGCCTACACTTGAAATTTGAGTAGAAATATAAGAAGATAAGTCAATGATACAATTTTAAAAAGTAGTTTTATTTTTTTCCCTCCAAAATTCATAACTCTTATTTTATTATTTTAACTATTATTTTATTATTTTTCCTTAGGAGGCCACTTTTAGGCACAGATTTCCTCTAACTTGCAACAACTTTGTCGCCCACCTTAAACTTGTGTGGCACCCGATGTTGATCATGTCGCTGCTTGTACTTAGCATTGGACTTCTCCAGGATGTCGTGAACCTGCTAGCAGATGTGCTGGATACGTTCAATAAATCTGGTTGCTTTATCAGCTTCAAACATTACATGTGTGTATTTTTTTTATGTAGTCGCATGAGGTATGGCAACATCAATCAGACACAATGCTTGAAATCATAGACCCACTTGAAAGGGACTACGATCAGTCAAGCTATGGAGAGCTCTGTTATAACTTTGATGCACATAGGGGAGGCTCTCGTCCCAAGTTCGTGGATGCTTGGAGTTGTACATGCGGATTATGTACACTATCATCCTATTGTTGACCTCTCTCTGGCCATCAGTCTATGGATGGAATGTAGTCGACTTGGTGAGCTTGGTGTCCAGTAGTGTCCAGAGGCTTAACCAGAATGTGCTCAAGAACTTGATATCCCGATATGATATAATGGTCTATAGGATCCCAAAATGTACCCATACTCATTCAAATAATAATTTAGTAGTGTCCTCTGCCGTGATGCTCTTCTTGTAGGCCGCCAATATAGCCATCTTAGAAAATTTTTCCACAACCAAAAATACACAATCATTACCATGCTTGATAGAAGGAAGGCTAGACATATAGTCCATGGAGATGGATTCCCAAGGCTGGCTGGGAGTAGGCAAAGGAGTGTACAAACCTTGCTTCTTGATCGTTGGCTTGGAGATGACGCAGACAGTGTAGGATCTGATATATTTCCCAACATCTAGTCGGAGTTTTGGCCAATAAAATTACTTTTGTAGTACAACCACAGTTTTCTCCACACCAAAGTGTCCTACGACCCAACTGTAGTGAGCCTCCCAAATCAGCTTGCCACGCTCGCTTGAAGGAACAAAAAGGTCGCCCAGGTAGCATAATAATGCATCCTAAAGGTGGAAACCAGGAACTTGCTTTCCATCTACTAGCATCTGGTATGTGGAGGAGGAATTTGGATTATTTTTGTATAGTTGTGTCCATCCATAGGTCTCATGGCCACAAGAGTTGAGAACAGTAGTTAGTGCTGCAATTGGGGATTGGTTGAGGTAGTTTGCAGCATGATTATTGCTGCCCTTTTTGTATTTAATGTTCAAGTGGAATTATTGAAGATATGTAGACCACTTCTGATGGCAATCATTCTCCAAATTCCCTTGTGTCTATATAAACTGAAGAGCTCGGTGATTGGTGTGGATGACTGTCTCCTTCCCCATAATGTAATGCTTCCATTCTCGACAAGATTGCACGATGGAATACATCTCTTTATCATAGGTAGGGTACTTCTGAATTGTATCAGAAAGTGTCTCACTATGATAGGCCATTGGATGCCTATGTTGGGTGAGGATTGCGACAATAGAAGAATCAAAGGCGTTTGTCTCATTTTCAAATGGTTGCTGCAAGTCTAGAAGTGTGAGTATCAGTGTAGAGCATAGGCAGTGCTTCAACTCAACGAACACCTTCTGTTGGGATTCAGACTAGGAAAAATTTGCTTTCGCCTCGCCCTCAGTAATCTAACTCAAAGGCCAACTGATATGGGAGAATCCCAACTGGAACCTTCAATAAAAATTTGCAAGGTGCAAAAAGATGTGAATTTCTGTTAGAGTGGTTGGCACTGGCCAATCCCGATTGCATTAGATCTTAGTCGGATCCACATGCACGCCACACTCATTTATGATGTAACCCATATATTGGACCTGACTCATGCCAAAGGTGCATTTCTCCAAGTTGGCACATAGTTTGTGTTGCTGAAGGGTTTGAAGGACGTGCAAAATATGTTGCAAGTGTTCTTTCCAACTCTTGCTGAAGATGAGGATGTTGTCTAGATAAACAACCACAAATGAGTTAGTGAAGGCCCGCAATATGTCATCCATTAGCCTCATAAAAGTAGCAGGGGCATTTGTCAACCCGAAGGGCATAACCAACCATTCAAAAACAACTTCCTTGGATTTTAAGGTGGTCTTCCATACATCTGTGGGCTCTATTGGAACCTGGTGATAGCCAAACTTTAGATATATCTTGTTGAAACACTTGGCCCCCTTGATTTGGTCCAAAACTTCATCAATCCTTAGGATTGGATACCTCTTCCTGACATTTATTTTGTTTAGTGCCCAATAATCAATGCAGAGCCTCCAAGTCCGATCCTTCTTCTGTACAAGTACAATCGAGCTCCCACAAGGCGAGGAACTTGGTCAGATGTGCCCTTTTTCTAGCAACCCCTGGATTTGCCACTTGATCTCTTCATTTTCCATAATGGAGCATAAATATATCAGCCTGTTGGGTAGAGGTGCTCTAGGAGTCAGATCGATCGAATGCTTGACCTGACAGTGCAAGGGTACCCCTGTGGGTGAGGAGAAGATGTCCTTATATTATTCCACTACCATATCCACCTACTTCTGCTATTTGGAGGAACCCTTCCCAGGGGCTATGGATATGGCTACAATCTTCCCCTTACTTTGAGAGTGAATCAAAAAGAAAAAAAAATTCTTGTTCTGGGAGACGATCTTATTGCATTCCTTAGCAGAGATCAAAGAGATGTCAGTAGGCGGGGATACCTCTGGTATCCCATATAACTTATTACCCAAAGAAATAATAGCATTGTGAGCTTAGAATCATACATGGCATGACACTTCCAAAAGTATGGTTGGTCTAATAATACATCAAAAACTTCAAGGGGAGTTATATCACACAATACCTCATTCGTGAAGGGCTTGATGCTATAGGGAAGGCGACATTTATGGTTGATGCGAAGATCTAGTCCTTTGTAAAGCCACCCAATGGTATACGACTGCAGGTGTGGTGTGGTTGGTAGGCCCAACCACTTCACGACATTTTCTAAAATGAGGTTCTTTTGGATCCTGTTGTCGACAATGAACTATAGTGGTGACCCCTTAACCCACATCCGTGAGTGAAAGAGGTTCTCCCCCTCCTCTAGATCTTCGAGTTCTGCCTTTTGGAGCTTGGTGGTGGCTACAGTTGTAGTGGGTCCTGCGTCAATGACCTACTTACCCTTGTCAGTTTCCATGTCAGGTTCTAGCTCAGAATCAGAACAGGCATCTGTCTCTCAGCTCGGGCACTAGCGCCTGCTTTGTGTGACATTCATTAATGTTGTGAGTTAGGCTTTTAGGAACTCACACCACTTGTTGGTGTCCTTCTTTGAATTCTCGTCACCCTTGGCTTGTGGCTTCGAGGAGTTGCCCTGGGGGGTCTCAGTCGAGCTCTATCCTTTGCTTTGTGGCTTGGGGGCACCTTTGTTCTGCATTGGGTTCTCAAATCTAGAGTCTCGCTTCTTTTGCTTGAATTTTTGCTCAATTTTGGCAGAATATCGGCATGTTGCACCAATCAAGGAGATGTCCAGGAACTCCATTTCCTCTTGAATGTACTTTTGCAAACAACCACAGTACTTAAGATCCAAATGTTTGTCACAATATCTAATACCACACTTTGTGCGCAAGGCATGGAAATATTCATCATCTCATGCACATCTTCATCCCTCTGTTGTCGCAACATAGTCCATTATATATACTTGTCATCATAGCTCCCAACATAGTAGTATTGTTCCTTGATGGTGTCTCGAAAAAAAATTCCAAGTGGGTATGACTGAGAACAGTGAGGGTCCCCCCTCATCCTTCCGCTTAGAGTAGGGTTCCCACTAGTTCTTGATGTGGGGGGTGACTTTCAAGAGTACAAAAGTTATCTTTTCCCTATTGGAAAAATCATGAACAGAAAAATATCCTTCCAATATATTTAACCATTTATCTACGACATCTACATCTATCTGGCCTTCAAATGTGAGAATTTCAAAGTTGAATTTTACCTTAAAAAGAGTAGTGCCTCCATAATGGCTGTCATATGAAGATGTGTCGTCGGTGGGTAGTCGTCGAAGGATCTGGGCAAAGTTGTCCATCATCGCGTTCCTTTGTTTCTCGAGGGCCTCCTCGAGCAATATTTAGATTGGATCTCCTGCTCCCTTGTCTTTCTTTTCTTATGCCATGGGAGGTCGTCGAGGTTTGTGAGGTTGATATTGCGAAGGTTCAACCAGATCGAGCCCTAACTTGTTATACCCTAATCTCGTTGGGACATTCAAAGAAAGATCGAGAAAGAGCAGACCGCTCTGATACCACTGATCCAAACTTATGCAGGAACACAATAAAATACAGAAATAAACATAAACGAAGAGATGCAACAGGAATAAAAATTCATTTCATTAACATCAAATAACTAAAATATGCTTACAGACAGAATGGAAATAAACTAGCTTGGGCGATGGTAGATTATCTCTGAGAAAAGATGTGACAGCTACATGCCTCTGAATTATGTTACAATGAGTCTCGAAGGCCTATTTATTATTGAGAAAAAATGGAAAACCATAAACATCCAAAAACCTAACCCTAGGAGATGAAATGTCAAAATTGTGGGCCCCGTTTTGGTAAATTGATACATCAACTTACCAGGGACGTAAATTTGGAATACGATCTATGTTTGAGGTGCACAATACCTCGTTATAAATATTTATCTAAGGAATAAAACTTTCAATTGTTCAACATGGGTTGGGATCTAGTTTTCCCAAAAAGCGTCGTTTAGGGCCTCAAAATGGCTCCAGAAGTTCAGGACTCGAAAAACTGCCAAAAATAGTAAATTGTGCTACAATTAAGGAAACTGGAAAACTGAAAGAAACAATGGTGGGGTTCCAAGTGGAATAGGGGGGTGGCCACCACTATCGACCTACATAATTCCTTCCTACATAGGAAGCAATTTTTCCCATTGTGTTGAATTCCTCCATGAGATGAGGAAAATTCTGTTGAACTTGGTCCCTGGTGAGCCAGTTGACTTGGTGCAGGAGTTGGCCAACTTTGACGACCCGATATAGCTAGATCTTGCCCCGACGAGTGTTATTGATCTGTATGTCCATGATCCGATTATTTGTGGCATGTTCCATGCAGTCGGTGTTTAGCTCTGTTGGTGTGAGTTATTCTACATTGCATGATGTGTCCAGTAATGGTGGAAAGTATGGCTGAAGGTGGTCCACATTTAGCACTGGGTGCAGGCCAAGGAATGGGGGAATGCTGAGCTCAAAAGCGTCGTCTCCCAAAACCTTGATAATGGTGTAAGATCCATATCAGAGTGGTCTGAGCTTTCGATGAGCTCTGGTTAGGCGTTCTTTCTACAGATGCAACCAAGCTTTGTCACCCACCTGAAACTTGTGTGGCACCCGATGTTGATCATGTTGCTGCTTGTACTTGGTATTGAAATTCTCCAGGATGTCATGAACCTAATCACGGATGTGATGGATACGTTCAATAAATCCGGTTGCTTTATCAACCTCAAACAATACATGTGTGAATTTTGTCCGTGTAGTCGCATGAGGTATGACAACATTAATCAAACACAATGGTTGAAATCCTAGACCCACTTGAAAGGGATTGTGACCAGTCGAGCTATGGAGAGCTCTGTTATAACTATGTTTCACATAGGGGAGGCTCTCATCCCAATTTCATGGATGCTTGGACTTGTACATGCAGAGTATGTGCACTATCATCTTGTTGATGACCTCTGTCTGGACACCAGTCCAGGGATGGAATGCAATCGACTTGGTGAGCTTGGTGTCTAATAGTGTCAAGAGGCTTGACTAGAATGTACTTAGGAGCCTACTTCCTTGATCTGATATAATGGTCTGCGGGATCCCGAAATGCACCCATATTCTTTCAAAGAAGAGTTTCGCAATGTCCTCTATAGTGATTGTTGGTCCTCGTTTTTTATCTCTTTTTGTTTATGAAAATAAACTTTATTTTCCATACTATCCATATATACACCATCATATTCACCCTATTTTTCCCAATAAATGCATATACATGTATTTAAATCAAGTATTCCGATTCTTAGAAGTTTTTATAAAAAATGAATTTTAAGTGCATTTTTGGACTGCATTTTTGGACCAGATCAAAAATTCCCATAATGGCCTCATGGTTTGCATATTTACAAGACACTTTGGCTCGAGTTGAATACATTTATACAAATCTTGGGAACTATGATTAAATTTACACATGTTGGTTCAGTCAAAATGAGCTTTAACAGACCCGGTTAAAGGAGGTTAAATAGGACATGTTTTTACAGAAGATCCCTAAGAACTAGGCCAAATTTCTTATTTTATGGGATTTTCCAGATTTTGATGGATTTGATGGATGAGCTTGACCTGATTAGATAGGATAAGGATAGCCATGGCTATAGGAGACATTTTAGATGAGTTTGTTCCATATTTTATCTATTTAAGCCTAAGACTTTGAAGGCATTCATATGTAGAAATTGTGTAACTTAACTTTGATATTTCTGAGACTTTGGAGAGTTAATTGAAAGACCTATTCTATTTTCTTTGTTGTTGTTATATGGTGAATGCTTGACTGAATTTTTAGTAGCTGAAAGAACTTTCAGTATGCGAGGCAAGGGTGGAGGGCCCCCACACGGAGCTAAGTGCAATTCCTAGTTATTTTTAGTTGCATTTTTTGAACTAGTTTGTTTTACGCTTAATTTTTTAATTAGATATATGCTGATGTTTTATGAATGCCGATGAATCTAGTTCTCATTATTATTCTGCATATGAAAAGGAAAATCCAATGTTTATGTTAAACATTATTTCTATCTGAAGATCTAGAGCTAGAATTCATCTTTTCCAGCTTTTTAATGCTTTTCTAAATTCCTGTTTTCTAACAATAGTATTATTGATGAATGAATCTGTGGTGAAGGACAACCAAGTTATCTTTAGATAAGAGCCTCTAAAGATACTCTGAAAGCAGCATCATTAAAATGATTTATGGTTTTAGGAGAACACACAATAGCTTCTTGGGATGATATGAAGAAATTTTTTCTTAAAAAGTATCAAGCTTACTGCAGGGCTAGAGACTCAAAAGAAGACATTTTTAGAATGACACAACAAGAAGATGAAAGTTTGGAGGAATATTTGGAAATATTTCTTCACAATTTGAAGAAATACAAACAACATTCTCTAAATTATGATACCATTCGCACAATATTTCTTAAGGGTATCAGAGATGAATATTTAGACATCCTTATTGTGATGGGAAAAAGAAATATCTCCAATTTATCATTTGAAGAAATTGTTGAACTCTGTCAGAAATACTTTAGGGGAAGAGCAAAGAGTGGGAAGAGAGATATTACATCAAGAGCTTCCAAATCTACAACAAGTACAGTAACAACAGCAGAGATAGGAAGTTTACTAGAAAATTTCAAAACATATCTCTTAAGCACTTTGGGAACACAAGTAGATGTCTTAAAAGACAAGAAGAAGAAGAAGGAAGAAGAAGATGAAATCTTAGCAACCTTTTTTTCCAAAGTGTAGGCAAAAACATCCACTTAGGGAATGTTCTTTGCAAGTTATACAAGTGTGTGGACTTTGCACATAAAATCATGCAACAGAAAACTATCCCAAATTAAAAGAGTTGTAAGTGGAAGAAGTGAAAGGGGTAGATTCTCTCTCCTATATGGCACCAAGGAGACCTTGGCAACCAAGGATGCCTCAATATTTACCTCAACAAGACCCCCAAAATTTTCAATATCCTCAAAATTCATGGAACACTCCAATGCCATGGCAGGTTTGGCCTCCCCAACAATATCAAAACCAACCTGCACAAGGTTGGAGGGGATTTGGTTATGGAAACCAGCCACCTCAACATATGTATCCTCAACAGTATCAATATCAGAAACCATATCCTTCACAATCATTTCCTCAATACCAACAACATCAACCAATGCCATTTCCACCCCAAAATCAACCAATATTAACTCAACCTCAGTAGCTTCAGCTGCTTACTAACCAACCACCTCCTAGACAAACACAATTTCCAGCTCAGCCAGTAGCTAATCCAAGTAACAAGGTGGATAGACTAGCATACCATGTGGAAGAGGCAACATATTATCCTACATATTATATTATTCCCATACAAGATGTCCACTTAAGGTCTGGGAAGGTGTTACAGAAAGATTATCCTCCGAGAATAGAAGGAAAAAGTCAACAATCTCAACCAGAATAACAAATTTATAAAGGTAAATATATTACGACTCAAACTCCACCATATCCAGAGAGGTTAGTACAACAGAAAATCCTAATTTGATATTATGGATGAATTGAAGAACACATATGTCAAAATTCCTTTGTTGCAGGCAATTAAAGATATTATGATATGCAAAAACAATAAAGGAATTATGCATCAATAAATATGGAAAAAGAAAAAGAGATCCACCTACAATCCAGGTAATTGGAAGTTTAGCTAGTCTCATGTCTACAAATACAACCATTGAAAAATATGTTGATCCAAGGATTCCTATGGTTACCATTTCAATCAAAAAAAATTCAGTGCCAAACACTTTAATAGACTTGGGAGCAGCTATAAATGTTATGACTACAGAGACTATGAAACATTTGAATCTGAACAACATTAGACCTACTGCTGCATTCTTAGTACTTGCAGATAGATCTAAAGTTGTACCAGAAGGTATATTGGAAGATATCATTGTCTCACTAGATTCATGGGAGTATCCTGTAGACTTCCTAATTTTTTAGCCAAAAACAAATTAAGGAGGGCATCCCTTAATTTTAAGCAGACCATGATTAGCCACTGCAGATGCTTACATTGGATGCAGGTCAGGAAGTATGATTATTGCACATGGATATGAAAGAAAACATGTTACATTGTATCCTCCCGCTCAATATCCTTCTTTATTATCATGGTTTGATGGATAAGAATAACAAGAACTTCAATCTATTCTTAGTATTAATCAGGTTTATAATTTTAGAGAGGAGAAAGAAAATGAGGACTTATTAGATCTTTTCATCTCAGAACCAAACATTTCGGAGCGGCTTAGAATAACTCAATACGAAGTTGCAGTCACCTTTTAAATCAGTGTTTTTAGGAAAATTGTACAATACAATCACTACAAAATACATTTGAAAGTATTTTTCCTGTTAACTCAATTACTAATTCAAAGAATAAAATCATTGAGACCAGTCGTGGGAAAATTTTGAATATTGGTAATAACTTACAATCATCACAAGAACAAGAGCTAACAACACTGTTACAGAAATACTCAAAAGCTTTTCCCCGGGATTACACATACTTGCAGGGGATTCATCCAAAGGCATGTATCCATCACATTTACACTGATGATCAAATTAAACCTACAAGGCAACCACAAAGAAGAATGAATCCTATGATGAAGGAAATAGTGAAAGTAGAATTGCAGAAATTGTTACAAGTTAGATTTATCTATCCTATTTCTGATAGTCAATGGGTTTCACCCTTAGTTGTGGTACCTAAGAAAAATGGAAAGTGGAGAATTCTTGTAGATTACAAAGAGCTCAATAAGGCTACATTAAAAGATCATTTTCCTTTACCATTTATTGATCAAGTTCTAGATTCATTAGTAGGGAAGAAATTGTTTTCATTTCTTGATGGATTTAGTGGGTATAATCAGATAAAGATAGCATTGGAAGACAAAGATAAGGCAACATTTACATGCCCATCGGGAACATATGCATACAATATCTTACCCTTTGGTTTATGGAATGCACCTGCTACTTTTCAGAGAGTAGTACTTGCAATATTTGTTGATTTAATCCATGAGTGTGTAGAGGTTTACATGGATGATTTCACCGTGTATGGCGGAACATTTGATGATGGTTTACAAAATCTTGAAAAAGTTTTGAAAAGATGCATAGAGACAAATCTATCACTCAGTAATGAAAAATGCTTTATGATGTTAACTGAGGGAATAGTGTTGGGACACCATATTTCTTCTTCAGGAATTAAGGTGGACCCAACAAAAATTTAAGTCATTATGAATTTAATACCATGCACAACACAAAAATAAGTAAGAAGTTTCTTGGGTTATGCAGTTTACTATAGGAGATTTATTGAAAATTTCAGTAAAATAGCTTTGTCATTATTCAAGTTACTTGCAAAATATGTGGAATTATAATGGACAAATAACTGTCAAAATGCATTCGAAAAATTAAAATAAAATTTGTCAGTTGCACCCATTCTTCGAGGACCTAATTGGTCTTTTCCATTTCATATTTCAACTGATGCATCTGACACTGCTATAGGAGCATCACTTGGACAGAAAGAGAATCAGTTTAATTATGCCATATATTTCATAAGCAAAAACTTAACACCAACATAATTGAACTATATTGTTACAGAGAAAGAAATGTTATTTGTATGTAGTACATGAAGTAAATAAATTTTGACATTACATAACAGGTTATCAAATATTCATCCAGGCGGATCATTCAACCATAAAATATTTAATGAACAAATCAATCACAAATGGCAGAATAACTAGATGGATGTTATTAATGCAAGAATTTAACATTATTTTACAAGATCGACTAGGTAAGGATAATCAAGTTGCAGACTTTCTATCAAGACTTCATTCACCTGGTGATCCAAATCCAATTTTGATATAATTTTCCAGATGAACATCTATTTTATTTAAATGTCAAAACTCCATGGTTTGAAGATATAGCTAACTATTTATCATTTGGAATCCTACCATATCATTACACAAATAAATAGAAAAGAAGGATAATTAGAGAAAGTGCTAGATATAGTTGGGTCAATGGTGATATCTTTTATACTTGTGCTGATCTAATAATAAGAAAATGTGTTAGAGAAGATGAGATTACTGATATTTTGAAATCATGTCATGACGAGCCATGTGGTGGTCATTTTGTAGACAAGCGGACAACATACAAAGTGCTGAAACTTGGCTACTACTAGTCGACCATCTTCAAACACTCCAAGGCCTATGTGAAGAGATATGACAACTACCAAATAAATGGAAGACCAGTGGTATCAGATGAAATGCCATTAAATCCACAAGTATTGATTAAACCATTTGAGCAGTGGGCTCTCGATTTTGTGGGACCAATCAACCCTCCATCAAATGGAAAGAAGTACATCTTGGTATGTACGGATTATGTTACTAAGTGGGTGGAGGCAAAGGAAGTAGCACAGGCAACATAATATATTGTTGTATTTTTTCTGTTTGAAGAGATATTTGTAAGGTATGGAGTTCCACAACAGGTAGTATCTGACTAAGGCGCACAGTTCACATAAAATCTTGTTCGAGATCTTACAGAGAAGTACAAGATAAAACACAGAAAATAAACTTCGTACCATCCTCAAGCAAATGGACAAGTGGAATCAACAAACAAAGCCCTAGAGAACATCATGACAAATACTGTACAAATTAACAAAAAGGATTGGTTAGAGAAATTAAGAGATGTATTATGGGCGTATAGGATGACATGGAAAAACACAACTGGGTTCAGTCCATATCAGTTGGTGTATGAAAAAGAAGTCCTATTACCCATATAATTTCAAATACATACATTCAAGTTAGCAGTAGAGTTGGGGATGAAATTATCTGAGGCACAACAACAAAGAATAATGGAATTAAATCAACTGGATGAGATATGACAGCAAGCAATAGAGCACACATCTCTTGTGCAAGAACAAAGAATTAAATGGCATGATCGATTCATAAAAAATAAAGTGTTTTAATAGGGAGATTGGGCACTATTGTTCGACTCCAAGTTTAAATATTTCAAGGAAATTTTTACAACTCATTAGCTTGGGCTATATGAGTTGAATAAATATTTGACAATGGAGCTGTAAAGATAAAAACAATTGACGAAGCATCTATTTCATTTATCGTTAATGGACATAGGCTTAAACTTTACAAAAAACCTATAAATAAAGAGGATTTTATGAGAAAAAATTCAACAGATACTGATATGGAACTAATGGGACAACATAGAAATATGCCTCCCATAATTCCATAATAATAATAATAATAATAAAAGAGTTTGGTTGTGAAAATACAGGAAACTGGCACAATACAAACTTGAATTCATATTAGAAAACCAACTTGTTTGGCCAATATGAATTCTGTTTTTTATTTGATGTTACTTCAGTATGATTTTTGAAGATTTACCCTCTGATACATGTAAGACTTGAGGACAAGTCTTAACATCAACAAAGGCGAAGCGTGTAATAAAACTATGTAAATAGTTTGAGCAACTGAGTTGAAGAAGGAATTTGAACTACAAGTACAAAGGGACATGATACATCATTGAGCATACTATGTGGAAGGGACTTGATACATCACTGAAAATATTGAGCAGAAGGGACATGATACATCACTGAACATATACAGAAGGGACCTTATATATAATTAAGAATATTATCCAGAAGGGACCCGTATCATATGACAGAAGAAATTTCAAGCATTGTTGAAAATCATGCCAGAAGGGACCTAAAATAAAAAATTGTTAGAAGGGACCTGAACTACATCAATATTGAAGAACATGACAGAAGGGACCCGAAATGTCAAAATTAAACCTGCAAAAGGGACCTGAACAACATAATTCCAAATCAACAATCAGATGCAAAGCATAAATAAGTCTCTACATTTCTACATATTCTGGAAGAGCCATCGTTAAAAAAAAAACGACAATGTCGACCATCATGGACATCAAACGATTTGAGGGAATACAAGTATAGTAAGTGAAGTATTGCTCTTAAAATTTCAATCTTTTAAAAATATTCTAGAATTGTTAAAGCTAATTTAGTACTGGTTATGCATATTCTACCTACATTTCACTACCTTCATATCCTACTCATTACATTCCTATTCCTATCCACCATCCTAACCATTTAATAAACATTCCATAAATCATATTCCTTATCCATACCACGTTAACCCTACTTTTCTTAAACACGAAGATCATAAACAAAAGGCTCAATTTTCGAACCCTTGTTGGACCTACAAGAAGAAATCAAAAGGTTAGTTTCATTGTAAATATTTAATTTTAAAATATGACCATTTCATTTGTCATTTTAAAAAATTAAATAAAGGTCAAAACCTAAGTTTAAATCATATGATAGTGCAATATACAAATCTCAAAACAAAACAAGGATGCAAACTGTAGTATTAAGAGCGCAATCATATATATGATTACAAGCTAAGGTAATGGGTGGAAATGAAATCATAATACAAACAAAGAAATGCAATTGCAATAAACTAACCTAAGTATTAAAATAATGCTATGGAATTGAAATACAATGTATGATAATGATGCATATGCAATGGGATGGACGGGAATATGGAGAGCAGTGATGCATGTACAATGGTTGAATGGAAATACGATGGTGCATGTTCGATGGGGCATAATGCATTTTGATGGAGAGAGGAATGTGGACATGGTGGTCAGCATATGCCATGAGAACAAAACGTAAGGTGGATTGTGTAATGAATGAGAGACAAGGACGTGAATAGTGGTAGAGTACACCATGGAGCCAACACACCAAGACAATTAGAAAAGGTAAGCCACAGAGGCATTAGACAAGCGATCAACGAACGGTTAAACAAATTCAAAAATGTAGTATTGCAAACGATGTGTAAATTGGTAAGAGAGAACCTCCGCCATTCTAAGACCTCAGACCACTGAAAAACTGTGCATTCTTCACCATCATAGCCCTTTGCAGGCTCAATGAGAGAAAGGAATGTCATGTAATCAAAGCACGCATCCAAGGAACCCTGTGAAGAACAAATCGATAGAGGAATATGAAGGAGAGTTGTGAAGGAACATAAGAAATTAAACACAACAAAGTGAGCAGAAGATATATCAGTAAGAAAGAGGGAGATATAAGGAGAGTTGACTGAGATTTCGAGCCAAGAAATCCGGCAATGGTGTCAATCAAGCACGCTGTCAAGGTGCAGAGATCCCGTGAAACACAAGGTACGAACAAACCTAGATTTTTCTTGTTTAAAACAATGGTTAGCCATATGAGTAAATCTCGGGATTGTTGTGTGAAATACGAGTTATAAATTAAGTCCTTCTGCCACAGTTTTTAAACTTGTCATTGCCATATGATGTGTCATTTCCACCATTCAAAAATACTCTGCCACTAGTTAGCATGAATCCTTCATTGATTTAATGAGGGAATCTTTGTGATATTAAGGGAATTTTTTTATTAAGATGGCACTGCTTGAAACACAGGAACTCAAGTCAAACTAAGAGAAATCACGAAGATCACTACTAGAGCAGGTAAACTCGGAAATTTCTTCATGTGTGGTTGCATATACAATCTTCAATTTTGATTTTAAATACAAACAGAGAATGGAGTGTTTGGTTTGAAACAAACAGTGGCTTCATTTTTGAATGGTTTTGTGTAACAATTTCATTCCATTTACATACATAGTGAGAAAATTAGAATCAAGATTTATGGTGGATGTTTGGTTTAAAAGGTAGTAAAAACATAGTAAAAATGTTTTTGCATAAAAAAGAGCAAACTTTTGTGAATATCGAAGACACTCTGAACTCATTTTTATAAGATTTTTGATGAAACAATGAATCATTTTCCAAATTTTCTTGCACACAATGAGCTTAGATTAAATATATAATGCTTTTGCCTTAGAAGAGAAGGGATTTTATGTGATATTGAAGGATTAAAAGGCAGTGTTGTATAAAAAAATTAATTAAATTTTTTTTCTACACAGTCAACAAAAGACAGAGAAATCTACAATTAGAGGTAGAGGATTTGTTTTCTTGATGAGACAGAGGATTAAATAAGAAGAGTAGATTAATAAAAACCTGATTTTTATGTTTTTATAATCTTTTCTACATTAAATATTTGTGTTGGTAGAAGCAGTAAGGTCACTTCTTTCAAGAAAATAGAGGATTGGTTTCACTCACTTGTCAAAGGCATCAAACAGAGGTAAGCTTCACTACTATGATGTATATATCAACATAGATCTAGTACATGAATTTTTATTTTTCAAAAATGAGGTTGATGACAGTAGAGGGGTATATTAAATGGTTTTCAGAAAACATGGAATCAAGGATAGAGCCTAAATATTTTCAGATCGAACATTGGGGTAAAGACACAGTAGAAAAACTTTACCAATAAGGTTTGATAGGCTTCCTTCAGAAGTTCAAAGGGCATAATGAATAAATTACAAGGGAATTCATAAATAAATACAAACAAGATCAAACTATGGTGGGTAGTTTAATCATTCCCTTAACTCCAAAATCAATTTCTCAAGCCCTAGAGTTGCCATTATCAGGAGAACATTATTAGAAAGGGTTGCATTTTAAGGACAAGGGATGGACCTTCTTCCTAGAAAAAAACAGAAAAGGATCCTTTGACAGAACAAAGGGGATTCCCAAAGAATAGTTCAATGAGCCTTGGGCTTAGTTTGTACTGATCATCCAAAAATTCTTCACTTGTGATATTAGACACAACATAGTGCACCTATACCACATTAGGTTGGTACAACACATCAAGGGAGACATAAGAATCAACTTGCCATAATTTTTCTATTGAAACTCGATGAGGATGATTGAAAATGTGAAATCTGAAACCAAACCTAAGGAGGCCAAAATTCATCATCAAGGGCTCATTAAAATCATTGTTGATTATAGTTGAGAACTTAGGGTATGATTTGGAGTGATTTCCTAATTCAGAATCAGTTTGTAGAACAAGCCATAAAAGACAAACTCAAATCAATGCAGGAACCAAGGAGTATAATGAACTCACCCCTATATCCAAGAACAAGACCTAAGAAGCAATAGGAGACAATCATGATAGAAAGAGAGACATCATTCTTGACCATTCCTAGGAGGCAAATAAGGAGGAATTCAACATATATAAGCAGCAAGGAAAGAGAACCAGAAGTGCAAATCATTGAGACATGTCCCTTGACCAAACAATCTAATGAAATTCTTGAAATATTGCAGCAGGAGGTTTATGAAAACCCAGTAGAGAGAGACTCATATTTTGAAAATGATGAGATTGAGGCTAATTAGTTGCCAAAGACACCAAGGAGGAAGAAAAATACCAAAACCTAAGCAGAATCAAAGAATTAACTGAAATTTGGAGGTAAGCAAGATATTGGAGAGGCACCTGAAGAGAGAAAATGAAACATATAAGACAAGTAATGAAAAATTGATCAAAGAGAATGAGAGGCTGAATGAAGAAGTTGGAAAACTGAAAACAAATAATAATATTCTTACCATGCAAGCATTCAGATGGCTTAAGGAGAAAAATTCTTGGAAGATCAAATATGAGAAGCAGAAGGTGAAAGCCTTAATATACAAAGAGGAACAGTACAAAGGTATAGAATCTCTTTTGCATGCAACACAACAGGAAGCTTTAGGGTCAGGTACAGGATCAACATCAGAACTCAAGAGGTCTAAAAGGAAGAAGCAAGCATGAGGACATGCTTGAACATCAGCTTGGGGGAGATGTTGGCCCTCGTTTTTTTATCTCTTTTCGTTTGTGAAAATACACTTTATTTGCCATACTACCCATCTATACACCATCATATTCACCCTATTTTTCCCAATAAATGCATATACAAGTAGTTAAATTAATTTTTTCAATTCTTAGAATTTTTTATAAAAAATGAATTTTAAGTGCATTTTTGGACCATATCAGAAATTCCCATAATGGCCTCATGGTTTGCATATTTTCAGGACACTTGGGCTCGAGATGGATACATTTCTAGAAATATTGGGAACTAGGATTAAATTTACACCTTTTGGTTCAGTCAAACTGAGCTTTAACATGCCCAACCAAAGGCAGTCAAACAAGACCTCTTTTTATGGAAGATCGCTAGGAACTAAGTCAAATTTCTTATTTTATGGGATTTTCCAGATTTTGATGGATTTGATGGATGAGCTCGACCTGATTTGATAGGATAAGGATATCCATGGCTATAGGAGACATTTTATATGAGTTTGTTCCATATTTCATCTATTTAAGCCTAAGACTTTGAAGGCATTCTTATGTAGAAATTGTGTAACTTAACTTTGATATTTTTGAGACTTTGGAGAGTTAATTGAAAGACCTGTTCTATTTCATTTGTTGCTGCTATATGGTGAATTATTGACTAAATTTTTAGTAGCTGAAAGCACTTTCAGTGTGTGAGGCAAGTGTGGAGGGCCCCCACACCGAGCTAAGTGCACTTCCTAGTTATTTTTAGTTGCAGTTTATGAACTAGTTTATTTTACGCTTAATTTGTTAATTAGATATATGCTGATGTTTTATGAGTGATGATGAATCTAATTCTCATTCTTATTCTGCATATGAAAGGACAATCCAATGTTTAAGTCAAACATTCTTTCTATCTGATTAAGATCTAGAGCTAGAATTCATCTTTTCCTGCTTTTTAATGCTTTTATGAATTCCTGTTTTCTAACAATAGTATTATGGATGAATGAATCTATGATGAAGGACAACCAGGATCTCTTTAGTTAAGAGCCTCTTTAGTTATTGTTTCATACATCTTGATCTATTTCTCAATTAGTGGTTTTGGTTTCTAATTCATGAAGTAATTTTGTAAGAGAAGGACAAACAAGTCTGTTAAGTTAGGAGATTCTTTTGCTGCCGATTACATAATTGAATTTAGAAATTATTTAGTTTAGATTTATATTTGTAATATGAATTTCATTAATCATTAATAAATCATCTTCTAACTTGATCATAACTGAAACCCATATATCTTGGGGATGCTTCTAAGTCCTACTAGCCCGGATTGATAATAAATACTTGTGCTTGTTTACCTGTTAAACAACCCAATAGTGATGCTCTTCTTGCAGACCGCCAATATAGCCATCTTAGAAAATTTCTCCACGACCACAAATAAACAGTCATTACCATGCTTGGTAGAAGGGAGGAAAGACATATAGTCCATGGACATGGATTCCCAAGGCTAGCTGGAAGTAGGCAGAGGAGTGTACAGGCACTGCCTCTTGATGGTTGGCTTGGAGATGGTGCAGGAAATGCAGGATCTGATATATTTCCTGACATCCAGTCGAAGTTTTGGCCAATAAAAGTACCTTTGTAGTACAACCACAATTTTCTCCACACCAAAGTGTCTTGTGACCTGACTGTAGTGTGTCTCCCAAATCAACATGGTACGCTTGCTTGAAGGAAGCATAATAATGCGTCTTGGAGGTGGAAATCGGGAACTTTCTTTCCAGCTACTAGCATTTGTTATGTGGAGGAGAACTCTGGATCATTTTTGTATAGTTGCGGCTCTATTAGAACTTGATGATTTCCAGAGTTCAGATCGATCTTGCTGAAATACTTGGCCCCCTTGAGTTGGTCCAAAAGGTCATCAATCCGTGGGATTGAATACCTATTCCTGACAGTGATTTTGTTTAGTGCCCAATAATCAATGTAGAGCCTCAAGGTCCTATCCTTCTTCTGTACAAGTACAATCGAGCTCCCGCAACGCGAGGAACTTGGTCAAATGTTCCCTTTTTCCAAAAATTCCTTTATTTTCAACTTGATCTCTTCATTTTCCAGAATGGAGTGATGATATATCGTCCTATTGGGTAGAGGTGATTCAGGAGTCAGATCGATCGAATGCTTGACCTGACAGTGCAAGGGTACCCCTGCGAGTGAGGAGAAGATGTCCCTATATTCTTCCATTACCATTTCCACCTGCTTCTACTGTGTGGAGGAACCCTTCTTCTGGGTGATGGATGTGGCTACAATATTCCACTTACTTTGAGAGCGAATTAGAAAGAAAAAAAATTCATGGTCTAGGAGATGATCTTATTGCATTGCTTAGCGGAGATAAAAGAGATGTCGTTAGGTGGGGCTACCTCCAGTATCCTGTATAACTTGTTACCCAAATAAATAGTAATAGTGCGAGTCCTAGACTCATACACGACATGATGATTCCACAAGTATGGTTGGCCTAATAATACATCAGAAACTTCAAGAGGAGCTATATCACACAAAACCTCATCCGTGAAGGGCTTGATTCTATAGGGAAGGTGACACTAATGGCTTACACAAAGATCTCGTTCTTAGTGAAGCTAGATGATGGTGCATGGTTGCGGGTGTCATGTGGTCGATAAGGCCCAAATGCTTCACAAACTCTTATGAAATGAGGTTTTTTTGGCTCCAGCTATCAACAATGAATCATAGCAGTGAGCCCTTCACCCACATCTATGAGTGAAAGAGGCGCTCCCCCTCCTCTGGATCTTCAGGTTCCACCTTTTGGATCTTAATGGTGGCTACCGTCGCAATGGGTCCTGCGTCAATGAGATGCTTACCCTTGTCGGGTTCTAGCTCATAATCATAATAGGCATCCGTCTCTGAGTCTCTCAACTCGACCACGATTGCCTGCTTTGCACGACATTCATTCGTGTTGTGAGTGGGGATTTTATGGAACTCACACCACTTGTCTGTGTCCTTCTTTACCTTCCCGTCACCCTTGGCTTGCGGCTTTGAGGAGTTCCCCTGGGGGGTCCCGACTGAGCTCTTCCATTTTCTTTATGGCTTGGGGGTGCCTTTGTTCTACTTTGGGTTTTCAGATCCAAAGTCTCACTTCTTCTACTTGAATTGAATTTCCTCTTGAATTTATTTGTGCAAAAAACCACGGTACTTGATAACCAGATGTTTCTCAGAATCTTTGATACCCAGATTTGTGTACAGGGCATGGAAAATATGCATAAGCTCATGCACATATTCATTCCTCTGCTGCGACAACGTAGTTCATTGTATATACTTGTCATCATAATTCTCGACAGGGTAGTATTGTTCCTTGATGGCCTCTCAGAAAGAATTCCAAGTGGGTGCAACGAAGAACAGTGAGGGTTCCCCCTCATCCTTCTTCTCATAGTAGGTTTCACACCAATACTTGATGTGGGGGGTGGCTTTCAATAGTGCAAAATTAATATTTTCCCTATTGGAAAAATCATGAAAATTATCCTTCCAACATATTTAACCATTTATCTACATCGTCTGCATCTATCTAGCCTTCAAATGTGGGAATGTCAAATTTGACTTGTACCTTAAAGGGAGTGGCACTTGCATAGTGGTTGTCAGATGAAGATGCGTCATCGATGGGTAGCCGTCGAAGGATCTGGGAAAATTTTTCCATCATAGAGTTCCTATGTTTCTCGAGGGCCTTGTCGAGCAATATTTTGATAGGGTATCCCACTCCCTCGTATTTCTTTTCTTCTACCATGGGAGATCGTTTGGTTTTGCAAGTATGATCTTGCAAAGGTTCAACCAGATCGAGCTCTAACTCATTATACCCTGATCTTGTTGGCAACATGCAAAGAAAGATCGAGAAAGAGAAGACCACTTTGATACCACTAATCCAGAATTATGCCGGAACACAATAAAATACATAAATAAACATAAACGCAGAGACACAACATGGATAAAACTTCATTTCATTAATATCAAATAACTGAAATATGTTTACAGACAAAACGGAAATAAACTAGCTCTAGCGATGGTAGCCTATCTCTGAGAAGAGATCTGACACCTACATGCCTTTGAACTATGTTACGATGAGACTCAAAGGCCTATTTATTATTGAGAAAAAATGGAAAACCCTAAACACTAAAAAACCTAACCCTAGGAGATGAAACACCAAAATTATGGGCCCCATTTGGGTAAATTGGTACATCAACTTCCCAGGGATGTAACTTTGTGATACGATCTTCGTTTGACGCGCACAATAACTCGTTAGAAAGATATATTTGAGGAATACAACTTTTGAATTCCCAACATGGGTCAAGCAATGATTTTGACTTCATTTTTTCCAAAAATCATCGTTGAGGGCCTCAAAACGGCTCCAGAAGTTAAAGGCCCGAAAAATTGCCAAAAATAGTAAATTGTGCTGCAATTAAGGAAACTAAAAAACTGAAAGAAACAATGGTGGGGGTCCAAGTGGAATAGGCAGGTGGCCACCAATATCCACCTATATCAACATGGAAGAATGTTTGGCCCAAATGTCAATCCCAAGGGCAATTAGCAAATGATTTGCAAATCTTAAAGAGGTGGAAGCCTCTACTTCTACTTAGTTTTCATGATAGTTATTGTTGCAAATTTATAGAGGTGGAACCCTCTGCTTCTCTAATTTTTTAGTATCAATATGCTAGTTTACTATGTAACTTTAAGTTTTGAATAAGTATAAAACTAATTCCAATATAATATTTGGATTTAAAACCCACATGGTGAAAAATATACAACATTATTGTTGGACTGATTTCCCAAGTGGTAGACCATAGGCTCATTGTGAACTTAATACTATGTAATCTTGTCGATAATTAATAAAATTAGCTTACCAAACAAAAATATAAATATGTAGATCATATTAATTTGATAACCACAGTTTTTATAATAATGTGGGTTCATAAAACATAGTTGTTATTGGTAATGAAAAAAATTGCCCCAAATGAATGTGTAAGTTGACATGAATTTTGCTTTTAAAATTAAAACTAGCATAACCCTAAAGTAGTTGAAAGAAAACACTGAATTATTTTTGTGATCACAATGCTCAAAGACAAGAGGTGTTTATTTTGAATTATCGATGAACAATTAAGAACAATTAATAATGGATCCATTCCACAACTCGATTTGTTTCTTATTCATTCATTCACAAATTTCAGTTATGTCTAATGCCTCAAAAAATAAGATTCAACTTGCTAATCATAAAATGGATGTACGTTGGGAGAAATATTAAATTAAAATGGAATTGAGGATGATTGTTGTGGATTGGGGTGTTATCATGGGTAACTGCCACAACTCAATTGGAGAGTGCAAAAAAAATGGGCGAGATGAGATCAAAGCTAGAGTACACAAATATCAAATAAAATGTTGCTCGCTCAGACATGTACTATAATTAATGGTCATTTGAGTTGCCACAACTTGAATGACAAGTTAACCTCTCCACAAATCAAAAACATAATAATTTTACTTGCAAGCATTCAATGACAATGCTCTAACACCTGAAGTTTGAATTGACATAAAAAAAATTGCTCGCTCTAAAATTCATTTAATAATAATGTGCTTGTTAGACAATTCTCCTCCAATTAAACGTAATTTATTACCTTATACCCTTAACTCTTCAATGGAAGATAGAGTCCAAGCATCTTCAACAAATCCTAATGCCATAAAGCAACAAATCTACATCATTTTAAAACTATCATCTTCTAATATGTAGAACACTGATAACGTGGTTTATAGGGAAAATATGAAACTTGCTTTATCTATGTCTATGTATCCATGATCAAGTTATCAAAAAATATTTTCATTTAAGAAATGTACAATTTAAAGAGCTCTTTAGTTTCCTCTTGTTAAGCCATATTCCTATAGATCAATCTTACTATATTTTAACAAGGAAGTGTTCGTGTTTATACATTTACCAAAGATATATTTCCATGTAGTTTAGATTGTTGAAGAGCCTCCACATACTTGATATAAATTGATTGATAGTGATTTGAAAAAAATGAGATCATGTTTAATATGACCCACATTTAATATATGGTGTTTAATATAATAAGTCTTAGAAACCACATTGAAGAAAGAAATAAAAACACGGGGAAAGTCTCAAAGGGATTGCATTAATTATTGATCTAATTATGGGTGCAAAATCAACATTTGAAATTGTAAATGTACTTTTTCATTGACATTGTTGGGGAAACTCAACAAGTCATGTGTCAACAAGTTAGCTGCTCAAAGGTACAATATGAAAAAAGATGATTAACCTAACCAAACAAGAAGAAATTGTATATGTTGTGGAATATTTTATTTATTCAAGTGGACCTGGTGCACATAGCCATCAATGTTGATCCTTTAGTTATGAGAATAAGAAATTTACCAAGGTTATAGATGAGTAGTTAGCCTTCCAATATGATTTCTTTACATATATACTTTAAATGGTAATGTTGTGGGTAGACATGTATGGGATTTTGATAAAAGTTCAAGAATCAAATCTTGATTAAAATTACATATTATACTAATGTTTTATAATCTCTCAAAAATGGAGTTCTATCCACACTACAATAAGTCGGTGGACAAAGGCAAGAAAGTATTTTGTTGGAGAGGAAATCATGGGCATATATGTGTAAGTGGCAGGGGATTTCTAAATAATGGTGGTAAATGTTAGTCATTCTTGAGTGACAAAAAATTAGGGTGATTAGTCCCTTAAAAGCCACATTTTACATAACTAATTGGAAAACAAATATCGACTTGCGACCATAGGGAAATCAACCTAGTTTAAGGCTATTAAATATCTATAAACCAAAAACAACAACCAATCATATGTCAACTCTCTTTTGATCATCGAGGCTTAGTAGACAATACTATATAATTATTTGTGTAAAAAAAAAAATCACCTATCGTACACCACTTAGCTTCGTCCAAATTACATAATTCATATAAGATACCATATATTCATTCAACTTAATTATACTTATTTTATCTCTTTGTATTTGTTTTTTTCTTTTTAATTTTACTACAAATTAAAATTGCAGAGAGGACAAGATATTTTGGGATAAGATGAAATCTTTGTTTACCATTTAGATTTGTAGCATAACTCTTTCATTTTGATACAATATACTTGTCAATTTTACAAGCAATAAAAAAAAACGTTTTCCAGGATTGAATCTTATAACACCTCTTATTCAAATAATGTCCAAAAAATCGATATTTTCTTAGTTTCTCGTTTCCATTAAAATATTTTAAACGATAAAATGTTGACCAATATCATCGTTTTTATGAAAAAAAATATATATCCCATTTAGCTTGTCAAGTTTTATTCAAATATCAGGTCATATATGTTATGTGGTTTTATGTTTTGTCGCTAAGTAGAAACTACAAGTATAGGACATAAATAATTTTTTTCACTAAAAACATTCCCATTAACTTAAGCCATAAACAAGTATTCTCTTTAATTAAGCCACCCTCTAGATAAGAACAAGTCACCATGTCAACAATAAGATATACTAAAATGTTAAAGGACTTAATCTTTTACAATCTTATCCACACTTTTTTTAGTAGAAGCTCTCTTTTTTTTTTCCTAGCAAAGATGAGTCAATCTCCTAAAAATCAAACCTCAACTATCCCTAAACCACAATCCAACCAAAATATTACAACATATTATAACACAACTAAAATTCATATAGATGCACCACTCAATGAACACATGTTGCATTTTAAAAGACATAGTTTAAGTCTAGAATATTAGAAAAGACATTAATTAATAACCATGTCTTATGGGGAAGCTTTAAAAGAGACAAATCCCTAAAGTACACCCAATATTTGGAACTCAACATTGCAATGGGCCTAAACAATCCAAGACTAGATACAAAATACCACCAATAGATGAGGAATTGTCAATAAACTAATTAGCTACTCCAAAAACATGGGCCCAACCAAAATTGCCAAGTTGATTAGTGCTAGATTTATTCATTGTATAAAGACAAATGATTACAAAAAATAAGATGGAATTTTTTACCTCTAATGTAGCATGGCATAAGAAGTAATGTCTTAAATTAGAAAACATATGATGAAAAATTATGCATAATGCCTAATAGGAATTGATACGCGGATCAAAAGGTTGTGTATGATTAAGGAAATGGAAGAAACAAAGTTAAGTTATGGTAAGTTTAAAGCTCCATTTTTGTTGTGATATATGGTTTTCTCTATCTATATAGCATGATTTTTAAAGAGGTGAGGATTATCACTTTGACCGCTAAGACATGAGGGAAAAAGCTTAAAGCAATGGTTGTTGTAGGATAGAGATCAATTTTGAAAAGTATCAAAACACTTGAAAAAAAAAAAACGAAAAATTAAAAACAAAAAGAGTAGAGCGAATTTGTTGGATGACAAAGGATGCTTGGTAATCCTAACCATGGGTTTAAAATAAGAGGCTCTAGTTTCCTTTTTTTCTCACCATGACATAGATAAGATAATTGACATCTAGAATTAACTTTTTCCAAATAGAAGTCCTTTGCATTAATGGGAGAGTTCTCTATAGAAATCATCGAAGTTGTGCAATAGGTTGGTGAGGGGATCAAAATATTGATAAGTAAAGGCAAAGGTAGAAAGATGCATAGGTGATGGTTAGAACAAAGTTGTTAAAATTCCAATTTATAGGTTTTCCAATTGTAATTTACATGTGCTTTTGCTTGTGTTGGTGTGAAGACTTACCATTAGAGACTAGGTATACGTTGTAGGTAAATTTGAAAAAATAATAAGAAAAAACTAATCACTCAAATAAATTGTATGTCACATCGGACCCCCCAAAATAATGAAGTTATGAAAATGATGATTTTGGAGCAAATCCGAACATGTGAAGAAGTAGGAAGGCACTCTCCACCACCTCTTTGCATAGTGACAAAGCAAATCTCACAAATTTCTAATAGGGATTGACCTTGGAACCTCTTAATGGCACTAAATTAATCTATGCTATGGTTTCCTAAATAATGTATAAATGTGATACATGATGTGAATTCTAGTGATGGTGGGTCAAGGCCCACAAATCCTTCACATCACTAGATTAAACCAATTATGTGAAATCACTTTGATAACAATCAAGATCTATTTAAATCATGGCATCTTTTGAGGCCCTGCGTGGAACACTCACTTAGGCCACTTCCTGGGAACTACCTTCAAGAATATTATTGAGAATGTTACATGGGGAAAACAAAACCATTCCCATGTATGCAAATGAATACCATTGGAAAACATATTTGGTAAATTTTATTATATTGTAATTGAATTAGAAAAAATATTATCTGAAATTTTGGAATGCTTGTTTTTCAACGATAAATTATTTATTTTGTAATATTTTTTTTTTCTAATTATAAATTAAATAAAAATATAAAAACAACATATTAATTAACTATTTACATTAACCCTTATATAAAACAATTATATTATCTATCTTTCCTTATTAATATAAAAATATATATATTTGATCAAACTTAAAAAATAAAAAAATCTTTTAATATATAATATTAGATTGGGTAACTGTGCACATTAAAAATAGGATGTTGTATCTCCAAATGAATTAAAATTATGACCTTAAATTTAACTAAAAAGTATGATTAGAAATTAGTCACATTTCGTTACATTGTATTAGATATTGAAACAATGCAAAAACGCGAGTGTTTTAGTCAAGCTCTCCACAATCACAATGTTAAACTCAAAACCCCATTCACATCTCTTCAAACCACCGACGAAAATAGGGATTGCCTCTTCAACCACTGGGTTGGGATTAACTCATTCCCATCTCTTGAAACCACCGGTTGAAACAGGGACTACCTCTTCAACCACTGAGTTTGTCTGAGTTAATCCCATGCAAAAATCCTTACGTAGCTCTTGGCGATGGCCTACGAGACCAAATCCGTCAAGGTCGTGGAGCCAAAGAAATTGATAATATATTCCCATCTTCGAACGTAGATGAAGGGCACTTATGTTGGGATTAGTTCAAGACTCATTTTGAGGAAAAGAACGTAGATAATAAAGATAGGGAAGCCTTATTCTATTGCAATTTATGGAACTGGTTTGCAAAGACTATGAGCTAGATGAGCAAAATCATGGAGCTTGTGGTAGATTATTTTTAGTCTTGTGGATGTTAAAATATTATTCATTTATTGAAGTTGTGCTTTTCACGATGACGTTGTCTCATTGTAAATATATAGCGATTGTTTTTGTCATATTGTGAGGACTTGCCACAGCTGGCAGCTAGCAGTCAAAGATTGACAAGTGGTATAGACACGTGGCAGATTTTGAGTGGGTATCGACATACAACAAAAGCTCGAAGAAAACCGTCTCCTTAAAAAATGTCTTCGAGATAATTAAAAGAAAAAATGAAAACAATTTTAAATCAACCATTTAATATTATTAGCTAGCATACCCCGTTGTGGGTGAATGGAACACCAAAGAGAATAGAAAATGGATATGTTGGAAAAAAAGAAAATATAACTAAATTTTTTCAACTTAAGAGGAATAAGAGAGATTAGTGAGGGAGCTCATATTTAGAATCCTTAGATAGTTAAAAGACATAATTAAAGAGCTCATTGATAGAACCAATTTTGATTTATGGAAATTTCCTTTATGTCATTTACATCTTTGGTTTTGTATTTGGGAAACAAAACTAAATTACAAGATATTATAAAATCTACTATTTTATAGTTAGGTTAATAATTCTTGTGGAAGCAAATTTAGTAATAAAACGATCTATGCATTAAAGCCTTCTTCCACAAATTATTGTTTCAAAACCCTACTTGACCATAATATTTTAATGAAATTAAATTTATTGAATTCATTAAAGACTATTTATTTAATTAACCAATGCAATCTTTACTACACTCTAATTAACTTAATTTATAATATATTAAAACATTTTAAAACACAATAACATTTAGAGACTAACAATATTTAGGTGCCTATTACTTTTTAGCATTTTCCAATTATAATTTTTATTCTTGGAAAAACAATAAACATTTGTTCTTCACAAAGTCATAGTCCACCTCTCTCATAATTCAAACTTTGAATATAGAGTCAAACTTAAATTAGGCTATCTAATGAAAATAAACATGACAAAGAAGACTATAAAAACTAAACTAATCAAAGCCTATCATTTAGACAGGTCAAACATCATGAGACATTTGATTCGAGAGGAAGGTAAGACATGAGTATCAAAGTTTTAAGTTTTTTGTTTTTTGTTTTGTTTTTGTTTTTGTTTTTTTGTTTTTAGAGTCAAACTTAAATTAGGCTATCTAATGAAAAGAAACATGACAAAGAAGACTAAAAAAACTAAACTGAAGACTAAAAAAACTAAACTGATCAAAGCCTATCATTTAGACAGGTCAAACATCATGAGACATTTGATTCAAGAGGAAGGTAAGACATGAATATCAAAGTTTTAAGTTTTTTGTTTTTTTTGTTTTTTGTTTTGTTTTGTTTTTTGTTTTTTGTTTGTTTTTTTTTTTTCATCCACATTTTGCTTCTTATCATTCATTATCATTTCTTTGGCAGGGTAGAAGAAGAAGAATTCCCTTTAAATAAAGCAATATGCAATTAGTTTGAATTCACCCTCCATCGTGATGATGATCAAAATTAAAATACTAAATTCACACTACCGCAATATAGATTTCAAACACTACAAATGTTTATACAAATTGCCATTGTAACCAAATACATATTATTTATATTTCAAAAAAAGGTGAAGCTTTGCATGGAGTATAACTCAAATTTATGGATTCAATTGGGTGCATACGTAGATAGATTGCACATGTCACATGTCAATAGGTGATTAGATATAGACAAATTGTAAGTGTGAGTTCATTGGATGTGGTAAGATAAAAATGCTCAAAATAGAGTGTAATAATAATAATTTAAAAAAGAATCAACTTGTGTATTTTGGAATTGGAAGGAAGATTACATATTGAATGGTGGGGACGTGTTTTCAGTTGTTGTCATCCCTTTTAATCCTCATTATTTAATGCTAAACTTGCAAGATGATTAAAACCACTCCAGATGTACCACCGTTTCTTTTCCACCAAAACACTAGGTCGTGATAGGAAATGAGACTAACTATGGTCAAATATAGATGTTTTTTATTGCCATAGGGATGGCCAACAATAGGATTTCTCCAACTAAATTATGTATTGCCACACTGCTTGGTGAATCGTAAGTCACCAAAATTCGCTATGGGAAAGTCACAGTAAGTTGATTAGATGACAATGTTGATTTATTTTTTCACTTTGGTGGAATAATCTATTGTGTTTATAACCCATGAGGTATAGACCAATTTGTTTGTGTGGGATTTAATCCCCACAAAGTCTAGGTTCAAATTTCATGGGGAGGGTTTGAGAATGGAAACCACCTTTGGGTGAATTAAACCATCCCAGGGAGAGTTAGCATCCCATTGGTGGGTAGTTCATTCTTTTATCTAATACATTGGTTGACCCTAGCCAAGGCCAGACCTAATTTAAAATAAAAAATATAACATTTGATGATCTAATTTCACATAACTTGGAGCAGAGGGAAACATAAGCGCCATTGCCCAAATATTGCAAAATTTTCGACATGAAATTGACTTGGATAATTGAAATTGCGGTTATGAAAAAATCAATTTCGAAGACTCAAACCAATATATTCTCCCTAATTAAAATTGGGGCTATAAAATAATCAATTTCAAATAAGCAAACCAATATATTCTCGAAGATTATAAAGTGTGTAAATACTTTTAAAATGGGATGTAGTTTTGCATTATAGAACATATACAAATGTACCATAAATATTAAAAAGAGACTATAAACTTAACTTTTTTGAGAAACATTTTCATTCCTAAAAAAAACTAAAAACATTATTTTTTATTAATGAAATATAAATGTTTATGACCACAATATTAATATTCAAGAGAATATAAATAAAATTATTATAAAGAAATAAAAATAAAATTATTCATATTTATTACGAATTAAATTTAAGTAAATAAATAATTTTAATTTATTAAATTTCTCTGAAAACACAAGACATGTGTATCTCTACACTTTTTATGATATTGGAAAAAATACCAGTCTTTTAAAAGTGGAACCCAAGTAGTCAATTTCATCGTAAAACTCCACGTAATTGTCCAACTGGACCAAAGCCCCATTGGGAGTGTACTTGTAATTTTATAATTTGTGACACTTATATCAATAACCAGAAACCAAATATTAAAAGTTATGGTTAGAAGCAAATAAATTGAAGGTTTGCATTCTTCTTAGTTAGGTAACATTAGTTTTTTCTGAAATTCATCTAATGAGATCCATATTGGGAAAATACTATGGATTTCTTATAGTGATAAAGAGCCTTGGCTTCCTATGTGATGAGGTGGCAAAAAATATTATAGCACGTGGCGATATAATGATGAACATATGGCAAATTTTTAGAGGTTGCGGACAAACGACGGAATATTCCTGAAGAACTCTCCCTTAATGAATGCCTTCGACATAAATATATTGTGACACTAACATTAAAATTTAAAGAAAGTAATAATGTTGCTTCATCATTTTGAATATAAATTATGTTTAATATTTCAATTATAAATAACGTTGAAATAATAATCTAATCAAATTAATAATAAAAAAGGAATGTTGAGATGGATATTTAAATCCAATATTTAGTATTTTTCGACATAAATTATTAATGAAATTTATTCATCCTCAATTTACCAAGTTTTGAGAAAGATCAAATACTTTTTTTTGTTTTGTTTTGTAAATTAAGTGGGTCTATGTGAGAAAGATCAAATACTTTCTTCTTTCTTTTTTTGTTTTGTTTTGTTTTGTAAATTAAGGCCTTGATAGGCGAGTATTCTGATAGTCTAGAAGAGGTCGAGGAACAACCAACTGACGCATATTAGTCTCGCCCTCTGGGAAGGAGAATACAAGGAGAGGCACAGAGGGGAGAGTGTTGCTAACAAAACTTGGAGAAAATGACACATTGTTGCTCTGGAAAAAAGGCCATTGGGCCTCGAACACATACATAATAATAGAGAGACAAAAAGAGGCCAAACCTGAAACAAAAGAACTAGAGGCCGGGGGATTGCTGCACATTAGCTTCATGATCCGGATTTATGCAGGAACGCAATAGAATAAACATATAACCATAAATACAAAGGCGCAACGGAAATAACACTTCATTTCATTAATATCAAAGAACTGAAATTTGCTTACAGACAGAATGGAAATAAAACTAGCTAGGGCGCTGGTAGCTATCTCTGAGAAGAGATGTGGCGGCTACAGGCCTCTGAACTGAGTTACAATGAGGCTCGAGGGCCTATTTATTATTTAGACACAATGGGAAATCCTCAACAGCCAAAACCCTAACCCTAGGAGATGAAGCGCCAAAACTATGGGCCCCGTTTGGGTAAATTGGTGTTTCAACTTCCTAGAGGCGTAACTTTGGTATATGATCTCCGTTTGACGCGTACCATACCTCGTTAGAAAGATCTATCCGAGGACTATAAATTTTGAACTAGCAACATCCGTCCATGGACCCATGTTGCTCTCCGTTTTCCCAAAAAACGTCGTTTAGGGCCTCAAAACGGCTCCGGAAGTTCAGGACCCGAAAAAACTGCTAAAAAGAGTAAGTTGAGCCGAAACTGAAAAACTGAAAGAGACAATAGTGGGGCCCCAAGTGGAATAGGCGGGTGACCACCAATATCCACCTGGATCATTCCTCCCCCCTTAGGAGGAAATGGTCCCCATTGCGTTAAGTTCCTCCATGAGATGAGGAAATTTCTGCTTAACTTGGTCCCTGGTGAACCACTTTCCTTGGTGCAGGAGTTGGCCAGCTTTGACAACCCGATACAGTTGGATCTTCTGTTGGCGAGTGTTCTTGATTTGCATCTCCATGATACAATCTGTGGTGGCCTGTTCCATGCAGTCTGGGTTTAACTCTGTTGGTGTGAATTGTTCTGCAATGTCAGAGGTGTCTAGTAGAGCTGGGAAGTAAGGATGAAGGCGGTCCACATTGAATACTGGGTGCAGACCAAGGAATGGTGGAATACTGAGCTCGAAGACATTGTTCCCTACAGCCTTGGTGATGGTGTATGGCCCGTATCGGAGTGGGCGAAGCATGCAGTGGGGTCCAGTGAGGCTCTCCTTCTTCAAATGTAGCCATACTTTGTCGCCCACCTGGAAGTTGTGTGGCACCCGGTGTTGATCATGGCGTTGCTTGTACTTAGCATTGGATCTGTCCAATATGTCATGAACATGTTGGCGAATGTGTTGAATGCACTCGATGAAGTTATTTTCTTTGTCAACTTCAGACTGGACATGAGCCGAATCAGCTTGAGTAGCCGCAAATGGCATGGCTACGTCAACGGGACATAGTGGCTGGAATCCCAAGCCCACCTGAAAGGGACTATGGTCGATTGAACTGTGGAGAGCCCGATTATAACTATGTTGTACATAGGGGAGGCTCTCGTCCCATGTGCGTGGATGATTTGAATTGTACATGTGCAAGATGTGTACAATCATTATGTTGATGACCTCTGTCTGGCCATCTGTTTGGGGATGGAAAGATGTGGACTTGGTGAGCTTGGTGTCCAACATTGACCAGAGGCTGGACCAAAATGTGCTGAGGAACCTGCTATCCCGATATGATATGATAGACTATGGGATCCCAAAGTGCACCCACACTCGTTCAAAGAAGAGTTTAGCAGTGGCTTCTGCTGTGATATTCTTCTTGCAGGCTACCATAATGGCCATCTTCGAGAATCTGTCGATGACCACGAAAACACAGTCATTTCCATGCTTAGTAGAAGGCAGGCCTGACATGTAATCCATGGAGATGGATTCCCAAGGTCTACTAGGGGTAGGTAGCGGAGTATATAGGCCTTTCTTCTTGATGGTCGGTTTGGCAATGACACAGGTAGTGCAGGATCTGATGTGCTTCTCGACATCCTTTCGAATGTTCAACCAATAGAAATACTTCTGCAGTATAGCTACTGCTTTCTCGACCCCGAAATGCCCAGCGACTCAACTGTAGTGTGCTTCCCATATCATCTTGGCACGCTCGCTTGAAGGAACACAAAGGTGTCCCAGGTGACATAAAAGTGCATCTTGGAGGTGAAAATTTGGAACTTGCGTACCCCCCAAGAGTGCCTTGTAAGTGTGGCCGAATTCTAGGTCGCTCTCATAGAGAAGCAGCCAATCAGAAGTCTCGTGCCCACAATAGTTGAGAATGGTGGTGAGCGCCACGATCGGTGGTCGGCTGAGGCAGTCTACAACATTATTGGTGCTACCCTTCTTGTCCTTGATGTTCAAATGAAACTGTTGCAGATATGTGGACCACTTCTGATGGCGATCATTCTGCAACTTCCCTTGTGTCTGTATGAACTGCAGGGGCCGGTGGTCTGTGTTGATGATGGTTTCCTTCGCTAAAATGTAATGCTTCCATTGTCGACAAGCTTGCACAATGGAATACATTTCTTTGTCATAAGTGGGATACTTGTGAACTATGTTAGACAAGGCCTCGCTGTGATATGCCACTGGATGTCCCTGTTGAGTAAGAACTGCCCCAATAGCATAGTCAGAGGCATCTGTCTCGATCTCATATGGCTGTTGCAAGTTTGGTAATGTGAGCACTAGGGCAGAACAAAGGCGATTTTTCAATTCTGTGAACGCCTTCTGTTGAGGTTCCGACCAAAATAATTTTGCTCTCGCTCCTCCCTTGGTAACTTGACTCAAGGGCCAAGTGATATGAGAGAATCCCAACACAAACCTATGGTAGAAATTAGCAAGACCCAGAAAGCAGCGAAGCTCTGTTATAGTGGTTGGGGCTGGCCAATCCCAAATGACTTGGATCTTGGTTGGATCCACATGCACCCCCCTTTCATCAATAATGTATCCCAGATATTGAACCTGATTCATACCAAAAGTGCACTTCTCCAAATTGGCACACAACTTGTGTTGCCGCAGTGTTTGGAGGACTTGTCGGATGTGGTGAAGGTGCTCTTCCCAAGTCTTGCTGAAGATCAAAATGTCATCCAAGTACACCACTACAAATGAGTTGGTGAATGGCTGCAAGATGTCGTCCATCATCCTCATGAAGGTTGCGGGAGCATAGAATCGACCGAAAGGCATGACCAGCCATTCAAAAAGGCCTTCCTTGGCTTTAAAGGCAGTCTTCCACACATCAGAGGGTTCAATTGGTACCTGGTGATACCCAGACTTCAGGTCGATCTTGCTGAAATATTTTGCACCTTTGAGTTGGTCCAGAAGGTCATCAATCCATGGGATTGGGTACCTATTCCAGACAATGATCTTGTTCAGCGCCCGATAGTCAATACAGAGTCTCCAAGTGCCATCCTTCTTACGTACCAACATGATCGGGCTCCATAGGGCGATGAACTTAGCCTAATGTGACCTTTACGCAGCAAATCCCCAGATCTTTGCCTCTTGATTTCATATTTCTACGAACAGAGCACCGATAGATCGGTCCATTAGGTAGCGGCGCACCGGGGGTCAGATCGATCGGGTGCTTGACCTGACAGTGCAGAGGAACCCCTGTGGGTGAGGTGAATATGTCCCCGTACTCCTCCACAACCTTATCCATTTGTTGTTGTTGTGCAGAGGAGCCCTGTCTGGAGGTCGTGGCCACGGTCTTCTTCTTGCCCTGGGGGCGGATCATCAGGAAAACGAATTTCCTGGTTTGGGAAATGAGCTTACTGCATTGTTTTGCAGTAACCAAAGAGATAGTCGTAGGAGGTGGTACCTCTGGTATCCTGTACAGCTTATTTCCCAAAGTAATAATAACAGCACGAGGTCGAGACTCATACACAGCATGATGCTTCCACAAGTATGGTTGTCCTAATAATACATCAGAAACATCAATAGGAGCAACGTCACATAATACCTCATCCGTGAAGGGCTTGATGATATAGGGAAGGCGACACTGCTGGCTGACGCGGAGATCTCGTCCTTGGTGAAGCCACCCGATGGTGTATGGATGTGGGTGAGCTGTGGTCGGCAAGCCCAACCGCTTCACGGCGTCTGCTGAAATGAGGTTCTTTTTGCTCCCATTGTCGACAATGAACTGTACAGGGGAGCCCTTTACCCACATCTGGGAGTGGAAGAGACGTTCCTCCTCCTCTGGATCTTCCGGTTCCTCCTTCTGGATCTTTGTAGTGGCAACAGTGGCGTTGGGCTCCGCATCAATAATCTGTTTCCCTTTTTCATTTCCCTTGTCAGGTTTTGATTTAGATTCGGAGCATGCATTTGAATCAGAAGCCCTCATCTCAGCCACCAGCGACTGCTTGGCCCGACACTCGTGTTGTGAGTGGAGCTCTTATGGAACTCACACCACTTTCCTGTGTCCTTCTTTGGCTTTGCGGTGTTGTTCTTTGCTTGTGGCTTCGACAGGTTGTCTTGAGTCACCATGCCTTGGCTCTGTCCTTTGTTCTATGGTTTGGGAGCACCCTTCCCTTGCTTTTGATTCGCAGATCCAAAGTCTCGCTTCTTTTGCTTTAATTTCTGCTCAATCTTGGCAGCATACCGGTATGCCGTACCAAGCGAGGAGATGTCGAGGAACTCCATTTCCTCCTGAATGTATCTGTGCAGACAACTGCGATACTTTAGCACCAGATGTTTCTCTGAATCTTTGATACCCAACTTGGTCTACAGGGTATGGAACAAATTCGTCAGCTCATGCACATCTTGATCCCTTTGTTGTCGCAACGTGGTCCATTGTATGTACTTGTCCTCATAGCTCCCCACGGGATAGTATTGTTCCTTGATGGCATCTCGGAAAGAATTCCAAGTGTGTACGGTTGAGAACATAGATGGTTCTGTCTCGTCCTTTTTATCACAGTGGGTTTCCCACCAGTCCTTGACATGGGGGGTAGCTTTGAGGAGTGCAAAAATGATCTTCTCCCTGTCGGAGAAGTCACGAACTGAGAAATATCCTTCTAATAGATTCAACCATCTATCTACAACATCTGCATCTATTTGACCCTCAAATATGGGAATGTCAAAATTTACTTGTACCTTAAAAGGAGTCGCACCTCCAGAGTGGCTGCTGGATGCAGATGCGCCGCCAGTGGGCAGTCGTTGAAGGATTTGGGAAAATTTATCCATCATCGCGTTCCTTTGTTTTTCGAGGGCCTCCTCGAGCAATATTTTTATAGGATCTCTTGCTCCCTCATCTTTCTTTTCATCCCCCATGGGCGTCCATTGGGGTTTGCGAGGCTGATCTTGCAAAGGTTCCACCAGATCGAGCCCTAACTCCTTATACCCTGACCTCGTTGGGGACATGCAAAGAAAGATTGAGAAAAAGTAGACCGCTTTGATACCACTGATCCGGATTTATGCTGGAACGCAACAGAATAAACATACAACCATAAAATACAAAGGCGCAGTGGAAATAACACTTCATTTCATTAATATCAAAGAACTGAAATTTGCTTACAGACATAATGGAAATAAAACTAGCTAGGGCACTGGTAGCTATCTCTGAGAAGAGATGTGGCAACTACAGGCCTCTGAACTGAGTTACAATGAGGCTCGAGGGCCTATTTATTATTTAGACACAATGGGAAATCCTCAACAGCCAAAACCCTAACCCTAGGAGATGAAGTGCCAAAACCATGGGCCCCTTTTGGGTAAATTGGTGTTTCAACTTCCCAGGGGCGTAACTTTGGCATACGATCTCCGTTTGACGTGTACCATACCTCGTTAGAAAGATCTATCCGAGGACTAAAAAATTTGAATGAGCAACATAAATTGATGACCCCTCCGTTTTCCCAAAAAAACGTCGTTTAGGGCCTCAAAACGGCTCCGGAAGTTCAGGACCTGAAAAACTGCTAAAAAGAGTAAGTTGAGCCGAAACTGAAAAACTGAAAGAGACAATGGTGGAGTCCCAAGTGGAATAGGTGGGTGACCACCAATATCCACCTGGATCACTTCATCATTCATATAGTCTTCAACACTAATAGGTCTGTCTAGAGTCCCTTCATCCGAACAGAAGATCTGACGACGGTGAGTGGAGGGACCAGCTTCCTGGTAGTTGAGTTTGGATGGGCATTGAGCGCCTTCTTCGACCTCTGGGCTCTGATGGAGGCACGTCGCAGAGCTTCTCTTCAAAATGGCGTAGTGAGGGGAGCTTATGTCTATGAAACACATGTGGTGCACTTCCTTCACGTACGCTACAAATTTCTTAGTTAGGGAATCAATTTTCCTCTCAAGCTTTGTGTTGTTGTCCTTCTGCTTCTGAAGGGCGATGGCCAGAAGTGTCTTGGTATGCTAATGCAGGTCAATGGTCCTCTTGTACAAGTTTTCCCATTGATTAGTTAGCCTAGGATCCAGGATCCATCTGAGTGAAGCGTCGATTGCCTCCGAAGGCATTTCTCTGTGATAGTTGTGGGCAGCGTTTTCCATGTCAGTTATATGCCTCTGCATATCAGGGTCAGTATTTTTCACATAGGTGCTGACATAATTTATGGCCATGGTCTCAGCCCAAGTGATCAGAGGGCGAGAAGAATTAGCCTAGAAATCACGGCAGCCGCGGCGAGCAGAGAGGGGAGGGTGAGAGTGGAGAGGGGCCATGGAGGCGGGGCAAGGAGGAAGAGTGGAGGGTGAGGCGCAGAGATGAGGGGGGCAGTCTCAATGAGACAGCTTATGGGGAGGCCGAGTGGAAACAGGGTTCATAGGCCAAAGAGACAGGAGTGAGGTATGAACAGAGGGGAAGGAGATGAAATAGGCGGGCGAGGGGTGAGAATATCCAGGTAAGCCACTGGGGAGCATGCCCGATGGGCCGTCCAAATCATGCGAGAAATTAATGCTTGGAGTGGGTGTGTACTTCTGAGAGAAGATCATTGACGAGCCGCCTAAGGGATCAATCGTGGGAAGGTAGGCTAGTGGGGGTTTCATGATTACAGAATTGATTGGGAGGGGAGATCGAGACGAGGCCGGCTCGGCCTACTGAAAATCAAGAACGCTGATGCATTGGCATTCTGTTTTGACAGATGGCACCACTATGGATTCCCAGTCAGTTGAGGTGAGTCTGTTGGAGTCTCTGACACCGATGTTTGCCAGGAAGTCCGCCAACTTATTTTCCTTTCTCCTAACAGTCGACAATGATATGCCTTTGGCATTATCAATACCATGCTTGATTTTTTGGAGGATTTTGCTGATGCGCCAAAATTCAAACACTTGCTGAACGCTGCGCCCCTGTTGGATTTTCTGGCAATCTTGGGTAGCGACGATAGAATCTCCTTCTACCAAGAGGGGACATAAATTGTGATGTATGGCAATGTCAAGCCCGTGTGCTAGAGCCTGAAGTTCAACGACATTGTTGGTGGTGTAGCCAATGTTCCCATAGTAGATCCAGAAAATTATGCCTTTGTGGTTGCGGAAGACTCCTCCAAAACCTGCATTGCCAGGATTATCCTTGGAAGCTTCATCACAGTTGAGTTTAATAATGGTTGGACCAGGAGGTTGCTAAATTGGCTCATGCAGAGAGGCCAGGGAAGTAGAGGGATGAGGTGGTTGGTAGAGGGGGGATAGGTTGAGAAGAGAAAGAATGCAACAATCCTCCTTGGTAAGGGGGGAGGGGGGGTCGGGGACTTTGGCAATGGAAATAGATTCGCACAAGGTTTTCTTAATGAGGTGAAGAATCTGTTCTTCTTTATTAGCCAAGTTTTTGAATATACTAGAATTCATTTCTTTCTAGAGAGCCAAACATATGATGCCAGGGAGAAGGTTCCATGCCAGATTAATGAGGGGCTGGGTAGAGAAGGAGGTGCGCCAAAGGTCAAGGGATATGAGGATGGAGGAGGGATCATGATCTGAGGCCTTGAAGACAAAGAAAAGCCAATTCCAAATGTTGGAGGCAAATTGACAGTCGTTGAGTAAGTGATTGGCATTTTCGAGGTTGGAGTTACAAAGAGTGCAGATAGACAGACCTATGAAGCCTTTTTTGGAGATTGGCCCAAGTTAGAATTTTTTGGTGCATGACAAGCCAGAGGGAAAGATAAATTTTAGGCCAGTGATTCTGGTTCTAGAGTCTTTTCCATTTTTTTTTTCCGGAGGAATGGGGTCAGGGTCTAAGAGGAGACTGTAGGCCTCTTTGATATTGAAATGCCTCGCTGCGTTTGAGCCCCATCTGAGTTTATCCGGCTTCACATCCTTTTGAATCTGTCTTTTGTTAAGCTCCTTTGCAAGAACTCCCCAGTCTATGGGTGGTTATGCTGAGCCATTTCATTGGGGTCCAACCACACCCTCCAATTCATGGTGTCCTCAATTTTCCAAAAGTCTTTGACAACCTTTTTATTAAGCCTCTCCATTTGCAGCCTGATGGGGAGGAAGATGTCAATGTTGAGCTTGGGGCACTATTCCCATGCGTCGTCCTAGAACAAGCATTCTGCCCGTTGCACACTTCCCAAAAACAATGGTCTTGAATGAGAAATTTGTTATCCCAAGCCTGGTTCTAGATCGGTGAACCTTTGAGATTGCCCGAGAGTCTGATTAGGGAGTCATGATGATGCGTTGGAGCATAATTGGCTTTCCAGAGCTTTTCCTAGGATGTGGTAGAATTGGTAATCCAATGCCACCAAGTTTTTGCTCCCATGAACTTACCAAGGAGATCCGGATCCTTGAGACCGAGACCACCAGCTTTTTTGGGCTTACAGAGTTTGCTCCAGGAAACTAACGCCCATTTGCCATTATTTTCCTTGCCCTTCCAAAGGAAATCTCTTTGCATTGCTTTGATTTGGTTAAAGATAGATCTAGGGGCTGCAATGGTAGAGTATTGGTACTGAGGCATGGCTTGAAGAACAGAACGCACAAGGACAAGTCTGTTAGGGAGGTTAAGGGAGTGGAAGGTCCAGTTGGAATTTTTTTTTTGAAGCTTAGAGACTAGGGATTCCCAGTTGCCTCTAGCTAGGGGTTTATCAGTTAGGGGAACACCCAAATATTTCGAGGGGAAGTAGCTGAGTTGGAAGCCAAGAATATGGGCTATATTGATTTGAATGGCATTGGGTGCCCATGAGGAGCGTATCATCCATGAATTGTTGGTGAGTGGTAGGGGGGTTAGGGGGGTAGAGATTAAGGCCACTGACACTGCCATTGGAGGATGCAACATAAATGGAGCACCCGAGGCCTTTTGCCATGATGAAAAAGAGGAAGGGCGAAAGAGGGTCACCCTGTCTGATGCCCCGAGAGGGGTTGATGATGGCAGAAGGGGAACCATTAAGGAGGATGGAGAAGAAAGCCCTCGAGACTAAAGCCATGATCCAATTTATGCTGTCTTTTCTGAACCCAAAGGCTGCCAACATGTTCCTTGTGTAGTTCCAATTTATTTTTTCGAAGGCTTTGGACATATCTAGTTGGATGAGCATACCAGGTTTGCGTTGATCCTTGAGGGAGTGGATGACTTCCTAAGAAAGGATGATGCTATCCAAAATTTTCTTGCCCTCAACGTAACCAGTTTGGTGGGGTGAGATGAGGAGCAAAAGGAGGATTTTGATGCTGTTGGCTAGGAATTTAGAGATGATCTTGTAGATGATGTTGCAAAGGGTGATGGGTCTGAACTAGTCGGGGGAGTAAGCTTTATCTGATTTGGGGATGAGGGTGAGAAAGGTGGAATTGAAGGATTTAAGGATGGATATTTTGAGACGATATTCTTCGATTAGGTCATAGACTTTGTCTTTGATCAATGTCCAACAGGCATTATAGAAATCTATAGTGAATCCATCCAGACCCGGGGCTTTTCCATTGGGTATGGAATGGACAGCTTCTTCCACTTCAGCCATTTTGATATTTTTCAATAACATTTGGTTGTGCTCTCTGGTTAAGACAATAGGGATGGTCCTTGTGATTTTTCTAATGTATTCCTCATTATCATGGTTGATCTCCGTGAGGATGGCCCCAAAATATTGGTTGAGCTCAACTTCAATCTCAATATGAGTGCTTAGGATAAGACCCTGCTAATTTTTGAGATTGAGGATTTTGTTGAATTTTTGGTGCTGGATCATAGATATGTGAAAGAAAGACGTATTCTTTTCACCATATTTAAGCCAATGTATTCTGGAATTTTGCCTCCAAAGAGTTTCTTCTTGAGCTATTCAGTCGTCCCAGTTTTTTTGAAGCTTGATTTCCTCCTGCTTTTTTTTCTCTGTCATACCATGATTGATGATATTTTGCTGGAGGGCTTGCATTTTTAGCTCAATTATATTTCTGTCAGTTATTATGTCTCCAAATTTTTTCTTGTACTAGGCTTTGAGTTCCTGTTTGATGAGCTTTAATCTTTGTTGGAAGTTATACAGTTTGTTGCCTTGTGAGGGGAGGGGAGAAGACCGCCACTCCTTCATTTTGTCCTGAAATTCTGGATGGGTAATCCAGAAGGCTTCAAACCTAAAAGGAGATTTTTTTGGTCTTTCAGAGAGCTTGATGTTGAGAATAATAGGCCAGTGATATGAGCCTGCTTGAGGTGAAATTCTTGTTTCCGTTTCCAAGGAGGATAGGAAGAGGTCCTCAGAGAGGAGAAAGTGATCCAAACTTGAGGCAATTTTCCTATCCCCTCCTCTTCTATTGTTCCAAGTGTAGGTGCCATTTTTGGTGGGAGTGTCTATTAGACCTAGATCATAAATCATGGCTTGAAAGGCTGCTAAGTCCGTGTCCAATCTTTGGAGGCTTCCCCTCTTTTTTCCAAGATTGAGGATCATGTTGAAATCCCCAGTTATAAGACTTAGGGAGTGGCTGAGGGATCTGAGATCCTTCTTGAGGCAGATGAGCCAGACCACCCGCTCCGAAGCCGAGTGAGGGGCATAGACATTAGTGATGGAGATATTGTATTTAGTACTAGAGATTTGGAGGATGGTGGTGAGGGCATTTTTAGAAGCAAGAGATTCACATAAGTGGAATCTGGAGTCCTTCCAAAAGGTTTTTAGACCTCCTACAGTGCTAGCGGCCGAGATGGACAGATGGCTATAATGATTTCTAAAGCAAGAATGTTGAATGGAATCCATATCATTTAAGTTTCTTTTGGTTTCTTGAAGAAGTACAATGTTAGGCTTGTCTGATTCTATTTTGGATTTCAGGATCCTTTTCTTACAAGGACTGTTTAGTCCTCTAATATTCCATGATGTACAAATCATGATAACAGTTTGGGGGAGAGAGAGATTTTCCTTACCTTTACTTCATTGACGAGGAGAATTATGAGCTCCTGAAGGAATTGGTTGTTAGTTTTTCTGCCTCTCTTCCGAGTCTGCCCTTCGGTGATGTGTTGACTGGCTTTGAGGTTGGCCATGATTCCTCTTGCTGGGTTTTTCCTCTTGCTTCGTTCCTCTCGTTGCTTTTGCAGACTTTGCTGTAGAATGTAGGCCTCCTCGATTTTATGTATGTGCTCTATGGGAACTCCTTCTATTCCTTTTGCATTCCAATATTTTGTTATTTTTTTAAGTCCATTCCCATCAGGACTTGCACGATTTCTCTTTTGTCGGGCATGGGTATGTCCTGAATGCTCTCCATGTCTATGTCATCTTGAGGTATGCTGCCCTCCTGTGTGAGAGAAATTGTTGTGTCCATTTCTGTACTATTACTGTCCATGGTCGTTTCCTTCTCTGTATTAGTTTCCTTTTCCTTGTTGTGTTGGCCTGCGTCCTCTTGAAACATGGATAGGAGATCAAAATTGTTTTGCTGGACGAACTTTGGTGTTTCTTTCCTGATGTTCGTTCTTTTGCCTTGCTTATATTTCCTCCCAACTTTGGTGAATCCTTGTTCATCTCTTTTGATTTTTTGATCTTCCTTCGCAAGGGGTTTGTTTTGTGGGAAGTCTCTGAAGAGATGCCCATGTTCATGAAATTTTCTACAGCAAAAGGGGATGTGTTCATAATCTATGATTTGTGTCCATATGTCATCCCTGAAATTCAGCTTGATGGCTTTTGGTAAGGATCCAGAGATGTCGATGTAGGCGCAGATGCGAGCGTAGGAAATATAGTGCCCATTTTTTGTACCTTCAGACATATTTATGTATTCTTCGAGTTTGTCTCCGATGGCCTTTAGGACTGAGGAAGCCCAGTAATCAATGGGAAGAGAGTACAGCCTAAGCCAGACCAGAACCTTAGTGAAATCTTCTTTGTCTAGTGTGCAATTTTCTTTCCAATATCTCATGTATAGTCCCGCTGAGTTAAAGAAGTAAGGGTCGCCTTCAAATATCATGTCTTGATCTTCCAGGAGAGCTAAGACAATTGTGAAGAAGCCTTTAAAACCTAATAGAAGTTCGATTTCTCCTTTTGGACTCCATTTTGCGTGGATCCATCTTTTTAGAGCTCTCTCTGTGGGCCAAATGCCCATGAATTTGCAAATAATCGCGTGTTCTTGCATGTATTCTCTATAAACTGTGATATCTGGATCTTGAATGATTATTTCGGGGATTTTTGTTACCTTGGGGTTGGAAGCATTCGACCTTTTAGCTCCACCCTTAGCTGTCGCTGTCGACCTTGACCCTGTTCCTGCGGAGTGGAGGGGGTCTTGATGCGCTGCATCAATGTCCGGGGAGGCTGCTGTGGCTGTAACTATTGCGATGTTCTGCTGAAGATCAGGAGGATCCCGACCGGGCTCATGTAGAGGAGTGTTGGGGTGCATCTCAAGGTCGGTGCAGGGGGAGGCGGAGATGCTAGTAAGACACGTGAAGAAGGAGGTGCCTGGCGAATGCGAGGTCCCTGCGACTAGGTCACGGAAGGATGGAGCCTGTGGGCCTCCATCCGACTCCATAGAAGGAGCCCTCGAGGGGATCTGGCAGGTCTGCGATGGCAGAGCCTGCGGCAACCAGAGGCTGGGGACATAGAGTAGCAGGTATTCTCAGAGCATTCTCTAGGGTTTTCCAAAGATGAAATAGAAGTACGAGAAAGATCAAATACTTAAAGATGCAAACATTCCAAGGTTTTTTTTTTAGCTTCCAAGAGATTTGGTCTCTCTTGAGCTCTTAATAAATTCGAAATTAATATGAATAAGAGTTGCGATAAATTTGAAATTAATATGAATATGGATTGGCTTATGATAGTTTCTTTGTTGGTGTATTTATTATGTTATTTCACAATATTTGATGATTCAATGAGCCTAGATGGTGTGTCTTAAAAAATAAAAGAAATTAAGTGTAAATCCTAGATAAATTTAACATAATTATTTCTCTTAGATTGATCTATGTAGAGGATAACCCCACTTTGTTAAGGGAAACTTACTAAACGAACAAGAAAAAAGCTCCCCATTTTAACCGGCGGGACCTAGTTTGGTGAATTGGGGTCTGAAACCTTCCAGGAGCAATTTGAGGCATCAAATGGTGTTTTTTGGGGATGAAACTTTACTACTTAAGTGCATTGTCTTTTTTTCTTTCTTATATTTTACACAAAAATAAATTTCCAACGATGCAAGAATCACCTCAATCAGAGACTATATGCAAAGGTTATGCCACTCAGAAGTTGACCTTCCTAATTTGACCACTGTAATTTAAGAGGATACCGCATCAACACCCATTATTCAGGGGAAATGTGTTATCCACGTGATCATGATGAATAACACTCTAGAAGAGTCCATATTGTAACTCAAGTTAAGAGTTTAAAGAATCAAACTTAACCATGCGTAGGCTATCAGACTGTGTTGTAACCCGGCCACTAGGAGGAAAAGAGGTTCCATTCTATTCGAGTGCATTTTGTTCCATACATGAGTATAGTAGTAGAGAGAGAGAGAGAGAGAGAGAGAGAGAGAGAGAGAGAGAGAGAGAAAATAAAGAGGATTTGTGCATTGTAGCAACATACAGGGCACATGCCTCACTTCTTTGTACTTGCATGCAGTTTCCATTCAGAGAAATAGTGTAGAGTGGCTGCATCTTCCAACTTGATTTTGTTTCGAAAAGGTTTTCGAGGTTATATCTTGTGTTAATTTTTTGTTTGTGAGTTTTATTTCACTATTCTATATTTTCTACACAATTATAATTTACATGCATACACAATAAATAGTAATTAACAGATCCAAAAAATCTAAGGAAAAATTAACCCTCTTAGTGTAGATTTCATATTTTAAGCATAATTTTATCAGATCCGTTGTGACGAATTGTCCAATGGAATATCTGAGACATTTTACATATCATATTTTTATCAAGACAAGTTTATTTTGGTATATTGTGGGGAGTTGTAGAGGATCCAAATCGACTAAGTCAAAAGTCATAAAGCCCCATTTATGGCCAAAGAATCTATGAATAACCCTCATGATCCCGCATAGGAAAGGTTTGTGAGGTTGGAAGCAAAAATTGCATATATAAATCGTAATGTGAGCCTCCTCATGACGATCATTACCAATAAGCTTGTACTATTCAGAGAATATGGAGGTTTTTAATGTGGAGGTTGGATCGTAGGGGAAATTATCAGATCAAGAAAAAATAGAGAGGGAATCTAGGAAAGAACCTAAAAAGTATCAACCCAATTCAAGTGTTGTGAACCATTCATAGTCCCTATTCAAAATGGAAGCAAAAGGTCGACATCAAGCCACATCAAGGTGAGATTGACACTCTAGAGTTAAATCACTAATTGCATCAATTAAAAGATTATTTTAGTGATACTTTCAACTCCACTTTCATAGCCTTTATCCCTAAGACAGATAACCCACAATCTTTCAATGACTATCGACACATCTTCTTATTTAATTATATTTACAAGATCATTACAAAAATAATCGCTAACCGGCTAACGACGATTCTATCCAGGAATATCTCCAAGGAAAAATTCACCTTTTTAGAAGATCGACAAATACACAAAACTATTGGAGTTGCACATGAAGAATTACATAGCCTAAAGATGAAGAGGATGAACTGTATGATTTTAAAAATTGATCTGGAAAAAGCTTTTGACAAGGTCAGTTGGTTATATATCAAGATGTTGCTTACACATCTAGGATTCCAGAACATCTTCATAAATTGGATCATGTGTTGCATCACTTCTCCTTCTTTTGTGTTGTTGATCAATGGATCAACCTCTTAATTATTTCACATAAAAAGAGGCTTGAGGAAAGCCTACCCCCTCTCCCCGTTATTATTTTTTCTCATTATGGAAGATCTCAACATACTAATCATGGATTCTAGGAATAGGGGCACATTGAAAGGTGCACATTTGGAAAGAAACATTAACGTTACTCACTTGTTATTTGTAGACGATGTGATGATTTTTCTTGATGGTACTATTCGTGACATTACAGTTCTGGATCAAATCTTAAATTTATTTTAGAAAGCGACAGGTATGGAAACAAACCCAGATAAGTCCACTATCTCAGGTTCAGGATGCACCAAGAAGGAATTTTCCTAGCTATGAGATTATCCCTTTTCAATCTATGGAATTGGACGAAGGCATAAAATACTTGGGCTTTCACTTAAAGCTAAATAAATACCAGAAACAAGACTGGTTGTCGATTATAGAAAAAATTAAAAAAGAGGATAAATGGTTGGAGTCATTGATGCCTTTCACAAGCGGGTAGGTTAGTACTTATAAAATTAGTCTTGGAGGCGATCCCTATTTTCTGGATGGCACTAGCATGGATTCCGAAGGGCATCATTAATATTATTAAAAATGTTGGCGTAAATATTGATGGAGAGGGAAAAAGGAAGGAAGGAATTTTGCATGAATTTTGCACGAATTTCTCTCCCAAAAAAATGGGGAGGTTGGGGGTTAAAGGATCTCCACATATTCTCTAGGGCACTCGCTGTAGGCAGGCTGGCAGCTCATAACATCCAAAAGCCTTTGGAAAGAGGTGGTAACGGGATAGTACACAAATCCTTTATCTATGATTGACTGGATCATATTGAAAAATAAATTTAAGCCAAATATTTCTTCGATATGGAAAGCCATTACAACTTAATTTAACATCATCGAATCGGTTCTCGTTTCATCTCATTTGGATGCACGGTTTGCAAGTTGTGCTTATTCGAAATGATGATTTTTACCACCTCGATTAAAAAATGTACAAAATGTATATTATTTTATTTTTTATAAATTAATTGTAAATATTGATTTTATATTAATTTTTATTTTTATTTTGTTGACCATCTTACAGAATCACCGCAATGTTTTTGCATCTCAAAAATCTATTTCAAATTCCCAATTTCAAAAATCACAAAATCCAAAATTACAAAGTAGCTGTAGTTTTTGGTAGTCCAAAAATTATTATAATAAAATCGCTATAATTTTTGGTAATCCAAAATTATTATAATAAAATGATTATAATTTTTATTAAAAGAAAAAAACCCGCTCCACGTGGCCCTCCTCTCCTTCCTTATTTAACCAAACCTCACTCCCTTATCTCTCCCTCCTCTTCCCATTTTGGAACTTCCACTTCTTGTAATTTCCTTTCTAGTTCACTCGTGAAATTATTCACCCCTAATATCCCTTATACCTCTGCCTTAGACAATCTTATATCTCCTGAACTTTGAGACTCCTTATCCCTCTCTCATCCCTCACTCCTCGGGACCTCAGAGTTTCATCTTTTCATAACCCTATTTCTAAAACCTCTCGAAATCATTCCCCTGAAATCCCTTATCGCTCCAACCCACATCCCTCCTTATGCCTCCCACTTTTAATTTCATTATGGCCCATTCGATGGTGCCAGAACAACCACTAACACCTTGGCACACTTTACCATTTTATTTATTTATTTATAATATTTTAATATGTTAAATTAAATTATTTTAGTTAATTTAATTTATATAATTGGTAATTGTAATACTATTTTAATTAATTTGCATATAATTAATTTAATAATTGTAATTAATCAATTTTATTAAATTTTATTAGAAAGTTAATTAATAATTAATAATTTAGTTTAGATTAATATTTTTAATTAAATTTTTCTTAATTTTAGTTGAGGCATTGACACTTTATCTTTGGAGAAGCATATTTCAAGATTTACTTAGCCAAATGAAGCTTACAATAACTTGTTGGAAAGCTAAGACTGAGGAGAATAATATGAGAATAATAAACTAATCATATCTAGTCATTTAATGACCCAAAAATTCATGAGAAGACAAAGTGACGAATTTGCAACAACAATTGGTTTTTTCCAAATTTGTTTTGGGCAAATTTCATTGGCTTGAGAAAACTGTTGTCACTCGTTCATCCTCCAACATTTTTCATAAGCTAGTAAGATCCATTTGAAGCAATCATAACATGAAAGTTCTTTAGATTTTATTTATTTTAATTTAGCAATTTCATGAGAGTTTGTTTTTCTCATTTCTAATATGCAATTTAATTTATTTTTATTTTGGGTTTTGATTGGTGTGTAGCAGGATATCAATTGGAAAAGTTCAGATACGAGGCATTCTCGAGCAATGGAAAGAGACCATCAAAGAGAAAAATGGGGAATTTGAAACTCTAATTCAGGATTTGTAAAACTACTCCTAACAATTCTCTATTTTGGAGATTTCTTGTAATTATTAAATATCAGATTTGAGAATGAGTAAGGGGTTCCTCTTCTTTGCAACTAGAGGCTCTTAAAACATTGATGTATAAGGACATTATAGTTGTAGGTGAGGGGAAAACTTAATATCTGAGGTGTTAGGGGAAAATTCCGTGATTTTTCTTATTGTGCTTTTGCACTTTTGTAATGTACTATGAGTTGAATTATGGAGAGAGAGAGCATTTCGAGTTCTGAAAGAGAAGATTGTTTTGCACTACTGTAAGAAATTTATTCAAGGAGATGAAGCCGCTCATGAACCACAAAATTGTAATGAGGTTCTAGTATGATTTTAATAAATTTTCATTTCAATGCACTATTGTATGAAATGTGAGTTAATATCCTATTGCTGAAATTTCTCTAATTGATTTTAATTCTTGTTCTAAATAGTGTATGACATTTGCAATATTTAGCACTATTTTCATATCAATTGTATTATTCTATTGAAGTTCTGCAAGAGCTATCTCTGAGGAGAAAAATAGAATTAGGATTGATACAATTTCATTGAAATAAGAATGTACTGAGCAATAACTATTTGTTGTTCAAATGCATTCCCATTTTGTTTTCTCTTTCGTGAATTGAATGAACTATTTCTTTAATTAATAAAAGTTATATAGTGAATTCAACATATAAAAAATCCTCTTCCCCTGGTTAGTTAGTTCTTTTTCTCTCGAATTGAGAGAAGGTTATCCTTTTCCAATTCGACATAGTATTATCTTTTGCTTTCATATTATAGTAGATCTGCATTTAGATTTAATTTTGCATTTCTAGAAGTCCCCTTAAGTAGGAGCAAACCTTAGTTACGACTTTGCTGAGCCACAAAGTCAGCTTAAGGATTTTCTTGGTTGCATGTGTACAACAAGAGGGAAGATCTGATTTCTCTCTTTCTATTGAAAAGTAATAGACAAAATATAAGCTAGCAGGGAGAGAGAGGGGGAAACAAGACTCAATTGAACCAGTTGGAGCCATTGCACAAATGGATAAGGGTATTATTTGGGACTCTGACCGGGTGGCCTTACCGGATGTTGATGAGGTCATTTTTGACCATCAACAGGTCTTCATCTTTATCTATCCATAGTACGGATCTAGGCATGTGAATAAATGTTTCGAGGTCGAACATTGTAGAAACCATTTCATTACCATTCAATGATGAGAACCAGTAGAATAAGTGAGAGGAACCACCAATGGTGACAAGAGGGCCTTGTTGTATCCCCCATCAATGACACGAAACATGTACCAAGATTTGAAGTAGAACAAAATAGGAGTGATTTAGGATTGACTCGAGGATGGTCGACGTGATAGAAGGCTTTAACGACTACAAAAATATTTGACATGTAGAAATTTTGAATAACTGATATATTATTCACCTAGATTATCTTGATCACACACTATTTTAGCTTCATGCACAATACAAAATCTCTTCTACCATTGATCATTACATGCGGAAATAAAATCAATTGCATGCACACATTAAAACCATAAACAATCACACATATGAACACAACATTTCATGGGAAAGCTTAAAGCTGAAAACCCCAACTATCTGTATATCATATGTCATATATATCATGTAACAATCATTGTACAAAGCTCCTCACAAGCTCTCAGCACAACCTCCAATTGCTACACACTAATCAAGCTAGATCTAGCAAAACACATGCTCCAATCTCTGGCACCTGATAGCCAGCCTCTATTGCGTAATCAATGCTGTAGGATGGATCATTAAATAAATTGAACCACTTGGCTTGTACTGCACAATCCTCATGGGCTCCTCCAATCACTGGTTGTTGCAAATATGCAACAATATAGTCACAATTGATAGTTAACCTGCTCTTTGACATATCTCTACACTGGTCTCCACTGAAACTGTCCATGCACTGAAGTTAACTGATGTATTCTTTAGTTGATTAATGAGTTTATAATTAGTGAATTAATTGATAATTAATTCACACCACTCTTCACTAGTGTATTAATTAGTTAGACTAAATACAACTAGTTCAACTATGTTTAGATTAGTTAAACTGAACACAACTCCATTAACTTCCTCAATCAACTCCACCAAAATCTGTCACATGAGTTCTAACTGAAGTATCCATGCAATAGCTCCACTTAACCCTTAGGAATAGCGTAATTCCTTGCGTAGGCTCACCATGTACATGTCACCACTGCTGAAGTTCCTCAAGAAGATAGATAAAGCTGCCAGTCCAAATATTAACAAGGCATAATAATGTTGCTTATATCTATTTATATTTTTAGACTGGCAATCTAAAAATAGATTTCGCCCAGTATGTCTAAAAATATAAATCCATCTATTTTTCCCGACTTGACCAACCATCCACAAATAGCATCCTGCAACTCATAGAACATGATCCATATGTCTAAAAATAGACTTTGCACCAAAAATAGCCTGCGGGCCCACTTAGTGAAAGCGACTTCTTTCCACTACGCTCATCATCTTGTTGCAATCTCAACACTACCTCTCAACAAGATAAGGATTATCTGCCACCCCTATCCTGCTTCTGTGGTATTCGAATTTGCTCCTAGTGAGCGCCTTCGTCAAGATATTAGCATCCTGATCCTCCGTGGGAATGTATGAAAGTAACATGATCTTCCGCTGCACACAATCTCTGATATGATGATACCGATCCATGAAGCCATGCCACCTCAACTCATCCTCCTGTCTGTACCATGATCCATATCTCGATGTGCCTCTGAGATATCTCAATACATGCTTGCCTGCCTTCCAGAAGAGCTTGGTAGGCTTAACCATAGCTTGTGAAAGCTGGTTAAAAGCATAGCATATGTCGGGTTGTGTATTTACCAGATACATAAGCGACCCCACCAACTATCGATAAACAGTGGCATCCACTACCTCCGCCGAAGTAGCATCCTCCTTCCTCCATCCACCAGGAAGAGGAGTATTAACAGGCTTGCAGCCATGCATGTTGAACTTCTCCAGTATCTCCCGGGCATACTTTCCTTGAGAAAAAAACAGTCCATCACTGCGCTGCCAAATTTCCAATCCCAAAAAGTAATGAAGAAGGCACGAGTCCTTCATCTCAAACTCTTTTGCAAGATCATCCTTGCATGAGAGTATCAACATCTTATCACCCGTCAAAATCAAATCATCTACATAAAGTACAATGATCAACAACTTACCCTCCACCACTATCTGGTATAGGTTCGGATCCGCCTCACTCTTGGAGAATCCAAGTCCAGTGAAATAGCTATCTATCCGTGTGTACCGAGCACGAGGTGCTTGTTTCAACCCATACAACGCTCTCTTGAGCCTGCACACATGCGACTCACTGCTGAAGATCTCGAAACCTTCGGGCTGCTCTATGTACACCTCCTCCTCAATCACCCTGTTGAGGAACGCAGTCTTCACATCCATATGATGAATGTGCCACCCCATCTACGCTGAGAGAGCAAGAATCGTCCGTATGGAAGAATACCTTGTGACAGGTGCAAAGGTTTCCTCATAATCTATCCCCTTGATCTGTGAGAAGCCTCAGGCAACAAATCTTGCCTTGTACTTCTCCGCACTCCCGTCAGCTGCCTGCTTCACTTTGTAGATCCATCTCGAACCCACCACTGATTTCCCTTTTGGCCTTGGGACAATCTCCCATGCACTGTTTCTGACAATCGAATCATACTCTTCCACCATGGCATCTACCCATGCGGGATCCTCCACAACTTCCTCGAAAGAGGATGGCTCTATCACGATACACTTGCTCACAAGAGCCATGTATCCAGTATACCGATCAGATGACTGTCTCTATCTGCGCTGTGATGTAGGTGCTCCTACAACATTCTCTGCATCTTGAGCCAGTCGCTCAGCTTCTATAGTGCGCTTCCGCCCTCTGATGGTTGGCGCTGCTTGAGTGGTCTCTTCCACTCCATGAACCTCATCTTGTGGCTGATCCACATCCTGAGACTCATCCTTAGGAACTAATAGCTCCTCATATGCATGCAAGTGTGGCTCCCTCTCGGTGAACACTTCATGGCTTTCTCCTGTAGTGATATCTAGTCGCACAACAGTCTTGCGACTATATGGAAAATACACACGATATTTGTGGGGAATATCAGTGTACCCCACAAGTATCCCAACCTCCGCAGTTGGATCCAGCTTCTTCCTAGCATCCTTCATCACATGAATGTAAATAGGTGAACCAAAAATCCTCAAATGGGAAATATCAGGCCTCTTACCAGAAAACGCCTCCTCGGGTGTACTCATGCCAAGTATCCTGTGAGGACAACGATTCTGCACATATACTGCAATATTGCATGCCTCAGCCCATAAGTGTATGGGTAGGCCCTGATCATGCAACATCGCCCGTGCAACACCCACGATCGTTCTGTTCTTCCGCTCAACAACCCCGTTCTGCTGTGGGTTATGAGGTGCTATGAGCTCTCTTCGAATTCCTTCTGCGCTACAAAATTCCTTGAATTCGCCAGAGATGAATTCACCACCATTTTCGCTCCTAAGAGCCTTCACCTGCTTCCCCGATTCTTTCTCAACCGGTGCCTTGAACTCACAGAACTTTGACTATGTCTCGCTCTTCTTCTGCATGAAGAAGATCCAACACTTACGAGAAAAATCATCAACAAATATCACATAATACATGTGCTTTGCTGTCAAAGCTACTGAGAAAGGTCCACACACGTCTGTGTGAATTCTCTCAAGGATCGTCGTGGCGCGACTATCCTTCTTGTGAAAGGCGGCTTTCACAAATTTTCCCAAGGTACATCCATTGCCTTGATAGAAGTGGCTGCAAGAGTACCTTAGGAAGCCCGGTAGGGAAGCTCTGTTGCGGTATCTTCTTCCAAATCTCCATGTTGAAGGTGGCCCAATCTTCGGTGCCACAACTCGCCATCATCCCGGCTCACCACTCCTTACTTGCACTGCCATTGTTGCGCAGCCATCTACTTGCAATTGATAAAGGTTCCTTAACTCGAACCTATCCTCTTGGCTCTCACCGGTTGCCTTTTCATGAGAAAGCCTTTCCCCAACAATACAGCATCATATCCCTTTTCTTCTAACATCGCCATAGAGATAAGATTCTTCTTCAATCCTGGAACATGCATCACTTCCTTCAATCTGAAGGGTTTACCAGACTCCCTCTCAAAGGAAATGGTACCGATACCAGTCGAATTGTATCTACCATCATCACCCATCTCGATGTGCACTCCAAGATCTTTCTCATCCATATCAGTAAACAAATATCGATCTCCTGTCATGTGAAAATAGGCACCCTTCAACATCCAAGCCCCTATTATGCCGCCGGGTAAACATGCGATCGGTAGAAAATCAGAAGCTCAAGCTGAGGCTAAGGCCCTCTCTGCTGTAGATCCGGCCACCTTGTGCACACTGTGTGGACAATTAGTGGCGTAATTTCCATGTTGGTGACGGTGAAAGCACTTCACCTTGGACATGTCTTGCTTCTTGCCTTTCGCACCGAATTGAGAAGGATTTTTCTTTCCCTTCCCTTTCCTTAATTTGGCGGCCAAAGCACAATTTTCTCCATCTTCATTCTTCGATGAAGATCCATCCCTGGTACTCTGCCTTATCTCCTCCTGCACAAGATCAAAATAAAGTCGCTCCCATCACAACAGTTTCTCCCGTGCCATTGAATCACAGTGAAGATACCAACTCTTGGGCTTAAAGGAGAGGCCAAGCTCACCAAGTCCTCATCATCAACAGTCACCCCCACACTTCCCAGCTCATCCCTGCATTGGATGAACTTCGTGAGGTACTTGGGCATACTGTCGCCTTTCTCCATCTTTATGTTTCTGAGTCTATCCTTGAGCGCCAACTTCCTCTTGTGGCTCTTGCTTTGGAATAAATCTGTCAAGGATTTCCACATCAAGAATGGATAAGCCTTACCATGAAGGCTGGACACTATTTGATCCTTCACACCCTCCAACAGAATCCTTTGACCCTTTGATGTCTTCTTTTGCCATGCGTCAAGTATGGCAGCATCAGTAGAAGTAGGCTTTGGGACTTCAACATCTATGAACTCCTTCAACCCATTATCATCTAGCACTGCCTCCATCCTGTCCTTCCATGCAATATAATTCGAGCTGCCCTCAAGGGCATACTCCAATCGCAATCAGTTGAAAGACATCTCAACTTTGACACCAAGAAAACACTACTGCAAATTCGAATTCCACCAGCACAAAACTCAACCGCTTCAATGATTTGCAATTGCTCCAATGATCAATATCCCTCTGATACCATGTAGAAATTTGAATAACTAATATATTATTCACCGAGATTCTCCTGATCACATACTATTTTAACTTCATGCACAATACAAAATCTCTTATACCATTGATCATTAATTGCGGAAATAAAAACAATCGCATGCGCACATTAAAACCATAAACAATCACACATATGAACACATTATTTTATGGAAAACCTTAAAGATGAAAACCCCTAACTATCTGTATATTATATGTGATAGAGATCATGTAACAATCATTGTACAAAGCTCCTCACAAGCTCTCGGCACAACCTCTGATTGCTACACACTAATCAAGCTAGATCTAGCAAAACACATGCTCCAATCTCTGCCACCTGATAGCCAGCCTCTATTGCGTAATCAATGATGTAGGATGGCTCATTAAATAACATAAACCACCTGGCTTGTACTGCGCAATCCTCATGGGCTCCTCCAATCACTGGTAGTTGCAAATATGCAACAGTATAGTCACAACTGATAGTTAACCTGCTCTTTCACCTATCTCTGCACCGGTCTCCACTGAAACTGTCCATGCACTGAAGTTAACCGATGTATTCTTTAGTTGATTAATGAGTTTATAATTAGTGAATTAATTAATAATTAATTCACACCACTCTTCACTAGTGTATTAATCAGTTAGACTAAATACAACTATTTCAACTATGTTTAGATTAGTTAAACTGAACACAACTCCATTAACTTCCTCAATCAACTCCACCAAACTCTGTCACTGAGTTCTAACTGAAGTATAGTGGTTTAGCTTCATCATGATGGATGAGTCATTCACTTTTTTGAATTTTAACGAGTCCAATGAAGGCATAAATCTATGTATTTTCGTGTTCAGGGAGTTTGAAAAGAAACAAAAATCAAACTCCAAAATGGCCTTTTTTCATTTAATTTTAATGAGTCCGAAAAAAGGATAAAAGATAACTTGTTTAATTCTTTTGATGTAAAATTTTAACGAGCCCAGAGAAAGTAAAGCTTAGTGATTTTTCATATTTAGGGAGTCTAAAACAAACATAAAGAAGACTCCAAGGGTTTTTTTATTTTTTATTTATTTTTAATTTTTTTTAAAATTTAGTCTCCTAGGGCCGAAAAAGGATAAAACAATACAAAGGAGAACTCTTCTAATCATGACTAGCTAGAGTATACCTTTTTCGTAATTAGTCTATCTGGTCTGAAAAGAGGGTAAACCTACATCGAAGAGACACCCTTTCTAATCCTTTTAATGAGTGTGAAAGGAAACAAGTTCACTCCGCAAATTGTTCATGTTTTAGGGAGTATGAAAAGAGCTTAAAAGAAACCCCACAAAGTTCCTTTTTTCGTGTAGTTTTCATGAGCCTGAAAAAGGTGATAAAAGTATACTTTGTAACTTATGCTCATGTATTTACGAGCATGAGAAGAAACACAGACTAAGCTCAAGATAGGTTTTATTTTTATGTAAGATTGAAATTGGAAAAAACAATGCTTTAGATAGGTTTCATTTTTACGCAGGCTTGAAACAAAGAGAAATTTGAGCTTGAGATAGGTTTTATTTTTTTAAAACATTGATAAGTAGATATTTTTATAAAATATGCGCCCATAACACAACAATAAAATAGGATATTTACATCAAATTCTAAAGTTATATTATTCGACGGAAGAAGACAGATTAAGAGTTTCTAAATCATCAACACATTGATTGTTTTCTACATACATCCTTCTAGCATGTTGGCAACTGTAAAGCCTGCAAAACTGACCACAAAGTAGAAATTTTTTACAATATTTTGTCATTCACAAAAAGCTGAGTCAATTGAAATTGCTTCCGCCCGATCTGCACTTGCATTTTCATGTGAAGTTTGTTGTCCCTAGGTTTGACTTACCAAAGATAGGTTATGCAACTCGCTGTGAAGGGCATCTATTTTGTCATTTAATGATTAATATGATTTTGAAAGCCTTGCATTCTTTTAGATTGTTTTGCAATCATGAGAGAGTTAAAGTATAAATTGCAAAAGGGAATGGAAATATATGTTTTTGTTGATAAGAGGGTGTGGGAAAAATGGGGCACTTTGAGGATCCCTCTCCCCCATCTTCACAATTGGTGTTGTCTGCGTGACCCTAAGAACATGCTCTCTCTAATTCCAACCACTATAACTAGAGAAGACAATCCAAAATCCCCAAATATTGCATGCCAATTATAACAGAAGTTGAACACAAAACGTCGCAAGGAAATACCAAAGACGGATATAAACCGTATGCAGTGAAAAAGAAAGAAGGCAATTTACCAAATTCTCCCCTAGATGCCAAGGAGAATTATGTAAACCAACCACCAGGTGGAGCCACACATTATTGACCTGCACCTCACTCAAACTATCATGACCCCGACCAATTTCCACCGCAATTTTCCAAAATTTTATCATAAACGAGTGATACTTCCTTTGCTTGCTAGGACCTTGGGGGTAGAGCTCAATAACAAGATAAAATTTTGAGGAGTTAACCCTGACCAAGATGAACCTTGGCACTAATATCCCATCCAAAGCCTACAGGCTCAATGGGATTTTCTGAACATAAAGGAAGCAAAGCCAAACTTTCACAATGTTCCAATGACCATCATTCTCCTTTAAATAGATAAGAACCAAATCCAATCCATTACTCTCCTCCATGAATGAGTGTATCAAGCTCTTTACCTCCGGCACAGGTGCCATCCTTTCTTTTGGTATGAGAGATACATCTATCAATTCATATTTCTTGAGATTCTATTGTACATAGTGTGAGTTTATGAGTTGGATCCTTACATGTAGTATCACCCTGGGCGAGGAAGAAGAAGGTGCGTGGCCTGCATGCTAGCCATTTTCCACCTCGCAAGAGAGTATGTCATCAGATATAATGATTAATTCAATGTCATTGAATGAACAAGGGTCACATTTATGCATAGGAGTTGGTCAATCAAATCAAGTTTTTCCTTCTTGATTCTAATAATTTTATGGTTTGTATACATATATACCCTTATAATTTTAATTGGTGAATTCATAGGATGGGTTTCCATCTTTTTTCCCCATTAATATTTATTTGTCCCTTCCTCAAACTGCATGATCGATTGGCTTGTTTGTTCACCTCAGAATTATAGCTCCTAAAAATATGATAGAAGCTATTATACTGAAAGGAATCCATGATACTCATGATTATTTGAAGGAGAAGATTTAGCTTATTATCCTTAGAAGTTTTACCCTTCTACAGGAATTGAATTGTCATGAGGCATTCCCCCAGAATTATGATCCCAAAGATTCCTTTTTCCTTGGTTAGTTGAAGACCTAGGAGAAGCCCGAACATCTCTACCATGTTATTGGTTTCATTGCCAAGAACCTAGGTGTACTTAATTTCTAGTTTCTCAATGGGATCCCAAAGGATCCCTCCCCCTCGTTCCGCCCCTTAGGTTTCATTTTTACATGAGCTTGAAATAGAGAAAAACTATGCTCGAGATAAGTTAATTTTTACACAAGCTTGAAACAGAGGAAGAAACTATGCTTGAGGTAGGTTACCTTTCCCCTAGCATGAACTGTAGAGGCTAGTGGCTTAATTCCAACGTGGTGACTAGAGGCACATGCACCACATAGTATATGGAGGGAGATATGTTTTATTTTTTAATGAGCTTGACACAAAAAATAACTATGCTCATGCAATTTGTTTCATTTTTTAACAATCTTGACACAGAAAAGGAACTATGCTCATATGACATGTCTAACTTTTTAACGAGCTTGACACATAAAAAGAACTATGCTCATACAACATGTTTCTAGGTTCTATCCCTAGTGGAGTCACCAATTTTTTGATGAAATAATCGATCTTGTAGAAAAGAGTGATCTCCCTAGGTTCATAAACCAAAAATTAGAACAAAACACACACAAAAATATACAAACTTTCCCTAGAATACTGTTGAAAATGTAAACTTAGACATACCTGCTTATATGAAGTTTTTCCTCGCTCATCCTTTGTTTGTTGTAGCTCCCGTTATTCCTTTGATCCTCAAATCCAAAACCTACAATATCACCATTAAAAAACTAATAAAATCATTTGATATATAAAATACTCAACATATTCTAAATGGATGATCGAGGAATTCCATTACAATATTTGCACAATACAACAACATATGCGGGGAAGAAATATATCTTGTATTAATAAGGAAAATAGGAGAGTTAAAACCAATGCCTTTATGTTGATAGCTTCCTCCCAATAGTCCTCAATTCAAACTTTGAATTCAAAACCCTTCAATGGATACTTTAGCAAAGTGACAGTATACTTCAAAACGCTAAAATCCAACCCCTTTTCCATTGAGTGTATTGTATTTAAAGGCCAAGGATGGAAGTTTGAGATCCACTTAGGTAGGAATTAAATCCATAATGGAATGGATGGGATCCATTGTGGTAGGGATGAGAACCACTTGAGTAAGTATTTGAGTCCATATCCTCACCAATCGGAAAGATACCTCAATGAGGCATCTAAAATGGAAGCTTTGTAACCTTTTTTTATTTTTTACCCACGTTAAAAGACCGACACACTTTTTGATAAGGAAATTTACGATGATGACGAAATATGTTAGCTATTCAAGGTGTGATTGTTATAGCATCATTTCTCACCTTCATATGATTCATGATTGCTTTTATGGCTTTGGGCACCCATTCCTACAGACTTGGACAAATTCACTAAAAAACAGTGTAAAAATCCCCATACGCGATTATGCCCAGACTTTTCCGCGTGTATACGCGAGTCCAACTGAACTTTTCCGCGTATGCCATTAAAATCATGAAAAAATATATAAAAATTCCCTATTTTCGGGCTGGGTTGATGGTTACTCAGGTAGTTCAACCACCCCAGCACGTGGCCAACTGTTTCCAACTGTTGAAACTACTTGGAGGGAGTATAAAAACCCCTCATGTGTATGGCCTAAAGGAGAGAGAGAATTATTGATATTATACTCTGTTGGTATTCCCTATCCAAGTCTGATTCCCCGTGCCTCCTGCACTTTCCCAGTTCATTATAGGAAACCCTTGTTTCCTTGAGATGCTCATCTCCCTATATGTCATCTCGTATGCACCAGTTTGGAAGGAGTCTTAGCGAGGCAAGGGCGGGACGGATCCGGATGACGGTCTGCTCGAAGATCGTGGAAGGATTCAGGTGATCTCTCCACTCGTTACTTTTGTACATGCTATTTATAATACAGAAGTACCATCTTGTTCCCGAAATATACGTGTTAGTGTCTGCTTACATATATGAGAATATTGTTATTTAAGCATTCATTATGGTTTATCTGATGTCTTATATGGATTTCACTAACATTTAGAGTAGATATATGCTGTACAACCACTTCTTCGTGCTTGTTTCTTCTTGTCTTTCAGGTTAAGAAGGAAGAAGGGTTGCTGGGGGTTTGGACCCCGCGGGATCTGCTTCAACCGTAGGACCTACGGGTAACTTCCTCGTTCTACTCGATTTAGTTTTTCATGAACATGTATGGTTGTGTGAGTCCTTCTTAAGTAGCATGCCCCTGCTCTGTGGAGGTTTAAGCCCAACAAACCTCTAGGGTGATTTTCCCCGAAACAGAACTGGCGACTCCGCTGGGGATCGCATTCTTGTGATTCCGCTGTTGGGTGGTTTCAGCTGTTTGATAGGTTCCCAACAGTTTTAACTTTTATTTGCAGTCCAGTTTACTCTTTCTCAGTCAGATTGAAGTCCTGGTTTCTTATCCAGGCTTGTCCTTTTTGTTTTTTTTTCATTATTTACCTTTGTATACGCGCTTTTTTCTGCACACAGTCGCGTATACACGCAAGTTTGTCTAAAGGGACTCGCGTATACGCGTGTTTCCTTTAGCACAGTCGCGTATGCACGCTTGTTGCTAAATTGTGAAGTAGCGTATACCTAGGCAGATTTTGAAATTTTGGATTCTTTGGCTTTTTATTCCTTTCTGTCTGTGGAGACCTATTCCTGCAGTGTCTTTGTACCCTCTGGAGTGTGAAGAAAGTGGTCTTTGGTCTTTTCTCTCTTTCGTTTGATTGAAAACTAGTCTTTTTGGCAAAGTGTTGTTTCTTGTGCTAGCACTTTTGGTTTGAGTACCAAGATAGCTTTTTGGGCATTCTTGGCTGTTCTGCTTCATCAGAACAGAGAGCTCCTGCTCATTTACTCTTTCTTGTCTTTATGTTTTGCTTGGCACTACGATTTTTGCCCTTTTCTTGATTGGTTTTCTTGAGTTCAGTTGGCTAGGTCTTGTTGCAGCTTCTGAAGAGTCTTTCTTGGTTCTTTAGAGTTTTTGTTTGCGGCAAGGTTGCACTATTATTTTAGGCTGAGTGACTGAGTTTTCTTGTCTTCTTTTGCTTGTATTGATCTTGCTACTAGTTAGCCCTATAAGATTTGGAGCATTTTGGAAGTTTTTTTCTTGAAATTCAGTGTTGTCTAGCTTGAAATTTTATAGTTTTACTTGGTCTTTTCGAACTATTTTATAAAACAAAAAAGCTCAAAAAACATTTTGCTTTGTTGTTTGCTTTTGTTTTTGTATTTTTGTTTTCGTTTCTTTGTGTCTTTTGAAGCTTGGTTGAAGTTTCTTGCCTTTGGATTTTGGCTTGATAATTGGAAGGGAGTTGTCATTAATTTCTTCTTCTTGTTTTTAAGCATTCTTTGGTGTCTTCATATTAAGAGTTCTTGATTTCGGGAACTAGCTTTCTGGACAACCAAGGAGAGTTAAAACTGAAGGACTTTTGGGAAGTTTCACTCTGCTTTAGGAGATTTTGCATCTTAGGATTTGCATGCTTGTAGTGATTTGCATTAGGTGCATTTAAACATTTAGTCACTTTCATAGTTTTTGTGAGTGTGAGTTTGCTATCTGAAAAGAAAAAATACAATTTTTAATCTCAAAAGACAATAACTGCATTTGCATGTAGTTTGGTTTTTATTAATTTCTTTCTGCGTCAAAACATCATAAGTTTGATTTCCGCATCCTTGTGACTTAACATAACAGCCCATTAAAATAAGCGATATAATTTAAAATCAACTAACAAGTTTTCTAAGTGTCATACACCAACTAGCTAGGTTGTAGGGCCTTGGATTAGGTGAGTGGAGAGTTAACTTTCCAAGGCCGCTCAAACAAAACATAGAAGTTGATTAATTGAGCGAAATCCAACTCCATTAGGTGGACCGGGAACGCTCTCCTCCAGAGAGTCAAGCGCGAGGGGAAGTGAAGGCTGAGAAGAGGGATACCCCCTCTCTGATTAGCTGAATCTGACCTCAAGACTGTTCCGCCCGACTTCTGACATGGATTGGTGCCCATAGTTGCCACTCCTAGGTTCCACACAGGTGAATGCGGGGGGGAATACCCGTGGTACCTGAGGCAGACGTCACATCACTTTCAACAGTACTTCTGGGGGGTGCCCTTGCGAAGCTTGGGTGCTTGAGCCGGCAAAGGCTGTCGTTAGGAGGTCGACGTAACTGTTTCTGATACCTTCGCTAGTAGGCCTGGGCCGTAATTATCCCAGACTGCTTTCGGGAGGTCCTATATTTCGATTTCCTGTATTTTGGTGTCCGGTCCTCATCACCCAGAGCGGAAATACTTGAAGGTTGTTTGCTTGATTGTATCTTAGGGATTTTTCTTATAGTGAGTGTTCTTTGCTCCTAGCTTGCCTAGCTTTTCACTTTTTTGAGTCTAATTTAAAATCTATAAAAGTGGCTGATCAAGCGCCTCGACGATCGAGGAGAATCCGGGGGTTATCTCCCGAGAGTCCAACGCCTTCTTCGAGAAGGCGTAAGAGTGATTTAGCAGGTGGTTACCACCCTGTGACATCTGACGCAGTGGAGAGAGATCCTCCACAGAGGTCTGAAGGTTTCATAGCTGATTCTGGTGTCGGTTCCGAGAGGAGCGTTCTGCTCACCTCGCGAGTTTTATTTCCTCAGGAAGAAGATTTTCAAATCGAAGAAGTACCTGAACCTCCTGTGTCAGGTCCATCTCCTCTTCATCCTGATTATCCGTTCGTTGTTCAATACATCGGACCTGATTCTGAGAGATCGGAAGATCTTTCGTATCATTCATACCTTTCGATGGCCACGACTGGGAACGTGGCTTCTGCTGTGAGTGCTACAGGCATTCAGACTCCTGCTTCTGTTGAAGGAGGAGGCACTATCGCTTTATCTTTGATTGCTTCTAGTGCTGCTGTGTTTGGCTCTGGTTTCACCCAAGCACATGCTTCTCATTCTGGTCCCTTCTGTTCAGGGATGCCCACTAGTGGGAATCCCTCTTTTTCCTTTTCTGTTGCTGCAGTTGGATCTACACCCATGTCTTCCATGGCTAGTGGATCAGCTTCTTTTCAGGATTTCCCCTTTGGAACTGGGCACATTCCTAGTTCCAATCCTTCTTTAGGTTCCTTCTGTTTGCTTCTCGGACCCGAGTTTCCTTCACTTGATGCAGGAGACAAGGATCGACACTTTACGGGTTGGAACCACTGTATTCCACTATGACAGACGGGGAATGAGTTTACGCAGTCATCAAGAGAATGCTTCTTTCCTTGTTGAAATGCTATCAGACCTTTTCTCCTCTGTCTAATGTCTGGAACCCCTATCAGGGGCTTTCCTCTTCATTTCATACTTCAGCGGGGGGAAATGGTCTGGGCTTTGGTAACTCTGCGTTGGGAGGAGGTTCTTCTCCCTTTTCTACGAGTCCTTTCTGGCAACCTGGTGCCTCATCAAATCCAGGGTATTCTTTTCAGAATGTTGGGAATCCATCCCATCGAGGATGGAATCCTCAGGCTCCGCCTCGATTACCTTTTCTGGCAACGTTAAACTTGCCAGATCTGTCGAAGTTGACTAATGATCCGATTCGTTATGGTCCGGGGTGGCCTCCGGTTCCCACCAAACTTCCTTCAGACATTCCAAAGTTTGAAGGTAAGAATGGAGAAGATCCGGCTGACCACATTACCACTTTCCATTTATGGTGTTCCTCGAACTCCCTGATCAATGATTCGATTAGGTTGGGATTATTTCAACGCACCCTAACTGGAAACGCTGCCAAATGGTATATCGAGCTCCTTTGAGGTAGTTTTTTTACATTTACAGAAGCTAGGCTGTTACATTCTGAACAAATTTCTAGGTTAACGTCTGGAGTATGATGCTTTGAGAATGAACTCTAGCCAATTTTAAAGCAGACCCGATGGAAACCCTACAGTTGTTCGGGAATGGAGGAGGAAGAGGCGTTAAAACAAATCAGGTGATTCTTTTAGATAGTTTCTCAAATCCTGATCGAGATATTTGAAAATTGCTCCCTCTCGGGTTATTTTCGAGAGACGAGCCATTTTTAAGAGGCAATGACTAAGGTGTCCTATTCTCGATGCAGGGTCCTTCACCGTGTTGCAATGCTCCTCGCTCCAAATTGATTTGTAGCTTAGCCGGTCCTCATGGTGGCTAGGGTGCAGTTGGATCGATCCATCAATAGTGGTGATAATTTGCTTTCTCAAATTATGTGATTGTCTTTGCGATTTTCTCCTTGGTCATTTGTGCTATTTGGTCATCACCTTCCGAGTCTTTGTCCATAAATGTTGTCCAAACTTTTGATCCCAAAGGAAATCAACAATCCGATGGGAAGAAGAAGGGACGAAATAACAAGAAGAAGGGCAAGAACGAGAAGGGAAATGCAAATAAAACCAACGAGCATGTTGGTGAGGGTCCAAAGGAGAAAAGGAAAGTGAAGTTTCCATGCAAGCTATGTACTGGAGACCATCTTACACACCTTTGCCCCAAAATTCAGGATGCGCAGCGCTTGTTAGCCCAGCAGGGTTCTTCTAGTTCCCAGGCTGTGTTAACAAACCCTTTTCCCCAAGGGCAACAATTAGTTGTTGGCGCGAACCAAAATCCCGGGGCTTCCTCTGGGGGCACCCAGGAAGGGGAAATTCCATCGAACATTGTCATGATGAGTGCTCACGCGGATATCGCTACGAGATCCCGTGATTATGGCGGAGAAGAGTCTTCGAAAGCTAAGGAAGTCCCTGATGCTACTGAGCCGCTTCACATCACGAAGCCTACTGTTGAGTCTATGCCTCGGATGCCCAAAGCATCTTCTAAGCGATCAACGATTAATCCAAATGCTAGGGCTGCCCAGAACTACTCGATTGTGGAAGATCTGGTGCAGAGTCCTTGTGCTATGTCGGCTTTAGAGGTACTCCAGTCTTGTCCGGCTCAGCGCAGTGCTTTGCTCACTGCCATTGGGGCTATTGATCCGAAAAATTCTCTTCTGATTACTTTTGATATGACTAATTTTAAGAAGAGACTTCCTCATCACATGGCCTTTCATATTAAATCATCGTACCGGAAGTGTAACATCTTTCGGACGGTTGTTGATGAGGGTGCTTCCACATGCGTGATGTCTCTCGCATGTTGGAAGACACTTGGATCTCCCAAAGCTGTTCCATCTAGCACTGTTCTGACTGCGTTCGATGCTCATTCTCACAGACCCCATGGTATTGTCCCATCTTTGCCCATCTGTGTTGGGGGAAAAACTGTCAATATAGAGGTTGAGGTAGTGGACGCAAGCTTGGACTACAACCTTCTATTGGGGAGAAATTGGATTTATGAGATGGATGCCATTGCATCCTCATTATTTCGCATTATATGTTTCCCCCACGAAGGGAGGATTATTACAGTGGATCAACTGGACTGTCCTCCTGTAGACCCGAATGCGTCTACTGACTCATCTATTCCTAAGTTGGATAATTCTAAGGTGCCTGTTGAGAATTTAGGAGTTGGAATGTATTCTTCCTTGATGGGTACTTTCGATATTCCTCCTCCTACGGTTCATATTAATGCTATTTCATCCTCCAAGGCTCCTCTTCGAAGAGAGTTCTTCAGAACTCATTATTTTTTGGACCCTTAGACCTTACCTTCCCCTACTGCCACATTAGCGGAAGGTCAAGTGGGTGGAATGGCATTTCCTATTTCTGCAGCTGAGATTGCCTATCAGTCTGTTGTTGACTCTGCAGAATCCATTCCAGCTCCTCTTTCACCGGAAGAGTTGGATGGAGATGTGGCTCCAGCTTGGACACTTAGTTCTTCTTCTGCCCAGGATTGCCTTGATACCACTCTTGCATCTGAAGAGGCCATCCTGGAAGCCATGACTGGTATAGATAGACCGTGGGATGACTTGCATCATCGGTCTTACTTTTTACCTGACTTGAGCGAACTTGAAACAAGTTTTCCAAGTCCTCAGTCTCCTGGTCCTGTTCACCCAGTCTTGAACCCTTTAGCACCAACACAGGTTTATGCTGAAGGGAACATGGCTGTGATTTATCCTACTATCCCGGTGAACATTTCCAGGGATCCCAATATTATCGAGAATGTCTTCATCGGAGCTGAATGTTCCCGTGAAGAGGTTCAAATTTACACCGAGCTCTTTAAAGAGTATAGGGATGTATTCGCTTGGTCTTACGAGGAAATTCCTGGAATAGACCCATCTATTGTCCAGCATGAGATCAAGACATATGAAAACGCTAATCCGGTGAGGCAAAAAATTCGTCCGGTCAATCCTAGAAAGGCAGCAACTATCAAAGCTGAAGTTGAGAAGCTGCTTAAGGCGGGATTCATTTTCCCTGTTCCTTTGACTGAATGGGTTTCAAATCCCGTTCCCGTAGATAAAAAGCAAGGAACGATTCGAGTGTGCATTGATTTCAGAGACCTAAATAAAGCATGTCCTAAAGATAATTACCCCACACCATTTATCGATCAGATCATTGACGAGTGTGCCGGTAATGATATTTTCTCCTTCATGGACGGTTTCTCCGGATATAATCAAATTACTATCCGTCCTGAAGATCAACATAAGACTGCCTTTATTTGTCCCCGGGGTACGTTTGCATACAAGAAGATGCCTTTTGGTCTTAAAAATGCTGGGGCTACCTTTCAGCGGGCCATGTCATATGCCTTTCACGACATCAAAAATATTATCGAGGCATACTTAGATGATTTAGCTGCTCATTCTCGAAAGAGAATGGATCATCCTGGTCACCTCCGGCAAATATTTGAAAGATGTCGGTTCTATAAGATTAGATTGAATCCGAACAAGTGCGTTTTCACGGTTACATCCGGTCGGCTATTGGGATTCATTGTGTCTAGGGAAGGGATAAGGGTAGATCCCTTCAAGGTTGAGGCAATACTTCGGTTGCCTCCCCCGTCCTCAATTCGTCAGCTTCAAAGTCTTCAAGGGAAGTCTAATTTTCTTCGGAGATTTATTGTAAATTATGCTGAAGTTACAAAGGGATTTATGAGATTGTTGAAGAAAGGAGTTCCTTTTCTTTGGGACGACTACGCTCAACGCTCATTCGATGCTTTGAAGAAAGCATTGACCTCTGCTCCTTTATTGAGTCCACCTGATTATAGTAGGGATTTCCTTTTGTATCCGGCAGCAGCAGAATCTACCATCGGTATGGTTCTGGTTCAGGAGGATGATGCTCTTGCAGAGCATGTTATTTACTACCTTAGTCAAGGCTTGGTAGGACCTGAACTCCGGTACACTCCAATAGAAAAGTTAGCCTTAGCAGCAGTTCATGCTGTGCAGCGACTCCGTCATTACATTATTCTTCGCAAAACTTATGTTTTGGCAGCTGCCAATCCATTTCAGTTTGTCCTTAGTAGGCGAGTGATTGGGGGCAAATATAATAGATGGATTGTGATTTTACAGGAATTTGATCTTGAGTTCATGTCTGCCAAGTCCAAGAAATCATTGGTTTTTGCGGAATTGATCTCCGAGTTGCCCTGTGGGGAAGAGATGATCTATGATGAATCCTTTCCGGATGAACATTTGTTTCTTATCTCTTCACAAGATCCTTGGTATGGAGATATCATTGTGTATCTTCAGACTGCGAAGTTTCCCTCTACTTTTTCGAAAGATGAGCGTCGTAAGTTGCGTCACTTGGCCAAGAATTATTTAATTATTGGTGATGCTTTATACCGTCGAGGGGTTGATTCAATCCTGAGACGCTGCTTAACTCTCGAAGAAGCTGAGGCTGTGCTGAATGATTCCCACAGTGGAGCTTGTGGTGGTAATTTATCTGGGCTTACTACAACCCAAAATATTTTGCGTGCTAGGTACTTTTGGCCTTCGATTTTCAAAGATTGTATGGAGTCGGTCAAAAAGTGTCATCCGTGTCAAATCTATACTCGAAAAATGTGCGCTCATCTAGCTCCGCTTTTTCGAGTCATTACTGTCGTTCCCTTTACAAATTGGGGTATTGATTATACTACTTGTAACCCGCCTTCGGCTAAAGGTCACAAGTACATTATTGTAGCAGTAGACTACTTTACGAAGTGGGTCGAGGCTATGCCTACTTTTGGGAATGATGGTGAGACTGCAGCTCTTTTCCTTTTCAACCAGGTTATCGCTCGTTTTGGTATTCCTAGAGAGATTGTCAATGACCATGGCGGTCATTTTCAGAATAGTATGATGGCTGAGTTGGCTCTCAAATTGGGTTTCCGGCAGGAGCATTCATATCCATATTATCCTCAAGCCAATGGGCAAGTGGAAGCCGTGAATAAATCCTTGAAGACAATTCTTCAAAGGACAATTGATAAAGCTTGATCCAACTGGCATATTATGCTATATCCTGCACTTTGGGCATACAGGACGTCAGTGAAAACTGCAACTGGCTTTACTTCGTTTCAGCTAGTGCACGGGGTGGAATCTGTATTTCCTATTGAATGAGAGATTCCTTCTCTTAAGTTAGATGTTGAACATCTTCCTGACACTTCTAGTCTTGAAGAACGACTCCTTCATCTGGAACATCTCGATGAGCAGCGTCGGGATGCCGCCATGGTGAATGAAGCACATAAAAACTGAGTTAAAGTACAGTACGATAAGGCGGTCAAACCCAGGGTTTTTTCGGAAGGTGACCTTGTTTTGGTCTATGCCCAAGAAAAAGATGCCTTGGGGGCAGGAAAGTTTAAATCTATGTGGTATGGCCCCTTTATTGTTAAAAAAGTCCTTAAGAAAGGAGCGTATACCTTGGTTGATTTCGAAGGGAACGAGTTGCCGGAGCCCCGAAATGGGCTCTATTTGAAGAAGTATTATGCCTAGGCTTTGGCCTGGCATGTTGCTTTTGTATATAGTAGTTTTGTTTTGTACATATCTGGTTGATTTTCGATCTTTGATGAGTTGGTGATGTTTTTGATCTTCTTTGGCAGGTTGTGTTGGATGTCATGAGTCATTTTGGTTTCGCCGATGGTGCTAGTAGACACACCCAGAACTTAGCTTCCGTGGCTTGGGTGCTTCATTATCCTTCCGGTCAGCTGTTAGTATCAAGAGGGGTCTGCATTGGTCCTGCTTCCAATAATATAGCAGAATACACTGCAGTTGTTTATCTACTCTCGGAGGCAATATCTTTGGGTGTTGATTCGTTGGTAGTTTTCTTGGACTCTCAGCTGGTGGTGTCGCAGTTGAATAATACTTATCGGGTTCGTGACCCATTTTTATTACGGTTGTTCTTGAGGGTACGTTTGTTACAAAGATCATTTCAATTTTTAACTTTCATTCATATTCCTCGAGCTGACAATTGGTTAGCAGACTCATTAGCTAATCAAGCAATTGATTGGCATATTGATCATTCCATACAATAAAATTTAATCATAAAAAACATCATACATTTTGATACATTTATCACATCACATCAAATATCGTTGTATATATATCATCAGAGTGTTCAAAAACTTTACAAAAATTTGGATCCATAAGGTCATACAAAACTTGGGCTTATGCCCGATCATGTTCAGTCTCAAAAAAGAATATACAGTCATCTAATACATAATATCTGTCTACTCCTGAGGTCCCTTCCCAGAAGTCGTGTTCCTATAGAACGTAACCGCGGTGGAAACTCGGCGGAATAATCGTACCCAGTCTCGGGGCACTCCTACCACCCGTCTCCGGATGGCTTCCGGCAGGTCTTCCACGATAGCCATAGGTATTTGGCGGGTTAAGCTCTCCAAATTCCTCTGCACAGCCTGGAGCGTCCTATCTGAATCCACTGTATCTGCTTCGCCCCTGCGGCGCTTGTGGTGCAGGAAACCCTTAGGTCGCACTGGTCCAATATCTGTATCATGATCATGTTTACATTGTCAGTCATTATTAATCCAATCAAAAACATGTTTATTTTTATTTTTTCATACATATTTCCAAAAAAAATAAAATTATATAAGTTAAAATTTTTTGCAAACTTACCGACTGTGCCCCATGCTGTGCCTGGTGGAAGAACTAGATCTGGATCTCCACGAAAGTCCATCCCGGCATAGGGATAGTCGTCCACTGCGATGATTTGTTCTCCCCACCAAAGGAAGAACTCATCGTCCCAGGTAGTCCGGGGAACTTCACTCCCCCCTAATCTCTTCATCATGTCCGCCCAACGGGCAATTCTTGGGTCCCGCGGGCTACTGATGGTAGAGATAACTCTGGGTCTCAATGCTGGTATCTTATCAAAGAAGAATGTCATCAAAATAGTACCGTACCCAAAGTGTTTGGTCTTTTCTTGGCGGATTGAGGTCAACTGTTGTTTCATGTTCAGTAAAAGGGTTGTGCACCAATCATACACATGAGTCAAGCATTCTACTGCTATGCTCATTTGCGTCCTGGACGCCTGATGCAGGGAGGCAGATCTTGCCACTCTGCCAATGGTGAAAAGGAGGATTTTCATGTGCAAATCCCGTAAATCTTTAATAGCAATCTGAGTTCCAACTTTCTTGGAACCCTCTACGCAATACACGTGGACATAATCTTCCACGGTTAGCCCTCCCAGGGGCTTCCCGTGCAAGTCTACTGGTTCTCCCCTCTAGGAGAGTCTAGTAATAAAGTATATGTCTTCCACTTCAATGCATACTGGCATCTGATCTATCACGAAACAATCTTGGTCTGGTTCCCAGTAATTGATGAGAATTTCTAGCAACCGAGGATTGCTTTTCATATTTGGCATTTTGGAAAATTTGAACAATCCGCAATTCCGAAGGATATTTTGCGATGCTCGATCTTGCATGACCTCTTGATCAATTGCGCTATGTTCACGCTCCCTCCATGAGATTGTCATCCTGTCAAATTTCAACAAATCATCCATTAGCCACGCATTTTTTGATTCGGACCTGCGCATACGCGACTTTTTCTTTGCACAGTCGCGTGTATACGCGACTTTCCTATTACCAACCCGCGTATGCGAAAGTCCGAGTTTTTTAGCAAGGGTTTTAATGGTGAAATTCACTAAATTTTAATTTCCAAACGGGAAAAATGATTTGCAAAGATGATTGAGGAGCCTACCTGACAAATTCGGTGTGATTCGACGGTCGGTTGTTCCTGATTTGACGAAAGAAGTTTTTTGCTCCAGAGCACTTTTTTCCAAATCAGCAATGCAATAATGAACCAAATATAAGGTAATTTGTCTATTTATGCCTAAAAAGTTGAAAATTTTCGCAAAAATTTGTTATGCTCATTTTTTCGATCTATCTTAAGCTGCATAACTCGAATGCTTGGAAGTGCCCAGTTTGGTATGTTTTCAGGTACATTTTGACGATTTTGAGATTTTTCCCGGTTTTTGATCCATGATTACCGACTCGTCACGGCAGGTATATGATCTTCACTGGCATATAGGTTAGGGAAATCACTTTCCGCTACATCTTGCATACTAGCCTCCATACTGATCACTTGCCATAGGGTCGATCCCATCAGGTCATGAGTATTACACCCATTTCACTCGCCGATTATTTAATCATGACTTGGTGGTAGAGCCTTCTTTTACATGGGCTTCCTAGTTAGTTCCTCGCTATCACTTGTTGCCCATGCTGCGTTTTATGTAGGCTCGAGAGTCCTCTTTAGTCCCGCCATGACTTATGTGTTGAAGCTTCATTCTTCTCCTTCCTCACTATCATTTTTTATGGCTTTTACCCTAGAGGCTCCCTGGTGTCGTTAAGTTGTATTACTGCATTGCATATTGGCTACTTGTTTATCCTGGCCTTTAGCCGGCTTCATTTGGACTCAATGTTTAAGCCAACTTTTGACCTTGACTTTTTGTACAAGTTAACCATTGCATGCACTTAGCTATCACGACTTGACACCTTTGTACCCATGGATGGAACGTTCCTCTGAGTATCACTTACCAGTTTTCGCCACCTTGCATTGAGCATAGGATTGTTCCAATCCCAGGAACTAGTGCATCTGATTTTTTGATACTCGTTCTATCCATTGTACCATAGCATTCTTTTATTCTTTTTCAGGCTTATTATATAAAAAAGACAAAAAAATCAAATATAACAAAAAGAGCGGGAACGGGATGTATCTTCGTTATTTTGATGGCAGTACAGAGTCAGTTTGTCGCCCTTGAACAAAGCACATATACTTATATATGTTTCCTTCATTTGGGATGGTTCTAGTTTTGACCTAGGTTCAGCCTTTACCATGTTTCACTTGTCAGTTCTCCCCCGGTTGGTTATCTCTTCCAATCATATGGAGAGTTTGTTGTGCCTCCTGCATGACAGACTTATACAGTGTCACTTTTTATTGCCATGGTCATCATGAGTCGTGCTTTTGTTCAAGGGAAGTCTAACCTGAGTCGGCCATTCTGCGGTGTCTCTTGACTCATTATTCAGTCGGCCTTCCCGGTCTTGTCAGTATCATGTTCTATCACATCAGATGTTTTGATCTTTTGCTCGTGCTGGTTTGAGAAGGTCCCTATTGACTTCTTGCCGGTGGGTTTGTCTCTTATCGACTACGACACATTGCTCTGAGAGAAAGCCTAGAGCCGCACCTTGGGCCTATTTCCATCATTGATAGGTGACCTCGTGCTCAGCATTTGATCATCATCATGGGTCTTTGACTGAGTGGTTTCCCCTGTGTTCGACGTCGGCACACATTATCACACTTGGGATTCGTGCAGTACCTGGATTTCCATTTGACCCTATCGGTGGATTTCTCGCCTCTGTGTCAGCTTTCATTATTGGTTGGTTCAGAGGGTTTCTTCCGTGCGCTAGCTTCATCTTGTGCACGTCGGAAACGTACTTCGGTTTTGGTTCCATCACTCTCCTTCGTCCGATTCCTTCAAATCTTGGCCTGCGGGTTACACTCGCGCTGGACTGATGTGGGATGCCTTAATGCCTTCCTTCCAGCAGATCTTTTCCCATCGACTCCGACTCATTGCTCTGGGAACAAGTTCTAGAGTCTTTTTGTCAGTACCTTAGGGTTTGCAGTCATCAGTGGCAGACTCTTCGCTATCGACAGTGAGGATTCATCATTGCCTCCTGATTGGTAGATTCTTTCAAGTGTTCGACTTCAACTCATTCATTCGCACTTGTTAGATTGTACTGGGGCACCTTGACACTCATTTTCATTATCGGTGGGTTGTCTCGCGTTGGTTAACGGTATACATCATTGACCGGTAATCCAACGATTTCTCACATGGTCGACTTCAACTCATTTATTCCCATTGTGTAGAATTGTGCCATAGTGATCGGTGAAGACCTCGGGTTGCATCAGCATTCTTCGGTTCACTTTTGACAGTCCATTCAGTTTCTGCCAGTGATGCCGTCCACCCTTATATGTTGCAGTTCAATACAGCAGCATCCTATATGTTGGCTCCCGAGTTGTGTGATTGTACCGTTTGATCCACCTCTTATGATCCGGTACTTGGAGATTCAGTTACTTATTTGATCAGACATCCAGTTGCACCATCTTTGATCAGCTTTTTATATGTGATACTTGGACATTGATTCAGACTTGTATTTCCGGGCCATGCTCAGATGATTCATTGTGTACTTACAGTTCAGCTATACTTGTATACATGTTGGATCTATTTCAGTACTTTCCATATGATGTATTTTTGACTGAGCATGGGTATGCCCGCCTCAACATGAGTTGACTCTCTGGTTTCTTTCATTGGTTTTTGGCAGGCTGAAATCTGGTGAAGTCCTCTCTTGTCCTTGCGAAGTTCTTTCTATGTGCATAATACATTTCGGCCATCATGTACCCCTTCTGACCTCATATATTAGGGGGCATCTGTTATAGCATCATTTATCACCTTCATATGATTCATGATTTCTTTTATGGCTTTGGGCACCCATTCCTACAGACTTGGACAAATTCACTAAAAAACAGTGTAAAAATCCCCATACGCGATTATGCCCAGACTTTTCCGCGTGTATACGCGAGTCCAACTGCATTTTTCCGCGTATGCCATTAAAATCATTAAAAAATATATAAAAATTCCCTATTTTCGGGTTGGGTTGATGGTTACTCTGGTATTTCAACCACCCCAGCACGTGGCCAACTGTTTCCAACTATTGAAACTACTTGGAGGGAGTATAAAAGCACCTCATGTGTATGGCCTAAGGGAGAGAGAGAATTATTGATATTATACTCTGTTGGTATTCCCTATCCAAGTCTGAATTCCCGTGCCTCCTGCACTTCCCAGTTCATTACAAAAAACCTTTGTTTCTTGGAGATGCTCATTCCTTTATATGTCATCTCGTATGCACCAGTTCGGAAGGAATCTTAGCGAGGCAAGGGTGGGACGGATCCAGACGACGGTCTGCTCGAAGATCGTGGAAGGATTCAGGTGATCTCTCCACTCGTTATTTCTGTACATGCTATTTATAATACAGAAGTACCATCTTGTTCCCGAAATATACGTGTTAGTGTCTGCTTACATATATGAGAATATTGTTATTTAAGCATTCATTATGGTTTATCTGATGTCTTATATGGATTTCACTAACATTTAGAGTAGATATATGCTGTACAACCACTTCTTCGTGCTTGTTTCTTCTTGTCTTTCAGGTTAAGAAGGAAGAAGGGTTGCTGGGGGTTTGGACCCCGCGGGATCTACTTCAACCGTAGGACCTACAGGTAACTTCCTCGTTCTACTCTATTTAGTTTTTCATGAACATGTATGGTTGTGTGAGTCCTTCTTAAGTAGCATGCCCCTGCTCTGTGGAGGTTTAAGCCCAACAAACCTCTAGGGTGATTTTCCCCGAAACAGTGATGTTGCAAGTTATATGCTGGAACTTGCGACAATCTTCAAAAATAGGGTTTTTAAGGTATTTAATCCAAGATTCTTATCTTTTATGTAGAGGTATTTCTTCCACCTTTTTTGGGGATTGATGACAATATTTCTTTAGATAATGAAAGATCTAGATTTCAAATCATTTTCCTGGATGCAACAAAATAACGTGTGACATAAGGCCACCCACATCAAAGATCACAAATTTGGGAATTCTTATAAGCATTGAACCATCCATCCATGATGCATACAAGAAGCCTATTCAAAGGCTGAGGACTTTAAGGAGGTGTTTCAGTTGTTGTACAACCAAATTCATGTGCATGATGGTAAAAGAATAATTGACTACCATCTGTAGGAGCAGTTCTTTTGTGGTTGGATAAGTTATGTGTTCCTAAAGGTGAGTGATTACAACTAATTAGAGAGGCTCACACCTCTAAGGTCTAATTAGAGAGACTCACGCCTCTAAGGTTGCAAGGCACTTTTGTGTAGGGGAGATATTGGCCAACTTGTAAAGGTAGTGTATTAGCCAAAGATGCAAGAAGAGGTAGTTAGGTTCATAATAGGATGCATGCTTTATTGTACTAGTAGGCCTTATAACATGAAATAGGGTCTATATCATCCCTTACCTGTACCCACTCATCCTTGGGAAAGCATTTCCATGGACTTTGTGTGTCCTCCTTTATGACAATTTGTTTTCTATGGTGTACCTTATCTGGTCTTAGGAAAACCCTTTTTAGTTGTTTTTTACGACATTTATTCATATTTTTCCCAATAAACATGTCCCCTAAGGTATTTTGTTGCATATTTTTATTTTTTAAAAATTTATGAAATAAATGCATTGTAACACGAATTTATAGGAGACAATACGTCTCGTAAATCATCATTCGTTTTGATACTTGCAAGCAATCTAGGAAAATTTCAAGATATGGGTTTTGAATATTGATATTTCCAAATGGATGAATACCCATGTACCCATCAACAATTGATCTTGGAGTTCCCAATCAACATAATTAATTGAGCAAGGAAAACATAGGACAATTTGGGGATTTTACTCATATTTGACTTTTCTCAATTTGATCCACGTTCTGAATATTACAGAGATTCGATTTGATTTGAATACATCAAAATAGGCCACAATCAACAACAAATAAGGTTTTTGTGTATTTTTTCATATTTTTTGTTAGAAAAGCAAGCAAACAGTCATTGCAAAACAATAAATTAGAAATTTGTAATGAGAATATTGTGAGAAATATCTTTGTATCTTAGTCTTTAGTCTTTTGAAGATTGCTCAAATTTTATTTCACTTAATATATATAGTTGCTTATATTTTCAACTACTGGTAGAAAATATAGTGTGTTTGTTGAGGCATTAAGGGCCCTCACAAACCAAAGCATGTGAACCACTTTCTATGTGACGATCATTCCTTTTGTATATTCTAGTATGACTTGTGTATATAGGCTCATATTCCTTTTCTTGTATATATTTAATTTCCTTGTTTATATTAGTTGTTTAATGTTTGTGTGAGCTCACTAGTTTATTCACTGCCATATTGTTGTTTATAATTTGTTTATATGGCTTTTTATGTTTAATGGTTTCAAGTATTATTTATGATATTTATTTATCACATGGTATCTTTTGATTATGACAATAATCTAATTGACAAGGTTGAGAAAAGCATTGGGAGTGCCATCCACCACCTTTCTTGGTGGAAAAGGCCCCAACCCTTTTGACAATTTTTTGAATTAATATTATATGAATCAACACCACAATTTATTGCTTTCTGAAACTAGATCAATAATTTGGGTACATATTAATTAAGACTATTTTCACTCTCATAAATGGAGGACATAATGCATTCTCATGTTTTCAATTGGTATTGGGTTGAAGTCTAATAGATCGAATAAAGGAATAATGGAGTACCCACTTGCTTCTATAATCAAGAGAGGCCCTATTGAATTACCTTTCTATTAAACCAAAACCTCTTCCATCATTGCTTCAATTCGAGTCATTTATAAGCATTTGGGTGTGCTTTACAATTCCAACAAGTGTGTTTCATGCTTGCTTGAATTAACGTTTGATTATAATTTTTAGTTTTGATTTCAATTAACCAACTTTAACACTTAAACCTAAAAGTGACATCTAGCATAACTCTCTACAAAGTGTATTGTGCTTCCAAGTTTACAAAAACTAGATTGATATAAATACCATGTCCTAGTTTATGTAGTTAAGCTAGTCTGATAGATTTTGTGGGTGGTTTACCAATAACCAGAAAGGGACATGACTACCCATTTGTGGTAGTTGATAAGTTCAACAAGATACATGTTTTTATGCCTTGTAAAAATACCATCAACACGAAAGAAGAAACACACGTGTTATTCAAACTTGTTTGGGTGCACTTTCATATATCAAGGAACATCGTTTCAGATAAGGACACAAGATTTCTTAATTTATTTTGGACTACATCGTGGGAGAAGATGGACATGAAGTTAAATAGGTCTACAACATTCCATCCACAGATAGATGGGAAAAAATAAGTAGTCAACATGACTTTGGTGCGACTATTGAGGGGTTACAATGAAAAGCAATATATATATATATATATATATATATATATATATATATATATATATATATATATATATATATATATATATATATATATATATATATATATATAGAGAGAGAGAGAGAGAGAGAGAGAGAGAGAGAGAGAGAGAGCAGTTCACACTTTTATTGACAAGTCCCCATTTAAAACTTATTTTGGATATTTTGCACCTTCACCTTTGGATATTGCATATGGACAACAAGGAGAAACAAGGGAGGATATTACAGGGGATTCCTGAATGGTAGATAAATATGTTAATAAGATCAATCAGATCCATCTATAGGTATAAGAGAAACTACAAAAGTCACATGAAAAATACAAGGCTAGGTATGATCAACAAAAAATAGAGAAGCCAGAGTATGGTTACAGTTGAACAAGGACATGCTACAAGGTCCTGGTAATAAAATTAAGGCTTTGAGATATGGTCCCTTTGAGATATCACTGGAAAATATGGGAGATAATTCCTATAGACTCATTCTATCGCCATAAATGTGCATTTACTCTGTGGTGAATGTAGAGAATATAAAACTATATGAGCCTTCCATGCTAGTCCGAGAACAGGAATAGGTCCTACCTTCTATAGAGAATTTGGCACTAGATTCCTACGCAAAGTTTATAGAGGATAAAGTTTTACAAAAGAGGTCAAAAACTACAAGACAAGGGCAACATAACCTTTCACAGATTGGGTTGAAAGGACAACTTCCAAGCAAGAGTAAATGGTACACCTAAGAGAAGGTGGAGGATAAATTTCCTCACCTCATTCATTAGAATCTTATGGGGAGAAAAGCGTAAAAAAATGGGGAGGTGTGATCCAAATTGGATCATTATATTGCTTAATATCCATCTTGTTGCTTTAAAAGTGGAAAATTTGGAGGAATCAACTCACAAGACCATTTTTACTAGGGAGATCCAATTTGGAGAATTGGGTTCTAAAACCTATTAGGAGTAGTTTGAGGCATCAAGCAATGTTTTTTTAGGGGGTAAATTTTTTTTTCTCAAATGAAACACACTTTTATGGCATTCTACACACAAATAAATTTCCAATGGTGCAAGAATATCCTCAATCGAAGTTTGTATGCAAAAGTTATGCCACTCGAATGTTAACCTTCCCATTTTGACCACTATAATTTGAGAGGATGCCATGTCATCCCCCATTATTCAAGTAAAAGGGGCTAGAAACATGATCACGATGAAGAATATATTATAACTCTATTTAAGAGTTTAAGGAGTCAAAATTAACCACTAATAGACTATCAAGTTGTGTTATAACCAAGTCACTAGGAGGAAAAGGGGTTCTATTCCATTCAAGTGCATTTTGATCCATAATGAGCATAGTGGCTGGGAGTGGATAGAGAGAGAGGAATCATAGTGGATTTGTGCATTGTATCAACCCAGAACCATGAGCCTCACTTCTTTTTACTAACATCCATTTTCCATTTGGAGAAAGAGAGCAAAGTGACTTAGCCACATGCCTCCAAAGTGCCTCCATACCAAGACATCATTACCATTATATCATACATCACCCTCTGAAGAGCAAGAGGGTTGACGTGGCACCAATCTACTAAGTGTTGGGGCCAAATAGTGATGTGCAAGCCCTCCCCTATCATCTCAAGGATAACCATCATTATGCAGGCTCCAATACAAGTAATGATTATCAAATAGTGTTAAGGCCAACTTGGGGACATTCTGGGTACATTGAGCACATCATTTATAAATCCAACACCAAGCTTCATGGGCTCAACATTTTAACATATAGGGGTACATCGAAGTGTCAAGTACCAGGTGGAATCATTATGTAGCCAAACACTTTGCTCCGGGTGGGCAATGTTGCGTCAAGAAGGTCATATATTCTATCTAGAATGGGTAAAATGGGATTGGATGTTGTTGAGAAAGTAGGATAATCATCTCTTAGGAGGTCTTCAACAGTGTATTAATACCACCTGACTAAACCTTACTGAAAATCAAGTGAAGTCACCAATCATTAAGGACAATAACCATAAATGCATCATAGTGGGCTATGCCTAATGTTGGGGGATAGTAATATTTCACACAAAGCTCACATTTTAATGTTTAACTAGATCATGTGCTGTAAAAAAGTGACATTCTTATGTTAGGGGTAGCTAGATGGATAACCCTTTTAGGTGTTTCCAACCTCAAAGGGGAAGTAACATGTGCTAGGTTAACTTATCCATCCATAGGTGTGGGTGAGAATGGTGTCTGCAAAGTGGGAAATATTTTAGGGCAAGGTGCCATAGCCACACGACCAACTAATGGAGGCCCAAAATCTTGAGTGTATAGATGTAAGGAGACAACAATCGTGGAGGCATGAGTTACCCCTTTCCTCGGCCTACTTCTTTCACCCCTCTAGTGAACCTTTTAATTATTTATGATTTGATTTGATTTGGGTGCATAACTCAAGATCCCAAGCTTACTTTTGAAAATTTCCATTACCCCTTGATGATTAGTTAGTTTATCGCTCATCAAGGTTGGGACAATATAAGAGAACCTTTTATAAATGAAGCATAATGTGCTTGAGGAACTAGGTGATGACCAATGAGGGGGGTATATCTCATACCAGGAATTTTCCCATGTGCTAATTAAATGTCCCAACCATCTTTTGCATTTCATCTTTTTCTTTCAATGTGGCTTTCTTATTTTTTTATTTTTATTTGTTTTTATTTTTAAATTTATTTATTTATTTTTTTTTTTTTTTTTTTTTCAGTTATGTTAACCTCTAGGGAAAAAATTTCTGGCCCAAAATTAAGGATGAGGATGAAAGGGTGCCAATCACCACGACCAATGATCACTGGCTCGAAGAATGGAGATGAAATAATGACAAAGACGGAAAGTGGTAAATATGGAATACCATGGACACACTACTTCAATTAGAGCCTCCCCAGAAGTACCCTTCCTAAAACCCTAAGGCCTTGGAAGAGGTCTCGTTAAACTAGAGTCAAAGACTAACCTCACAATTGAAGTTGGGGAACAAGAATATCGTTAAGATTGGTCAATCATCTAGTTTTCCCCTTAATCCATATTAGTATTCCCATAACATCAAGTGAAAACATATGATAGCAAGATGGTTAAAGTACCTGCTGATGGATGACCCACCTTCCTTCAAAAAGGAATACCTGATGGGAGAGAGAAATCTAACTGGAGCAAGAAGTGGAGGATCTCTACATCAAGATATTTACGTGATCAAATAGGGCTACTAGTGTTGGAAATATTGTCATTGATGGCAAAGGCGGCAGCACTCAGGCAAAAGAGGCAGCGCTGAAGCAAAGGAAGGCAAAAGAGGCACAACGAAAGCAATAGAGGCAGCAAGAAGACAGTCAAAATGTAACAGTCATAGAAGCACAGTGAGACAGAGGCAGAGTGACAGAAGCAGAGACAGAGGCAGAGAGCAGTTACAAAATTGCGGGAATCGCACACTCCAGCGAGCATTATACATATAATATAACACGAATCTTATTCCGGGAATCGCAGACTCCAGCCGGGCGTTACACATATAATACAGAACCATATTCCGGGAATCGCACTCTCCAACCGGCGGAGCACATATAATATATAAACCATATTCCGGGAATCGCTTAACCCTTTGGAAAAGTATACATATATGTCCGTTATATTATGGAGCGCACAAAACGAAGTTTTAGATGGTGGGACCTCTCCCCAATCGCAATCGGAACTTTCCGATTGATCGCAAGTCTTTTGTTATATGCTCCGATCGAAGGCCGGACCCGATCGACTTATATGCCACAGTTTATGAGCCAATTGCATCCGAGTTCCCAATCGCAATCGGAACTTTCTCATTGATCGCAAGTCTTTTGTTATATGCTTCGATCGAAGTCCGGACCCGATCGAGTTATATGCCACAGTTTATGAGCCAATCGCATCCGAGTTCCCAATCGCAATCGGAACTTTCCGACTGATCGCAAGTCTTTTGTTATATGCTCCGATCAAAGGCCGGACCCGATCAAGTTATATGCCACAGTTTATGAGCTAATCACATCTAAGTTCCCAATCGCAATCGGAACTTTCCGATTGATCGCAAGTTTTTTGTAATATGCTCCGATCAAGTGGCGGACCCGATGGCGATTATACGATGGAATTAATTGGTTCAATCGCGTCCGGAATCTCAATCGCAATCGGAACTCTCCGATTGATCACACGACTTTGTAATATGTTGCGATTGAAGTGGCGGACCCGATCCTGTTATATGCGGGAGTTAATTTGTGCAAATCGCATCCATGTTCTGATCGCAATCGGAACTTTTCTATAATGCGTCCCGATTGCATGTGTTCAAAGTTCGGACCCGATTGCGATATGAGCCATGTTTTATGTGGTCATCGCGTCCGTTTGATCAATCGCAATCGCAAGTTTTTGTTTGACACCACCGATCCGCCGACGGAGATGTGGGGCCCGACCCTTTCATGTATTAGTGGTTGTGATTCGACTTATTGGATTGTAATATAAGACCAAAGGCTTAAGGTGGAGGGCGATTGCTTATATATAAAAAGATTGTTGTTAGATATATAAAACACGGTTGCAGTTGTATTAAAATATGTCACATGGGCTGTGAACCCACGGGCCTCAGCCTAATGAGAGGGTGATTATAAATATACAATGACTGTGATATATGTCTGTTCCATTTGCGGAATGTTCCACATCAACAAGACACTTGCTGCAAGTCAGCAGTCACGCATTTTTCTAAGAGGCACTGATATAAAAGCACTGTTACACGTATGCAACAAATACACTACAGCAGAGGACAGAAAAGCATACAGAGCAGAAAAGAGTCAAAACACAGTCACATAAAAGACAAATGCGCAACAAACCAAGAGACAAAATAAGTGAGCTGGAATTCATATTGTAATTTGAATGTAAATGTTTTAATTGTTTTTATTGTTTGTGATGCATTGGCAAGTCTCTGAGAGAAAACAAACTCCCACTGTAATGTTAAAATTGACACCTACAGTTATAATTTCTGAGTAAGCTGATAAAAGGAGTGAGAAGGCAGAAGGCAAAGAGACATGACTTTCCATTTCGAATTCCAAGCAGAATACAGACAGTCATGTGAGGAAATCTATAAATAATATCATCTTGATATACAGAGAGAGTTTTTTTTTTTTAGAGCAAGGGAGAGAGCATATATAGAGAGAATGCAGAATATAGAAGGCAGAGAAGATTAAGAGAAGCTACAGAACAGAGCTGATATCTGAGGTAAATCAGCAAACATTCAGTTTTAGAAAATGAGGAAGTTGGAGCTTCCCTATCAAGTTGCATCCTGATAGCTGTCAGTTGTAGCTGACTGAGGTTGGAGCCTCCTGTAGGTTGGTGCCTGCAGAAAACTGAAGGGAGTTGGTGCTTCCTTGCAAGTTGTAGCTTGCGGAATTGAGGTAGGAGCCTCCTGTAGGTTGGTGCCTGCAGAAAAACAGTGGTGAGAGGGAGTTGGAGCTTGCCTTTGCATCACAACAATAATGAGATGTGGTTTTCTCCCTTTATGGGTTTCCACTTATATCTGGTGTCTCTGTGCATGATATTTATGTATTGATCTGATATGTATTATTTGCTTAATACCTGCTGCTCTCATATTAAGTCTACTACTCTATTAAACTAATACTTTCTGATTACATTCTAAAATTACTCTCACATCAAATAGAGTTTGAAATGAAGGTGTAAATAAGTTTAATGAAAAGTTTAAAAAATCAGGAATGTATTAAACTGATTCACCCCCCCCTCTCAGTTTAATTAGAGATTCAACAACTAGTTGGTTGGCTATCCAAGGAGGATAAAATTTTCTCCTAGGAGTTACCAAATTTTTGGTGGATAATAGGTACCTTGCCTAATGCCTTGGTCAAGCATTTTGGTTAAAGATATATATCAAAAGTATATGGCATTCATTTCATTCCCCTTGTAATGCTAATGCATTGCTACAACTCCACATATAGCTCCATATTTTGAATTCCTACCAATAGCATATGCACTTTGTGAGATGACTTGGTTTGGCATTTAGCTCAAAAATCTGTATTTACAAATAATTGCTCTTAAATTCAATCCCCACAATACACATATAACACTACAACTCCACATACACTAGGTTAAATTTCTACCAATAATGTAGATACCTTGTTAAATATTATAATTTAACATTATAATTGAAAACCATTTTAATTAAAAACCATATAAATTTAATTCCCTACCATATTTATGCAATGCAACCACTTAATTCCCTACAATATTTGTGCAATGCAACCACTTCACGTACAATTTCATAAGCTAAATTTCAACCAATATCTCATTAAATATTACAATTTACATTTTTATTAAATATCTACAATTTCATAAGCTAAATTTCAACCAATATCTCATTAAATATTACACTTTACATTTTTATTAAATATCTATATCCACTAATTGGTTGGTTTTGAATTCAATTTCCTAATTATAACTACTCATCATAACAACTTCACATATAACGTATAAATTTTTGAATTCAATTTCCTAATTATAACTACTCATCATAACAACTTCACATATAACTTATAAATTAGATTTTATAAATGACATATATATATTTACCATCCCATTATTGGAATATTGGCACTGGAGAACCTTTATGATAAACCAAAACGTAACAATTAATTAAAACTATAATAGTAGTTTCGATGGTTTTTGTTTTTTAAATAAATGGGATGTTTTTGTTTTATATTTGGTACATGGTGCGTTTTTTATTATTATGTTTGGTCTTTTGCGGACCTCTTTTTTATTTAATTATTGGTTGGTATGGGGACCATTGTTTTAGCTTGTTCATTTGTTTTGTCGAGTAATCGAAGTCACTTTTGGTGGACAGGTTCTAGAACCTTCACCATGAACATAAAGGGAAAAATGTTACCTATTTAGAGTTTGATGTGAAAAGAATTGGGACCAAGTTTGTTTCAGGTTGAAGATATTGAATAATTAGATGGTTAGTTTGTTTATATATTTATAGGAAAAATTATTATAATTTAGTTGTTAAATTAATAATGAGATAATTATTATTGTTTGTTATTTGTTAATGTAGGTTGATTTATTATTATTATTCAAGGAAAATCATGTTACTTGGAATTAACCGTTAGTAATCTATAAGGGGTTTCTGGTTTTTAGTGATTACCTTATTTCCTTACATCCAAGAAAAACAAACTCTTAACTAACAAGAGTAATTTTAAGACATTCGCGGAACCCAAATTAAATATTTTTTTTTATAAATATTATATTATTTATCTTTCTTAATTAAAGAGAAATATTAAATTTTTTTATGATATTGTTTTTTGTTTTTGTTTTTTTGTTTTTTTTTTACTGGTTAATGTGCTAAGGCATTATTAACAATAAATGCATTATATTAGAGGTATGAATATTAAAGATTTTTCGGGAAGGGAGATTCACAAGTTCATAAAGGGACATTTAAGGATTTTTATTGGGTTGAGTTAAGTTAAGATGTAACAATATTAAGATATTTTTTTTTAACTTTACAAAGTATGCACATTGGAAAGATGTGAAGGTATTGTTATTTTGCTCATTAAAGGTATATTATGGAAGGGAGATTCAAAAGTTCATACAACAAGGGACTTATAAGGATTTTTATTGGGCTGAGTTAAGTTAAGAAGTAACAATACATATTTTAAAAAAATGTTGTTTTAAATACTTTTTATATAAAAAAATGTTTACTTATAATCAATAACATATAATTACTATTTAGATGTTAGAGGAGAGAAAAAACTATGAGGTAAACATATAATTACTATTAGAGACTAGAGAAGAAATTATTAGGGAAAAACCCCACACAATAATAGTTCATGCTTTTTACTTTATAAAGTATTTATCTAACAATTGCTATAACATATAATTACTATTTAGAGATTAGAGAGAAATTATTAGGAAAAAACTCCACATAAGAATAGTTCATGCTTTTTACTTTATAAAGTATTTACCTAACAATTGCATATATTCACAACAAGGCTACATCTCATGAGAGTAGGGATGGGGTGAAAGTATAATAAGCTATGGCCCATCTAATGAAAGATGACACTTGATCATGGACACTAGATGTTGTATGGCACTTTATTAAAAACATTAGATGTTGGTATTAAAGAGTGAGTTGAGTTATTTTAAGAAGTTGAATTAAGGTTGTTTGATGCTCAATATTTTGTTAGATTGTGAGAGATTTGCAATTTTATCTTTATATGAAATCTAAGTGAATATTGATTTAGTTTATTTTGGAAAGTAAAGGGTAAATGCAATTTTTTAGATTCCCAGTTTAACCAACAAATTAAACTTGACATATGAGAGCTATGTATGAAGAACATGTTATCCTCCAAGTTATCCCATATCTCTCATAAAAGGGCCAAATGTTAGGGCATACTGTGAAAGATGCACCTTCTAGCACCATTCTAGGCCTCAAACCATTTCTCAAGCTAGAGGGGGGTATATTTAATATTTTCTAAGGCAAGAGTCCTTGCATCTCACCCAAGGACAACCTATTTAAGTAATTGAAGCCCAAATTGGATTTATAACACAGAAAAAAAAGGTGCATGGATTCAATCTTTGCCATTGATTTACAATAGAAATGAGAAATTTAATTTAATTTTGGAGGTAATTCAAAATGGGCCAACCAATAAGAGTATTTAATAATACTCATCTGTAACAATGGTCATTTAAACCATGGGCACCATAATCTAGTTCATCTTGGAAAATAACTCATAAGACAATAAATATGAGCAAAGGAGGAAGTGGAACTTTCCTTGCACGCATTTTTTCAGACTAAAAACCAATGGGAAAGGCATGCATATATCATATTTTATCCAACATTATATAAGACAAAAAATGAAGAAGAGAAACCAACATAAATTGCTTGAATTTGTTAATAACTAGTTGCAGTCACCTAGATCTTAATTTCACAATAAATGAAAAAATTCATTTATCAAATAGTAGTTATAGCATTTGGGACTATAAAATTTCAGATCTATTAAGACAACCACTCTATTTAGATAAAAAGTGCACCAAGGGTTGAGATTATAAAATCAATGTCATAGGCCTTCTTGCTTTCCTTTATAAATCTTCTTACTCAATAAAATGCCACTAGGTCCCTATAATACTAGTATATACCCTTATTGTTATTGTTAGTTTAGCCCCCTTATTGTTATTGTTGTTCCCATGTAGTCCCCATTGTTGAGACTCAAAAAGAAGATTCAACACCCACACTAGTGCATTAAGCACCTACACTAGGGTGGGGCCCACAGGGCTATTTTTGGGTGCATGTCTTTATTATCCCTTAATTAAGATGAACATTAAACTATTATCTATTCTCAATCTGGACTTGAAATAGTTAACTGAAGTGGAAAATTCAGTTAGCTAGTGAATTTCGAGTTAGAGGTTGGTTGGTGGGACATGCAGAGTAATTCTAGTTGTAACAGAGTTCGAAGTGCAGTGGTGTATGAGTTGGTGCAAGTTGTAAATCAGTTTAACTCAATTAAGTGAGTTAAACTCAGTTGTGTTAGTTGTAACTGAAGATACACTAGTGAGAGATCTAGTGAATTAAATATTAATTAATTCACAATCAGTGATCTCAAATGCAACTGAGGATTTACTATTATTAGCTGCATGCATGTCAGATCCAGTGGAGACCCAGTTGAGTTCTAGGTGAAAGGGAAGTTGACTATCAGTTGTGACATTATCCACTTGCACACATGCAAGAAAACACTCATTGGAGTGCCCATGATACTTGCGCAGTCAAGGAAGGCAGGATTGCATTCAACAGGGATCGCGTAGTGAAGGCAGGTTGTCTGGAGGCAGTAAATTGGCTAAGGAATTTGCTAATTTTTGAATGACAATGTGAGACAATTAGCTGATGTACCGAGGGCTCTTGTGAGAATATTTTTGTATGTAATTGTTTCATGATTCATGATATAATATAAAATAGAAGATAGTGGGGTTTTTAGCTATAAGCTTTCCCTGAGAAATTATCCGTGTTGTGTGTGATTGATCTTTCTTCATGTTCATGTGATTAGCGATTGTGTTTTTAATTATGCAAAAGATTTGTAGAAGCGATTCAGTATTTAACTTTAGTACATTATTAGATCAGGTGAATCCAAGATATACATGTTTGTTGTATAATTTCTACATGGTATCATAGCACATGAAATTGCAGAAGTGAAGCAGGAGTTGAGGTTGTGATTGGATAGAATTCGAATTTGCTGAAAGACTTTCTTGGTGCTATAGCTGATTCAAAATCGAATGGCTTGAGGTTAGAGTATGCACTTGAGGGCAACTCGAACTACATTGCTTGGAAGGAAAAGATGGAGGCAGTACTCAAAGACAATGGCTTGAAATAATTCATTGAAAAATATGTTCCTAAGCCATATGCTGCAGATGCTGCGCATGGCAAAATAAAGTGGCAAAGATGAGGAGGATCCTGTTGGAGGGAGTATGAGGCCACATTGTCTCAAGCCTCCAGGGGAAATCCACACCATATGATATGTGGAAGGCTTTGACGGATCTATTCCCAAGCAGCAGCGACCATAGGAAACTAGCGCTCAAAGATAAACTCAGGAAGATCAAGATGGAAAAGGGCGACACCATTCCAAAGTATCTCATGAAGTTTGTCCAATGTCAGGATGAACTGGGGAGTGTGGGAATAATAGTCGCTGATGATGATTTGGTGAGTTTGGCTCTCCTAGGACTTCCTAATAGTTGGCATAGTTATGAATAATTTGTCAACGGACGAGAAATATTTCCAGATTGGGAACAATTGTGGTCAGATTTGGTGTAGGAGGAGTTCAGATGGAACAACAGAGATGGCTCTTCATCAAAGCACGATGATGATTAGGATTGTGCTTTGGATGCCAAGGAGAAGAAGGGGAAGGGGAATAAATTCCATTCTAAATCCGAGTCTAAAGGCAAGAAGTAGGACATGTCCAAGGTGAAGTGTTTTCACTGTCACAAACATGGGAATTTTGCTACTAATTGTCCACAAAAGAAAAATAACAAGAAGGCTACTGGATCTGTAGCTAGTGAGGCCCTTGCCTCTCAATTTGAGCTTGACTTCTCCTTGATTTCATGCATGGTGTCAAGTGCATTAGGATCAGTGTGGTGTTTGGATAGTGGTGCTTCCTTTCACATGACGGGAGATAAGGAACTCTTTAGTGACTTGGAGGAGAAAGATCTCCACATGCATATTGAGATGGGCGACGATAGACGATATAGTGCTATCGGGATTGGTACAATTACCTTTCAGAGGGAGACAGGTAAACCATTTTAATTAAAAGATGTAATGCATGTACCAGGTCTGAAGAAAAAATTGGTCTCAGTCGCAATGTTGGAGAACAGAGGCTATGATGTTGGTTTTAGTGATGGAAAATCTCTCCTGCGACATAAAAGAATGGGTCAAGCCAAGAGGATAGGGATTCGAGTTAAGAATCTATACAAACTGGAGGTAGATGGCTATGCTGCCATGATGGGCAAGGTAGAAAAAGTGGTGAGCCAGGATGAGAAAAAATTATGGCACATTCGATTGGGCCATCTTCATCATGGAGCCTTGAAACTCATGAAACAAATATCTACTGGACTTCCAATGGGAACACTCGCTCAGTTAGATCAGTGCAAGGGTTGCACGATGGGGAAGTCTGTAAATGATCTAGGTGGATATTGGTGGTCACCCGCCTATTCCACTTGGGGCTCCACCATTGTCTCTTTCAGTTTTTCAGTTTCGGCACAGTTTACTATTTTTAGCAGTTTTTCGGGTCCTGAACTTCCAGAGCCGTTTTGAGGCCCTAAACGACGTTTTTTTGGAAAACGAAGAGAAAAATGGATCCATGGACCAATGTTGCTTGTTCCAAATTTATAGTCCTTGGATAGATCTTTCTAACGAGGTATGGTACGCGTCAAACGGAGATCGTATGCCAAAGTTACGCCCCTGGGAAGTTGAAACACCAATTTACCCAAACGGGGCCCATAGTTTTGGCGCTTCATCTCCTAGGGTTAGGGGTTTGGCTGTTTAGGATTTCCCATTGTTTCTAAATGATAAATAGGCCCTCGAGCCTCATTGTAACTCAGTTCAGAGGCCTGTAGCCGCCACATCTCTTCTCAGAGATAGCTACCAGCGCCCTAGCTAGTTTTATTTCCATTCTGTCTGTAAGCAAATTTCAGTTCTTTGATATTAATGAAATGAAGTGTTATTTCCGTTGCATCTCTATATTTATGGTTATATGTTTATTCTCATATGCCTCTTTCGATAACCGGATCGCTGGAATCGTAGCTGTCCTGCTTTTCTTGGATCCTTTCTTTGTATGTCCCTTCTTTGAATGGGTATAAGGAGTTAGGGCTCGATTTGGTGGAACCTTTGCAAGATCATCCTTGCAAACCCTGACGGACGCCCATGGGGGACGAAAAGAAAGATGAGGGAGCAGGAGATCCTATGAAAATATTGCTCGAGGAGGCCCTCGAAAAACAAAGGAACACGATGATGGATAAATTTGCCTAGATCCTTCAATGACTGTCAACCGGCGACGCATTTGCATCCAACAGCCACTCTGGAGGTGCGACTCCCTTTAAGGTACAAGTAAACTTTGACATTCCCATATTTTACGGTTAAATAGATGCAGATGCTATAGATATATGGCTAAATCTATCAGAAGGATATTTCTCGGTTCATGACTTTTCCAACCGGGAGAAGATTATTTTTGCACTCCTCAAAGCTACCCCTAAGGTACAAGGGACCGGTGGGAAACTCCTCAGAGAACAAGGACCACAGAACCTCTCTGTTTCGGTCAGACTACTTGGAATTCTTTCCAGACGCCCTCAAGGAAAACAGTACTATCCCGTAGTGAGCTATGAGGGACAAGTACATAATGGACCAATATGCGACAAACAAAGGGATCAAGATGCGCGTAGCCGATTCTAATTTGTTCCATACCTCAGACACAAATTTGGGTATCAAAGAAGTTCCAGAAACATCCGGTGCTGGAAACGTGACTGTATCTATTAATATACATTCAGAGGAAATGGAGTTCTTGACATCTCCCTCGGCTGGGCACGATCACTGGGTATGCTGCCAAGATTGAGCAGAAATTCAAGCAGAAGAAGCGAGACTTTGGATCTGCGAATCAAAAGCAAGGGAAAGGTGCTTCCAAACCGCAGAACAAAGGACCGAGCCAAGGCATGGCGGTTAAAGACAACTCATCGAAGCCACAAGAAAAGAACAGCACCGCAAAGCCAAAGAAGGACACGGGAAAGTGGTGTGAGTTCCATAAGAGCTCCACTCACAACACAAGTGAGTGTCGGGCCAAGCAGTCGCTAGTGGCCGAGATGAGGGCTTCTAAGTCAGATGCATGCTCTGACTCTGAATCAGAACCTGAAAAGGGGAATGAAAAAGGGAAACATATTATTGATGTGGAGCCCAACGCCATTGTTGCCACTACAAAGGTCCAGAAGGAGGAACCGGAAGATCCAGAGGAGGAGGAACGTCTCTTCCACTCCCAGATGTGGGTAAAGGGCTCTCCTGTACAGTTCATTGTCGACAATGGGAGCCAAAAGAACCTCATTTCAGCAGACGCCGTGAAGCGGTTGGGCTTGCCGACCACAGCTCACCCACATCCATACACCATCGGATGGCTTCACCAAGGACGAGATCTCCGCGTCAGCCAGCAGTGCCGCCTTCCCTATGGCATCAAGCCCTTCACGGATGAGGTATTATGTGACGTTGCTCCTATTGATGTTTCTGATGTATTATTAGGACAACCATACTTGTGGAAGCGTCATGCTGTGTATGAGTCTCGACCTCGTGTTGTTATTGTTACTTTGGGAAATAAGTTGTACAGGATACCAGAGGTACCACCTCCTGCTGCTATCTCTTTGGTTACTGCAAAACAATGCAGTAAGCTCATTTCCCAAACCAGAAAATTCGTTTTCCTGATGATCCGCCCCCAGGGCAAGAAGAAGACTGTGGCCACATCCTCCAGACAGGGCTCCTCTGCACAACAACAACAAATGGATAAGGTTGTGGAGGAGTACGGGGACATATTCACCTCACCCACAGGGGTTCCTCTACACTGTCAGGTCAAGCACCCGATTGATCTGACCCCCGGTGCGCTGCTACCTAATGGACCGATCTATTGGCGCTCTGTTCTGGAGAATGATGAAATCAAGAGGCAGATTCAGGAGTTGTTGCAGAAAGGTCACATCAGACCAAGTTCATCGCCCTGTGGGAGCCCGATCGTGTTGGTACAGAAGAAGGATGGGACGTGGAGACTCTGTATTGACTATTGGGCGTTGAACAAGATCACTGTCCGGAATAGGTACCCAATCCCACGGATTGATGACCTTCTGGACCAACTCAAAGGTGCAAAATATTTCAGCAAGATTGACCTGAAGTCTGGGTATCACCAGGTACCAATTGAACCCTCCAATGTGTGGAAGACTGCCTTCAAAGCCAAGGAAGGCCTTTTCGAATGGTTGGTCATGCCTTTCGGGTTGACGAATGCTCCCGCAACCTTCATGAGGATGATGGGCGACATCTTGCAACCATTCACCAACTCATTTGTAGTGGTGTACCTGGATGACATTCTGATCTTCAGCCAGACTTGGGAAGAGCACCTTCACCACATCCGACAAGTCCTGCAAAAACTGCGGCAACACAAGTTGTGTGCCAATTTGGAGAAGTGAACTTTTGGCATGACCTAGGTTCAATATCTGGGATACATTATTGATGAAAGGGGGTTGCATGTGGATCTAGCCAAGATCCAAGTCATTCGGGATTGGCTAACCCCAACCACTATAACAAAGCTTCGCATCTTTCTGGGTCTTGCTAATTTATACCGGAGGTTCGTGTTGGGATTCTCTCATATCACTTGGCCCTTGAGTCAAGTCACCAAGGGAGGAGCAAGAGAAAAATTCTTTTGGTCGAAACCTCAACAGAAGGCATTCATAGCATTGAAAAATCGCCTCTGTTCTGCCCCAGTGCTCACTTTACCAGACTTGCAATAGCCATTTGAGATCGAGACAGTTGCCTTTGACTATGCTATTGGGGCAGTTCTTACTCAACAGGGACATCTAGTGGCATTTCACAGTGAGACATTGTCTGACACAGTTCGCAAGTATCCCACTTATGACAAAGAAATGTATTCCATTGTGCAAGCTTGTCAACAATGGAAGCATTACATTTTGGGGAAGGAAACAATCATCCACACAGACCACCGGCCCCTGCAGTTCATACAGACACAAGGGAAGTTGCAGAATGATCGCCATCAGAAGTGGTCCACATATCTGCAACAGTTTCATTTGAACATCAAGTACAAGAAGGGTAGCACCAATCATGTTGCATACTGCCTCAGCCGACCACCGATCGTGGCGCTCACCACTGTGCTCAACTCTTGTGGGCACGAGACTTCTGATTGGCCGCTTCTCTATGAGAGTGACCCAGAATTCGGCCAAACTTACAAGGCACTCTTGGGGGGTACGCAAGTTCCAAATTTTCACCTCCAAGATGCACTTTTATGTCACATGGGACAACTTTGTGTTCCTTCAAGCGAGCGTGCCAAGATGATATGGGAAGCACACTACAGTCGAGTCGCTGGGAATTTCGGGGTCGAGAAAATAGTAGCAATCCTGCAGAATTATTTTTATTGGCCGAACCTTCGAAAGGATGTCGAGAAGCACATAAGATCCTGCACTGCTTGTGCCATTGCCAAACCGACCATCAAGAAGCAAGGCCTATATACTCCTCTACCTACCCCTAGTCGACCTTGGGAATCCATCTCCATGGATTACATGTCGGGCCTGCCTTCTACTAAGTAGGGAAATGACTGTGTTTTTGTGGTCGTCGACAGATTCTCGAAGATGGCCATTATGGCGGCCTGCAAGAAGAATATCACAGCAGAAGCCACTGCTAACCTCTTCTTTGAACGAGTGTGGGTGCACTTTGGGATCCCACAGTCTATCATATCAGATCGAGATAGCAGGTTCCTCAGCACATTTTGGTCCAGCCTCTGGTCAATGTTGGACACAAAGCTCACCAAGTCCACAGCTTTCCATCCCCAAACAGATGGCCAGACAGAGGTCGTCAACATAATGATTGTACACATTATGCGCATGTACAATTCAAAGCATCCACGCACATGGGACGAGAGCCTCCCCTATGTACAACATAGTTATAATCGGGCTCTCCACAGTTCAATCGGCCATAGCCCCTTTCAGGTGGGCTTGGGATTCCATCCACTATGTCCCATTGACGTAGCCATGCCATTTGCAGCTGCTCAGGCCAATTCAGCTCATGTCCAGTCTGAAGTTGACAAAGCCAGTAGCTTCATCGAGCGCATTCAACACATCCGCCAACATGTTCATGATATATTGGACAGAGCCAATGCCAAGTACAAGCAACGCCATGATCAACACCGGGTGCCACACAACTTCCAGGTGGGTGACAAAGTATGGCTACATTTGCAGAAGGAGCGCCTCACTGGACCCCACCGCAAGCTTCGCCCGCTCCGATACGGTCCGTACACCATCACCAAGGCCGTAGGGAACAATGCCTTCGAGCTCAGTATTCCACCATTCCTTGGTCTGCACCCAGTCTTCAATGTGGATCGCCTTCGTCCTTACTTCCCACCTCTACTGGACACCTCGGACATTGCAGAACAACTCACACCAACAGAGTTAAATTTAGACTGCATGGAACAGGCCACCACAGATTGTATCATGGACATGCAAATCAAGAACACTCGCCAACAGAAGATCCAAATATATCGGGTTGTCAAAGCTGGCCAACTCCTGCACCAAGGAAAGTGGTTCACCAGGGACCAAGTTCAGCAGAAATTTCCTCATCTCATGGAGGAACTTAACGCAATGGGGACCATTGATTCCTAAGGGGGGAGGAATGATCCAGGTGGATATTGGTGGTCACCCACCTATTCCACTTGGGGCTCCACCATTGTCTCTTTTAGTTTTTCAGTTTCGGCACAATTTACTATTTTTAGCAGTTTTTTGGGTCCTGAACTTCCAGAGCCGTTTTGAGGCCCTAAACGACGTTTTTTGGGAAAAAGGAGAGCAACATGGGTTCATGGACCAATGTTTCTTGTTCCAAATTTGTATTCCTCGGATAGATCTTTCTAACAAGGTGTGGTACGCGTCAAACAGAGATCGTATGCCAAAGTTACGCCCCTGGGAAGTTGAAACACCAATTTACCCAAACGGGGCCCATAGTTTTGGCGCTTCATCTCCTAGGGTTAAGGTTTTGGATGTTTAGGATTTCCCATTGTTTCTAAATAATAAATAGGCCCTCGAGCCTCATTATAACTCAGTTCAGAGGCCTGTAGCCGCCACATATCTTCTCAGAGATAGCTACCAGCGCCCTAGCTAGTTTTATTTCCATTCTGTCTGTAAGCAAGTTTTAGTTCTTTGATATTAATGAAATGAAGTGTTATTTCCGCTGCATCTCTGTATTCATGGTTATATGTTTATTCTGTTGCGTTCCTACATAAATCCGGATAAGTAAATTCCACCTTTCATGAGAAGGAGAACCGAGCTTCGGGGATCCTTGAGAGAGTTCACACAGATGTGTGTGAACCATTCTCGGTTGCTTCAATAGAAAAACATAAGTACTATGTAATATTTATTGATGAATTTTATCGTAAATGCTGGATCTTCTTCATGCAGAAGAAAAATCAAACATTCTATAAGTTCTGTGAGTTTAAGGCATTGGTGGAGAAAGAGTCAAGGAAGAAAGTGAAGGCTCTTAGGAGCGATAATGGTGGAGAATACATCTCTAACGAATTCAAGAACTTCTACAACAAAGAAGGAATTCGAAGAGAACTCATAGCGCCTCATAACCCACAACAAAATGGGGTCACAGAGAGGAAGAACAGAACGATGATGGGTACAACATGAGTGATGTTGCATGATCAGGGCCTACCAATGCATTTGTGGGTGGAAGCATGCAACACTGCAGTTTATGTGAAAAAACATTGTCCTCATAGAGTACTTGGCATGAGTACACCTGAAGAGGCTTTCACTGGTAAGAAACCTGATGTTTCACACTTTAATTTTTTGGCTCATCTGTTTATGTGCATGTGACCAAGGACACCAGGAAGAAGTTGGAACCGAATTTTGAAGTTGGGATTTTTGTGGGGTACACAGAAACACCCCATAATTATCGTGTGTATTTTCCAAACAACATAATGAATGTTGTGCGATAGGATATAAAATTTTATGATGGGAAAGCCATGCGGTTGTCCCTTGAGAGGGAGTTGGACTTGCATGCAGAGGAGGAACTGCTGGTTCCCAAAGATGAGTCTCAATATGTGGATTAGCCACATGAAGAGGTTCATGGAGTGGAGGAAATCACTCATGCAGAGCCATCCATCAGAAATGGCAGAAGGCGCACCACGGAAGATGATAGGCTGAGACTTGATGTTGCACAAAATGTAGGAGCCCCTACTTCATAGCGTAGACAAAGACTGTCTCCTGACCAATTTATTGGATACATGGCTCTTATGAGAAAATGTATTGTGACTGAACCATCTTCCTTTTAGGAAGCAGTGCAGCAACCTACTTGGGTTGATGCAATGGTGGAGGAGTATGACTCCATTGTCAAAAACAGTGCATGGGAAATTGTCCCAAGACCGGTTGAAAAATCAGTGGTAGGTTCGAGATGGAACTACAAGGTAAAGCAAGCTACTGATGGGAGTGTGGAGAAATACAAGGCCAGATTTGTGGCCCGGGGCTTCTCATAGATCGAGGGGATAGATTATGATGAGACTTTTGCACTTGCCGCAAGGTACTCTTCCATAAGATCCATCCTTACACTCTCAACACAAGTGGGCTGGCGCATTCATCAGATGGATGTGAAAACTACGTTTCTCAATGTGATCATTGAGAAATAGGTGTACATAGAGCAGCCTGAAGGTTTCAAGATCTTCAATAGCGAGTCGCATGTGCAAAGGCTCAAAAGAGTGTTGTATGGGCTGAAGCAAGCACCCCGTGCTTGGTACACTCGGATAGACAGCTATTTCACCGGACTGGGCTTCACCACAAGTGAAGAAGATGAAAATCTGTACTAGATTGTGGTTGAGGGTAAGCTATTGATCATTTTTCTTTATGTTGATGATCTAATTTTAACTAGTGATGAGCAGCTGATACACTCATGCAAGGAGGACTGCAAAGGAGTTCGAAATGAAGGATATGGGCCTCCTTCATTATTTCCTTGGATTGGAAATATGGCAGTGGGATGGTGAAATTTTTGTGTCTCAAGGCAAGTATGCAAAGGAGATATTGGGCAAGTTTAACACGGCAAGCTGCAAACCCATGGATACCCCTCTATCAGAAAAGTGTTGGAAAGAGGATGCTACTTCTGAAGAGGTAGTGGATGCTACTGTCTATCGACAATTAGTGGATTCGCTAATGTATCTGGTGAACACGATACCTGAAATTTTCTATGCGGTTAACCAGCTAAATCAAACTATGGTTAAGTCTACCAAGCTATTTTGGAAGGAGGGGAAGCATGTCCTGAGATACCTGAGGGGCACATTAGAGTATGGTCTATGGTATAGATAGATGGATGAAGTGAAGTTTCATGGCTTCATAGATGCATATTGTGCTGGAAGTCCATCAGATAGAAAAAGCACATCGGGAGGGATCTTTTGTATCGAGTCTACAATTGTTTCTTGGTATAGCATGAAGCAGAGATCCGTGACACTCAGTTCAGTGGAAGCGGAATACATGGCAACAAGTCAAGCCGCATGTGAGGCTATCAGGATGAGAAAGATCTTGGTTGGTTTGTTTGGTTATCAGATTGTTCCGACAATGATTCATTGAGATATAATCAGTGTTGCATTAAACTCTTGATTAATACTGTGTTTCATGATAGGTCCAATAATATAGATATCTGGTACCATTATCTCAGATATTGTGTGCAGAGGAGGATCATGTTGCTTCAGTACATTCCTACGGAAGATCAAGATGTAGATATTCTAACGAAGGCACTCAATAGGAGCAAATTTGAATACCATAGAGACAGGATCAGGGTGAAGGATAATCCCTTTCTTGTTGAGAGGGAGTGTTGAGATTCAACAATAAGATTCAACACCCACAATAGTGCATTAAGCACCTATATTAGGGTGGGGTCCACAGGGCTATTTTTGGGTGCATGTCTATTTTTATTATTCCTTAATTAAGATGGACATTAAGCTGTAATCTATTCTCAATGTGGAATTGAAATGGTTAACTGAAGTGGAAAGTTCAGTTAGCTAGTGAATTTAGAGTTAGAGGTTGGTTGGTGGGATATGCAGAGTAATTCTAGTTGTAATAGAGTTTGAAGTGCAGTGGTGCATGAGTTGATGCAAGTTGTAAATCAGTTTAAATCAGTTAAGTGAGTTAAACTCAGTTGTGCTAGTTGTAACTGAAGATACACTAGTGAGAGATCTAGTGAATTAAATATTAATTAATTCACAATCAGTGATCTCACATGCAACTAAGGATTTACTATTATTAGCTGCATGCATGTCAGATCCAGTGGAGACCCAATTGAGTTCTAGGTGAAAGGGAATTTGATTATTAGTTGTTTTTTGACAATATCCGCTTGCACACATGCAATAAAACACTCATTGGAGTGCTCATGATACTTGCACAGTGAAGGAAGGAAATATTGCATCAATTCAGGGATTGCATTCAGCAGGGATTGCGCAGTGAAGGGAGGATGTCTGGAGGCAGTAAATTGGCTAAGGGATTTTCCAATTTTTGTATAACAGTGTGAGACAATTATTTGATGTACCGAGGGCTCTTGTGAGAAGATTTTTGTATGTAATTGTTTCATGATCCATGATATAATATACAATAGAAGATAGTGGGGTTTTTAGTTGTAAACTTTCCCCGGGAAATTATCTGTGTTGTGTGTGATTGATATTTCTTCATTTTTAATTCCACAAAATATTTGTAGTAGTGATTCAATATTTAACTTTAGTACATTTTTAGATCGGGTGAATCCAAGATATACATGCTTGTTGTATAATTTCTACACCCATTTTGTTATTATTGTGCCCCGTGCAACCTCACTATTGTTTTTTTTACCCAAAAGAGTAATTTTATTTTAATGTAAATCCACGCCCGGGTCGCAGCTAAGACCGGTAGATTACATGTTTAAGATTTCCCAAAATTGGGCTGACTTGTTACATCCATAGCTGGGCTGGCCCAAATGACTTTCAAAATTACAAAATTCAGCTTCGATATTGTTGTTGCTATGATGTATATCCTACAGTACATGCTGAGAGAAAATATACATGCAAATTTACTCATAGAAAACTAAAGGACAGTTAGTCATCAGGGTTGGTTGGCCTGTTCAGGTCGAGGCCGCTCAACTCCTCTTCTGAGGTTGTGAGATTCCCTTTCATCTGAATCTTCAGGTCTTCAATTTGGCCCTACAAAGCATAGATTTCGTCCTCCAGTTGGCCGATCTTTTTGTTCTTTTCAACTTCTTTCTCTTTGTGGTCCAAGTCATCCTCTTGTTGCAATTGAAGAATTTTCTTCAAATCCTCCAGGAAGTCCCATTATTTCAGGTGCTCACGTTCGCAGTGATTGCAATTGTGCAGGAAAACAGTCATTAGGGGCAAGATACATTCGATTTCCCTCCCTGAGCGTTTGCGTCTTACTCCCTAGGTCTCCACCTCCATCTCCGTGTTGCTTTCTATCTTAGTTTTCTTATTTTTCCTTTGCCTTTGCCTTGTAGTCCTCTACATTTTAATACCCTCACTCACACTGACTGTTAATTCCATCGCTTAGGAAGACTGAACGCAGAAAAAAGTTCCTAAAGCCTCGTCCCAACCCGCCGTCTCAGAGTACCACTCAGAATCCAGGTATGTTAGCACAGACCAACCACTGGTTTTTATATGTTTCTTCATACATGAATTCACATAGTACTTGACTCCCCCACCTAGCTGCTCCAGAATATCTTCCATGCCCTGCATATTCTCTGCACTTCCTCTTTCCCAATTGCGCTTCCCTGAGATATCCTCAGCCAGCCATAGGTGTAGAAACCCAAAGACCGAGAACACCCTACCCTTAAACTCATCCCAGGATATGATAAGGGTAGCAATTCTCCACTTACCGTCAACCTCCCGACTCTCACAGCTCCACCCCATAAAACTCACTAGGTCGACCAGCCTCCTAAGAACAAAGTCTTTGTTTTACCTCTGTTATGGAGTTTCCTGTTGTTTCTTATATAGCACCAATGATGGATGATAATTCCTTCTCAGTGCCCTGCAAATCACCATGATTGCAACCTTCCCTGAATTAGCCATAGGTTGTTGCATATTAATGGCCACATGCTTGATCGAACTGCTCCAGCGATCCAAAATAAATTCAGCTTGCACACAGAGGGCTTATACATAATTGGAAAAGACTAGTTCGTGTGAAAAGCCATAGTGCCCGGGTAGAACCTACTACATCCGATACCGCCCCCCATTCCAGCACCACCTGTCCTCATTATCTCATCAACCCTGTCCTGGAGCTATTTAATGGTAACTCACGGCAGGAGATCTCTTACTGTGGTGTCAGTACAGTTCCAGCTGCTGTCAGTTAGTGGCGCCAACTGTCGGGAGTACGATGAAGGACGATATGACAAGAGGGTGGAGGGGAATGGAGAATGTGGGGTAAGGTGGAGCGGAAGGAAAGCAAGGTGTAAGGGGTGATGGAGTGAGGGAGTGAGGGGTGAGGGAGTGACGTAGAGAGGGAGTGAGGGGTGAGGGAGTGAGGGAGTAAGGGAGTGGATAAGATATTATAGGGAGGAGAAATTGACCTCCTTTATCCCTATAGTCCTTTAAATTCCTGGTATTAGTGCTTTTTTCCTTGCAATTAGAGAGGGTCCAATACATCAACTCAATTATGCCCATCATAGCACCTATGGGATGTCCTGGAACCCTTCGATCCCATTGATAAGGCTCCTTCTTTCTTCTATCTGGCAGGCTATGTTTGCTTGGGAATCAACCTCTCCGTTCAGCTCTCTTAAAATTTTATAAAGTTGACTCTTTCAAAGCTCTTGGAGCTACACCTGATTATTTTCAAAATTTGGTTCAGCATTGAGTGTTTAGCCTCCCTGTTGTTGATCATGCTCTTTATTATAGGGAGGGATTCTCCCATAATGTTTAAGATTCTAATCCTTTTTTTCTGAGCAAGGGTGAGACCAAAGAGGAGACCATATGTCTTAGCTTGGTTATTCATTTTCTTGCCAAGGCCCCACACATACCATTATTCAATTTTCCCATCAGGGGCTCCCCCACCTACCACCCCAAGAATTCCACTATTGTTATTGTTTTTCCCTTACATTGTTATTGTTATGTCAGCTAGGATTATATGGTGACCCCTTGGATTCCTATATATAGAAAGGAGGTTTTTTCATTTGTATCATCCAAGAATTGTTCATTTATGTAACGTAAAGGAGGTTTCCCCCTCAAAGAGGCTGATTTCTAAGTTGCTGATCTCTCTTTTTTTCTTTTTTGTGAGTTGGTTTCATAACATTTGGTATCAGAGCTTTGGATTATAGGTTTTCGATGCTGAAAACAGGTCATCGTTACATTTTCGCTATAAATTTGTTTCTATGAAGCTTTAGAAGCTAAAAAAAAATATTTTAGCCGGAAACTCGAGAAACATCGTGTAAAAATTTCAGATCTCGATTCTCCATATTTTTGGAGATATGATATGTGGAAGTTAGGGTTTTTGTAGGCTCCAGAATTTCATCTCAAACAAGCGACCAAGGGAAAATCATCATAACTTTCCTTTCAGGCATCAGATTGGAATTATGTAAGAATTGGACAAAAGTGAACGGATTTTAGTTTCTTGTATATCGGTTTCAGAGTTGAAGGTCGAAATAGTGACATGTGGCACACTGTACAAGTTCACTATACTGAACCAGCCCATAATTAGGTCATTGTGAGAGATTGAACATAACTTGGTCTTGAAGAATCCAAATTAGGTATAACCTATGGCAATGGAAAGAATAATTAGAGAGATATTACATGACCGAATTTCAGATATTTAAGATCCCAAATAGCAGAGATAATTTAGGTTCAATATTGACCTCCTAAAAAGAAAGAAAAAGGTGTGTATTTATTTTTTAAAATTTCATAACTTTTGTTTGAAAAGCAGTTTGAAGTGATTCCAAGGGCATATTGAAGCATAGATATAAGTATTGGATTCTAAAATGCCTCTCAAAAATAACTCCACACCCATTAAGTCCTCATAAAACTCTACTATGACACATGAAGATGAAGAAGTGCAACATGATATATCAAAATTAGAGACCAAGTGCAACAAATGTCGCTCTCGCAAAAAGTAACCAAAAATGAAATGGAAGATAAAATGGATGGTTTGAAGAAATGAATGAAAGCTAAGATGAATGACGTGGAAGTTAAGATGTATGGTTTGAAAAATGGCATGGAATCTAAGATGGATGACATGGAAGCTAAGATCGATGGTATAAAAGAAAAACAAAAAGCATACATGGAAGGTTTGAATAAGTTGCTACAAGAAATGATTCCTAATGGAGAAAAGGTAGTAGAGGAAACTCATGATGAGAAAAAAATAAACGTTAATCATGATTTTATAAACTCTAACGTTGGATTGAAGATGCACCATATTCGAAAGATTGATATGAGGAAGTTTGATGGCAAGGATCCAGTAACATGGATACTACAAATGGAGCAATATTTTGATCTCCATAATGTGAAAAACACACAAAAGGTACGTATTGAAACTTTATACTTAGAAAAAAATATATTTGTATTGTATCGATGGCTTTGCTGTCATAAAAAAATTGTCACTTGGTCATTTTTCATGGAGGAAATGATAGCACATTATGAGGATACAAAGAGAAACACCTTCTTTAGCCAATTGATAAATCTCAAACATAAGGGTTTAATGGTGGAGCACATTGAGGACTTCCAAAAATTGAATATAAGGGTAACTGATATTCCAGAGGAACACATGGCTGATGTCTTCATAGGGACTTTAAAGGATAACATCCAACATGAGGTTTGCCTTTTGCAATCTGATTCATTGGAGAAAGAATTCAGGTTGGCAAGAAAAATTGAAAGCAAAATTATGGTGACAAGGAAGACTACCACTCACAACTATAAATATGGAAGTGTTGCTACTCCTAGACTTCCACAACCTAAAAGTTTGATGTTGAGATTTTTTATAGTTGGTGTAGCATCGAGTGTGCTCTAGCCCTGAAATTTTGTGGAGGGATTAGGACACACTTGAACTCCAAAACCCAGAAAGTGTTTTGTGAAATTTCAGTTGGTGTTCAAGTTATTCAAATAATTAATTATTTTAATGGATTTACTAAGTCTAAACTTAGGAAAATTAAATAATTAAAGTAAATTAATTAAAACATGTGCTGAAATGTTCCGAAAGAAACAAATCAAGCAGTATTTTAATCTCAACCGTTGATGAGTTTTTTAATCTCGGCCGTTGAAGGGTTCAACAAAAAATTATAAGAGAAAGGCTTGAGGGTCAGTTGGAGATAGACACACAGTTGCAGAGCTGAGAAATAGATATGGAATTCTAGGGCATGGTTTTCTAGGAATTTTCGGAGGAATTTTCTGCAGCAAGGGGTAGTGTTGGCTAAGGGGATGATATGATCCCAGAGCCAAGTGTGAGTAAGAGGCAGAGGAGTAGCAATAAGGACAACACAGAGAAGCAAAGTAGCAGCTACGCAGGTGCTGCACAACCTCTACGTAGGTGCTACATAGGACAACGCTGAGGCTCTAGAGGGCTTCATAAATTATGCAGAGGGTCTCCAAGGCTAGCGTAAGGCCAATGTCATCCTCTCATGGGTTTCACAGTCACTCTCTGGGCAACGCAGTGGCATTTTGAGGCTAACAGGGCTAACACTGGGGTTTCAGTGGCAACGCTGGGGTTTCTAGGGCCATATTTGGGCTGAGCCTTGTAAATCCCGTTTGAGGGTGTGGATTAGTCAAATATTTGGTCCTAGATCTACAGATTAGTTGCAAATTTGATTTCTTTTATAATTTGTCGGGTTTTCAAGATCTGGAACCCAGATGTACTGTTCTCAGATTTATCTACTTAATAAAATAAACCCTAATATCTGCTGCATCGGTTTTCCGACCTTGGGTTTTTTCGGGGACTTATGTCCAAAAATCCATGTGTCACTTTGTTGGATGAGCATATTATTCAGTAAATGATCTGCATGTGTAGACTGTAGTTGTGTTTATTTCAATATTTTCTGAATCTAATTTCTGGAAATAACTTGTAATAATTTAACTCAAGTAGGAGAATAAACCATGATACTACGGTAGAATTTTCAGATGGTATCAGAGGGATAGCAGATCAAGCTGAATCTCCAGGAATGAGTTGAAGAATTTTTTTTTGCAGGGTGGTAAAAGAAGCAACAAATCCAGAAAGGGCAACTTTATAGCAGAAGAACACAGATCCAGAAAAGGACAACGCTGAAGCTGCAGAAGGCCATAAGGCTTATGCAGAGCCTTCCCAGGCCAGAGAAAGGACTACGTCACCCAATCTGGAGTTACGTAGTCCACTTTTGAGCAGCGCTGAGGCTTTGCTGGGCCAGTCTGTGGGACAAAGCCCAACCATTTCTTTAGTTGCATAAACGTTTTTCCAAGATACGGAAGCAGTGCTTCAGATCTTCAGCAGTGCTGGTGTGGTGGAGATTCTATAGGTGCAGAATTGTGCCTAGATAAGTCAACAAAGGCAGGAGAAAGACAATTACTAAGCAGATCCGAGATTTGATCAGGAGGATCACAGAGTGTTGTCCGATTGTGTTTGGGTGAAATATTTCTATGAGGGAAATCGATTTTCAGCAGAAGTAGTTACTACAGGGTTTATAGTCACCAAGAAACCTATTTCTAGAGGGAGAAGAAGTATTTCTTCTGTTAGATCTGAGCAAGATGGCTCGATATGGATTGAGGGATCAAGAAATATTGGACAACATGTCAAACTATGTCATTTGGAGGGCAAGAATCCTGTCAGTTTTGGATGAATATGGTCTCAAAGATCATGCAGAGAAGGTTCTTGCTGTACCAACTGATGTAGATCCTCTAAATAAGTATGAAGAAAATAAAGCGCATACTAAGCATTTGATCATAGTCGGTGTCAAGGATCACGTTATACCTCATATTATTGGAACGACTACAACAAATTAGATGTGGGTAGCCTTGGACACGATGTACCAAGGAAGCTCTGTCCAATGAAGGATGCTTCTGGAAAACCATATGTAGTTGTTCCAAATGATGAAGGGTGAAGATATAGATCCATTCCTCTTTAGGCTTCAAGCTATTCGAGATCAGCTGATCGACATAGGTGCTACTCTAGATGAGGGGCTCTTAGTGAGGACTACCGTGAATGCAATATCGGAATATTAGGAAATGTTTATCCAAAGAATTCTGGGAAGGGCAACGTTACCATCATGGGCTAACATGTGGGCTATCCTCCACCAAGAGGAGATCAGAAGGATCACCAAGAAGAAAAATATCAGTGGTGGAAGCAGAAAATCCAGCGTAAAAGAGGAGGATGATGATGCAAACATTGCATCAAGGGAAAAGAAGCAGTAGGGGAAGAAGAAGAAGGAAATTTCCAAGGTCTGGTGCTTTAACTGTTGCGATCTTGGACACTTCGCTAGCACTTGTACTAAGAATAAGGACACATGATTTTCTAATTCCAAGGTTGCAGCAGAAAAATAAGATGGCTTTAATGATGATGCAACCATGAGTGCTCATGTTCCTTGAGAGAAGAGGTGGGGTGACATGGATTTGTAGAGCATCGACAGACTTGT